>CM021766.1:115492403-115529889 GCA_011076525.1 Nettapus auritus
TTTTTTTTTTTTTTTTTTTTTTTTTTTTTTTTTTTTTTTTCTGATAGTGTTATCTTTTCAAATTTCTCCTAGTGAAGTGTGCAAGGAATGCCAGAACTCTATGCACCTCAGTTACAAGGAATATGGAGTCTTGTCTAGCACTATGTCATAAAAGTCTCAAAGGATAATAATTTGCAGGAATCCTGTTCAGGCTGACATGGACAATTTTGAAGGAAGAGGAGAGTCATTACTGCAAAATATTGTTCTTTTAAAGTCTATGGGTTCTCCTGTATGTGGGCCTATGTATTAAGCAATGCACATCCCTGAAATGTGTCCACTCATCAACCTGAGACACACCAATTGATCCTAGAGCAGTCTATTACTTCTAAAGTTTAAGTAAAGATACTTTTAAGTAAAATGAGTACCACAATGGTCCAATTATTATAAGAATAAAAATTTCATTTTTCATATATTACTTGCAGATGATCACAATTTATCTTTGCCACATCTGTTTTGTGTTACAGTTGCAACAAGAAAGCATCATTTGACTTCTGTAAAGCTGTTACAAAGAAGCTGTTAAAAATCCTACTTCCCTTCTCTCACCTGGTGAATGTTGGCCTTACGTCCTCAGTCTCAACTTCTCATTATATTTGCCCTCAGTTTCAGTTTCAATCACTCCTTTTTTCCTTCTCCCCTGCAGTGCCACTTCCCATACAGAAAGTAGGATCTAAGGAACTGCACCATTCTTATTACTGCCTCTAGTCTCTGTGTCTTGCCTCAGTTTGTTCCAGATGATTGTCTCATCCGTCTTAGTCATCAGACTCTGAAGAAGCAGTTTCATCAATGTTTGAAGAAGACTAAAGACTTCTCTCACTCCCTTCACGGCAGCCGGGATCCAGTAAAATATATATATATATATATTTCCATGAAAAAAGACTTCAAAAAGATTTCGCTAAAATGAATGTTACAAATTCATCTTGCTAAAATAACAATGGGACTGCCTTTTCTCTTGTTAAGGTTTTTTTTTTTTTTTTTTTTTTTTTTTCCTGTCCTATATTGACGCTGTTAACATTCCAATGAAATACATTCAAGAGTGCTGCAGTTACTTTTGACCTATGTCTGGTTCCTTGGCAGCAGTCAAGTACTTAAGCAAGTCAGATGAATGAAAGGAATGGTTTTTTGTTTGTGTGTGTGTTTTTTTTTTTTTTTTTCCTGCTTCAGGAGGGCAGTGCAAAGATCAAAAAAAAAATATGCAGCTTATAGTAGTTCTGTGGCATAACAGGGAAAAAGACTATATTTCTGTATTTCTGTAGCAATTTTTTGTTTTGTACTACACTGTTTCTTTTTATTGCATTTTATTTTTTTGTCCCCAGATTGATATTCCAGCAATACTTCTTTGCAGTTTGTGTTGTTTTTCAAACCATCTTTCCCCTTTAAATTTCCTTGGAAATTCTTGAGGTAGATCAATGATATCCCATAGCCTGTCATATTCTTACATTTGGCTATGACTGCCTTGTCCTTTTACTCATTTTTGCCTATTGGCAGAATCCTTGTAGATGTTTTTTTAATGCTTTGTGAGTACTCTAGCTGCTTTGAGTTCATGGTCCTATCAGTATATTTTGATGTAAAAATAGCAGTCAATATGGAAGATTAGCTCACGTATACAATGTTTGAAATTTACAACAATCTCCAATCTTCATTTCTTAATTTGATATCTTTGTTGGCACTTCTGTTGGGATTTCTGTATTTTACCATGGTTTCTCCAGCCTTCTCAATGAATGGTCAGATGATTACCGATTCCAGACTGAAAGTTTAATGGGCAAAAGAAAAAACATAGTAAAATATTGTTGTAATAACATATTTAATAACTCAGGAATATGACTTTTATTTTTCTTACTGAGCTTGATGTGAGAATTATCAGAACAAAGTTCTGTGTCTGAGCCATGCAGAAAAGTCAAAAACAAATGATTATCATAATTCACTTGAACTTAAAAAAAAGTGAATTTCCTCAGAGGTCTTCTTAGCTCCACCCTGATTGGCTGTTTCTGACTTCTTTTTCTCCATTTTAAATTTAGAATGTGAACTTTTTAATGGTATCTTGTAATCAACTTTCTGACCACTTAGGAAAATAAGTGATGCTCATGGTCAAGTGTCATGACTTTTCTTGGTCTCTGTTTGGTTTTACAAGGTCTCTGCACCGTCCTTTCTTATTGTTGTAGTAATATTTTTGTCTAAATAGTTTCAATACTCATGGAACTTTTTACTGTTGTTTAACTTTCCCTGTCAGTGAGTAAACTCGTCCTTTACCAACACTTTAAGTATAGTGTTTCAGCACAAGATTTATCTTAGAAATCACAGTTCTTAGGACTTCCCTGCTGTTATTATGGAAGTGAACTGTAATTGCAGTCTGAAGGTGTAAATGCACCAGAATCCCATGACTGATACCCAGAACGGTTTGCTGAATCTAAGAATAGGAGTTCATGTATTCATTCTCTGAGAGGCAAAAATTACATCCCTAAAATCAGTTGTATTCCTTTAGTGTTTCTGATCTTAACAACTGATCTGCAGGGTAAAAAAGTTTTCTTCTTAAGAAAAAAATTTATTTTGGTTTTCATGTTTTGCCCTTTTCAGATGTTCTGTAGTTAGACAATAGTACTGGGTCTACTGATCTCACAGAAACAAGCATGTCTTCTGAAGCAAGGGCAGAGAGTGAATGCTTCCTGTAGCATACTCCCATGATTTACATAGCAGTGTGCTAGAAACAAAAGGCTAAGAAAATTGTCACGTCACCTGTTATCACTGCCTGACTAGGCAGGACACCTTTTTTGAGACATGGTAAATTATAATCTACAAGATCAACAGTGATAACAGAGAGCTACAGTGAGTGTCTCTACTGCTAGATGTCCACACGTTTTTTCCCCTCCAGACACATAGAAAACTGAAATTGCTTTGTCTGTGTCATAATATATCCTGCTGTTAGGCAAAGATCAAATTTGTAAAGCATAGTTGCCCAGAGTTTTCTAAATTTACTTGAAGAGCTTTTATCTATTTTACACAAGCTGATTCTCGATGACTGGAAATAAACCATAATGGCCATCTGAAGCTGCAAATGCAGCAGAATCCTGTGACTAAAACCCGATAGCTTTGCTGAATCTAAGAATACAGATTCATATATTAATTCTCTGAATTAATAAAAAACTACAGTCCTGCAGCCAATCATAAGCCTTAAGGTTTTTTGTTCTTAACTGTCTTGTAGGATAAAAAAGAAATATGAAGCAATAAAAGCTTGGATAGTCTTTCCAGCCCAGTTTAAGTGCATAATAAACGCCCTAATATAAAGCAAACATAAATTGATACATCTGCAGGATCAGTTGTTCCTAGTGTAAGTTCTGCACAGTTTAGTCAGATGTTTATGAAGAAAGACATGTTTCCCCATACATTTTCCATTTCTCTTTAGAGCTTCTTCACAACCCTCTTTATAAATACCCACACGTACAAAACTGATGCCCAGCTGAGGTATATGACCTCTTTATTTTGTTATCTTTTCCTCTCTGAAGTGGCAGGAGATGAGCTCCCATTTTCCTTAGGTACCCACACGTATTTTTTAATACTAAGAAAAAATCTTTATACATGAAAAGAGACTTATACCTCATCTTTCCAAAGTAGAAGTATTATCTCTGGAAGGAAATCCCATAATAGTTACTGTAAGGAAAAGGTTGTTTCATAATGCAGTTAGGTTATTTTTCATTTTTCCCAATCCATTTCATCAACATTTTCTTTTACAGCATTTATTCTGTGGTGTACTATCACATGTCACTGAATCATGGAAGTAAATACATCTAACTCTTCCCAG
The DNA here is from genome assembly GCA_011076525.1 of Nettapus auritus. Taxonomy (NCBI): domain Eukaryota; kingdom Metazoa; phylum Chordata; class Aves; order Anseriformes; family Anatidae; genus Nettapus; species Nettapus auritus. The sequence goes on from CM021766.1 coordinate 115,496,236, forward strand.
AACTATTTTATCATTTTCTTTTTGATGCTGTTTATCTTGGAAACTATAAAGTAGTTTAGTTAGCTGATTCTGCAACTTGAATTTTATAAGCAGACTGCTCTTACTCCACTGTGAATTATGCTGTGCAATGCAGAATCAGGTGTAAAATACATTGGCATTCTGTCTACAAAGTAAGATGAAAGAGGTTTGTAATGGGAGGTAATGCTCAGAGAGACCTGGAATGTACCTAACTGTCTAGTACCTGAAACAAATTTACTGCTGATGGTGTTGCAAAGGGTAATAGTAAAAAACAAAACAAAACAAAACAAAAAAAAACAAAACAAAAAAGAAGTAAAAAACCAACTGTTTATGTTACAATCTATCTGATTCAAACTACTCTAATGTTATGTGGTGGTTTTATCCTGCTGGGCAGCTGAACTCCACCACAACTGCTCCCTCACCTCCTCCTCCCTAAAGGGAAAGTGGGAAGAAAATACGATGGCAGGGCTCAAGGGTTAAAGGGAAAAAGACAGAGAGATCACTCAACAATTATCATCTTGGGCAAAACTGACTCAGCATAGAGAGATATAAGTCAATATAATTTATATAATATAATCACTACCAGACTAGATCAGTGAGAAACTAAAAGCAAACTAAAACCACCATTGCCCCTAATCACTTCCTTCCACCTCCTCTCCCCGAGCAGCGCAGGGGAATGGGGAATGGGGGCTGTGGTCAGTCCCCGATGCTTCATCTCTGCCACTCCTTCACACTCTCTGCCCCTGCTCCACATGGGGTCCCTCCCACGGGATGCCGTCCTTCCCGAACTGATCTTGCTGGGGCTGCCCACAGGCAGCAGCTCTTCAAGAACTGGTCCCACATGGCTCCTTACCATGGGGTCCATCCCCCAGGAGCAAACTGCTCCAGCACAGGTCCTCCATGGGCGGCAGCTCCCCTCCAGACCCCCTGCTCCTGTGTGGGCTCCTCTCCATGGGCCACAGCCTCCTCCAGGCCACATCCAACTGCTCCACCGGGGGCTCCTCCACTGGCTGCAGCGTGGAGATCTGCTCCATGTGGGACCCATAGTCTGCAGGGGGACAGCCTGCTCCACCAGGATCCTCTCCACAGGCCTCAGGGGAACTGCTGCTGAGTACCTGGCGCACCTCCATCTGCACTGCCCTTGAGGTCTGCAGGGCTGGTTTTCACCCTTCCCTCCCATTTTTTTTTTTTTTTTTTTTTCCTTTTTCTTAAATCTGCTGTCCCAGCGTCGCTCCCTGTCTCAGCTCTGGCCAGCAGTGGGTCCCTTTTGGAGACAGCTGGAAATGGCTCTGATCTGCCATGGGGCAGCTGCTGGGCTCTGCTCACAGAGGCCACCCCTGTAGTCACCCACTACATAAACCCTATACATGTTATCTCTTGGTTTTTATTTATTTATTCTTCCTTTCAAGTCAGTTTTCACGTTTTTCTGTAAATCTTCATCACTTGTGAGGCCCTGCTTTATGAAGAGGCTGTCTGAATGTTGCTAATCCTGTTACTGGGAATACACTGAATTACCAATGAACCATACAGTTTACAGAGAATTTTAGGAAAAGGTCACTGAGATAATTCTCATGTCCCAAAGGAAAGAAAGCAGTGAATGGCATCTCAGATACATTTTTACCTTATATTCATTTTGTTCCCAGGCATAAGGTCCAAATTTAGGGAATTTATGTGTTTCAGACTGAGCTCACTGACAACTCCAGGAAGATGTAGAGGAACGGGCACTGGATTAAGAAGCAGAAGAGAAGATTCTTGCACTAGCAAGCGCATGCTTATTTTGCAGGACATCTAAAAAGCCAACTGTAGGTAAATAGAAGTAACATAAGGAGGGATAGAGTTAGATGTTCACTAAGGTGTTGGTAACCATTTCTATTCATATAATGTTTTCCCCCAATATACACATCAAAGTGGACTTAGAAGCTGCATTTTTGAGATTTTTCTTCCAGTATGCTTCACAGTTCCAAATAATTTTACCATATTCTTACAGAACTTAAGGCATAACTTCTTGCGCTGTCTTCAGTGGTAAGTAAAAACTACCAAAAAGAAGACATAAATGTCATCATTTTATCCCAAGGCCATCTGCTACTTCTGTTGAACTCTTTCTTACTGTCATTTCATTCAAAGTAGTATAGCAGATGGTGTGGAAACCATCTCATAAAGTGCGCTTACTCTTGTTTATATGTATTCTAAAAAAAACTCTGTCTACAGGATCACTATTAACAAGCTAATCTGTAGAAAACCAATAAAATTAGATGATATGCATGCTGATGTCTTCATATATTTTAAATTATAGAGTCTTTACGCGAAGGAAATTTCTGTAATAACTAGAAGCATCACCAGAGTATAGAATAACTAAAAAGACCATTAAATTTGCAGAATTTTCCCTGATAAACTATTACTACATTAGCTTTCAGCTCCTATTATGTAAAATGATTGCTATTTCAGAAACCAACACCTTATTTCAGTGAAACTGAGTTTTCTGTAAGTCTACATCTCCTCTTTGTGTAAAAGAATCTGTGAATGAACACAGGCAAGAATAGCTGCTGAAGGAAGTTGTAAAGGACGATACAGAATATTGATTGTAAATTCTCCTTGAGCCTTTGTCCGCTGATATTTTAATGGGAAAGTTGTTCTGAAGTATACATGCTACATAGCCCTTGGCATTTAACCTAAATAATGGCCTACTTAGGAAATTATGATCAACTGAGAGTGAGAGAAGAAAAACTGAGATACAGAGAAGTTCATAAGTGCAAAATTAGTGCCTGGTCTTACCTTTCTCAGATGGAGCTCATCTTTCTCAGTATAGGGTGATCCTCAAGTCAAACCAGCTAATATCAGGAGACAACAGAGGGTGTAATCAGTCCTGCAGAAGAATTTCTGATGAGGCATGCCAGAACTGGAAACAGCATCAGATGTCACTTATGTTTAGGCAGATCTACATCAGAAGAAATTTTGAATCAAGCTTCTTGATCACTTGTGCAATATAACTGTGCATGCATAATGTACAGGGAAAGAATTACAATCATTATGATTTAATAATATTGAAGTATAAATACAAAACCTGGAAATAGCAGCTGTACTAATTCCTGGAAATAAATTCTAAACCAGAAAGCCAGTTCATATCACTGTTTGGTCTCTTTTACTTAAATATGTTTAGTAACAATAGTTGGGATGCTATTCAAATACGTGTGATAAAATTAGATTTTCTTCCAATTATTATTTTTTTTTTTTTAATGACTTTGTTACTAAGGAAAGGGCTTGGAATACATTCCGATATGTAGAAAGTTTTATACATTTTTGTGGAAACAAAATGAAATACTGTTAGTTGATTTAAGTGGTAAGATTGAACACAGTAATAAATTCAATCAATAAACTGTATACAACCTCACAAGTTTTACCCTGAGCATGTAGACGTGGGAGCTTTCAGAAGAAGCGTCCACAGGATGTTATCATGGTATCAGGATCTGGGGTTAATGTGTTTGAGGATTTTAGATGTATTACGGTATGGTTTTAAGTTTTTTGCTGGTGGTGGTGGTGGTTTTTGTTTTTAATATAAAATAAGTAAGAGTGGAATTTTAAACATGCTAAACTGTAAGCCGTCTGTTAGACTCCAGATGAGTATTCACTCCTGTGAATATGAAAACAAAGCAAAGAATCAAAAGTGTGTGTGTAGCTTTTGCATGAGCATTACTCTCATATATAAAAGTTTCAGATAACTTGCTGCCTTTGAAAAATGGGAGCAAATAAATGACAAAAAATGCCACCAAAGACATATGATGAAGGCATAACACATGAAAGATAGTACTTAAATGTGCATTGATTTGCATTCTTAGATGAAGCAAGCTGAGGAATAAAATACGGGCTGTAGATGTAAAATGGTAGGTGTACCGAAGGAGCTCCTGAGCTCCCTCGATCCAATTTCTTTCATCATGTAAGCTCAACTTGGGAGTCACTGGGGATTCTGTTGTTGACTTTAAGTAGAGTCAGAATTTTCTCAACCTTTATTTATGGAGTAGCGATGGAAAATCAATGAGTGGTTTTTAAGAGGTTAGTCAAGTTAAATCTAAAAGGATGATGAGGCCACTGGGACTAGGAAAAGTGTTAATATATATTTAAAGGAATTTAAAGTTGTACTAGACTTTGACAGATCGTTGTATTTGTGCACCTTTTCCTTTAAGAGAACAATTTGATCTCATAAAAATATCAATCCATAGCATTTTCTTAGCAAAAAGTCTTTTCGCTTGTCTCAAAACCAGACAGTCACATCTGAAACCTGAGCCAAGTATGTGAAAAGTGTTAACTTGTGCAAAGATAAATTTTCCATTATTTGCTGTTGGGAACGCTGATACTTATCTGCTTAGCTAATTTCTCATATTAGTTAAAGACACTGTTTTGTCATGCAGCATATGACTAAAACACTCATTCCATGTGTTCCTTTTCTTTTGTCCTCATGTGACCTTTCTTTTATTTACCATTTCTATTTGTCATTCTATCCAATTTTAGAGGCAGATGATTAAAACTGTGATTCTTTTACAGGCAGAATTCCTATACTCTGTATAGGAGACAAATAGAAATTGCATTTGATGACTACTTGTATGTCTTTATCATCTTATTATTTTGGAATACATTCCAGCATCCCATTATAGAAAAAGTAGTCAAATGAACTGAATAGAGCAGGTTCTGTTAACTAAACAAAAATGCTTGTAGGGAACATCTGTCCAATTTTAAGGCCCGATTGTTTAAAAAAATCTCACTTTCAAATAATTCCAATAAGAACTAAATTAATTAGGAGTTACAATTCTGCATGCATTATTTTCACCCTCAAGTACTTCAGGAAATCCTTATACATTTTAACTGCAGTATATAAATGGTGCTGCTGCTAGGCAGAACTGTTGAGTGCTGCCTGATTTTTTAACTACAGAATTTTGTAACATTATTAACCTGTGACAAGGTGTTAAAAAACATTAACTTCAAAGGGATTGAGCTTGCTATTGCTAATGAGTTCCAGGTGTTCCGACTGACCAGATTACACAGTTTGCATATGTAGACTTTTAGCAGTCTGTAAATAGGCATCAGTTATACTTTACACAGACACTAATGTATAGTGTGCATTCACAAATAAATTTATTTTACTAGATAATAAGAAGCTGGCTCCTGATATGCAATTTTAGACCAATAGATAGTTCTGCATGTCAAAAATAAATTTCCCACAGATGCAAATGCTACTTTTCTATGAAGTTTCCACTATTTTTATATACACCTCCACCTCTGAAAAGACTTCCCCAAGGCTTAATTCATTGTCTCATCTGACTATCCTTGGGCCCTAGAACATCCACTGAATAAAACACAGTATTTTTTCTGGATTTATTTTGAATCTGAAAACTTGAAAGCATGAAAATAGAATCATAATTAATACATTCATTTTAGGGAATGTATTTAAAGGACTGCTTTGATTATACATGTTGTCTTCAGTGATGGAATATGTATCAGGAAAACAGTGAAATCCCCAAGTACGGAAAAGGTCTTAAAAACTCCTAAGATGGACCTAATTCCATCTCTCTTATATTTTGACTAACACCATTTTATTTTTCAGGCCTTAATTGTTAGGTATACATGTCAAGTACATCTCCACTTGTTGAAAATGTGTTAATTCTGAACCTTATGAATCCTGCATTAAGGGACAACCGGTTTAGGTTTAAGGATTCTTTCCCTTCATTTTGTTCAATCTTTTTCCCTTTTGCACCATAGGAAATACTGTTCTTACTTGTCATAGATTACTTTTTTGTTGTATTACATTGGATCCATCAGTAAAGTCATCCCAACCCTACTTTCTGTCTGCCTACTCTCATGTCTGCCCAGGATAACGTACAGTGCTGCAGAAAATGTTATCCCTTTGCACTTCATTTCTAACAAATATAGGGTTGAGGGAGGGATTTACTATTTTTCAGGCAGACAGAAAATGCTTTAATTCATCAGGGGTATCCTAAATATGTTCTAGAAAAAGCTTAATTGATTATATCTTCAATGTGGCAGAGCTATTGAAAAACAGTACCTATTTTTTCATCCAAAAACTAATGTTGTTTCACACACAAAAAAGTTCAGCTATTGACTGCTGTTCTTCTATGAAATGCCAAAGTAATTGTTTCTTATGATTTAAAATAAGAATTTCACTACTTTTTTTTTTTTTTTTTTTTTTCTGGCTACCTTAAGTCAAATTGATCTCCTTTTTCTCTTTATTGTTAATGAAAAGTGGTCTTCCACCTGGACAAGTCAGCTTGTGTAACAAATTGCATTAGGCTGTGATTTTTAGAAGTAATATTTCCTTACTGTATCATCCTGTTAGATGCTTTGTCAGACTAAACCCTTCTGAATTTTCTGCTTTAGAACAAGTTAGCACAGCCTTGGAAAGGAAGGTTTGGTCAGAGCCTGCCTTTTGGGGGACAGGCCAGATAATTCAAAGTACAGATACTCAGATTTACAGTTGCCATTCACTGTGTTAAGTCTGGTTGGAAATACAAATTATGTAAGTTGCTTTTTCTTCCTGTTACAGGGAAGCAACATGTAAAGTTCAAAAGAGCTCCTGATTTTTTCCTCAGAGACATCTTCACTTTAGAATCATACTCATGGTAGAGACATGGTTACTGCAGATAAATCAGTAACTCCTCTTACTATAAACAAAGCTAAGCCTCAAAAGAATATGTTGACGTCCTATTACAAACTTCTCTACAAACAGTTGATGTTTAAAACCAAAAATGGTAGCACGGAACTCCAATACATTTTCATTCCTTAGCCTTCATAGGAAAATCTATACCAAAATAAAAAGGAGTGTTTTCTTTTGGTAAATGATTTCCCCTGAAAGTTAATCACCAAAAACAAACAACACAGAACTACTTGTAGAGAGTTTTAGCAAAAATTTTATTCTTTTGCTTTGGTAATTGATCATTGGGCATACTGGGATACTGATAGAAAAGGGGGACTGTTTTATATGGGAACTGAATTATATTGGAACCAGATAAAATTGAGTCTGATAAAATCAAAGGACAGACTCTCTGTTGTATGATACTGCCTTTCATACATTTAAAAAAAAAACATAGCCCGTATACATAAAATCTTGTCATTTTGACAGCAGGTGCATTTCAAAGTAGATAGAGAACTGGGGAATGGTTAGTCAGAATAGGTGATCACAGAGGAAAAGGGGAAAGAAACAATGACACGTGTTGTGATGTTGGCAGGGATAAATGTGATCAGACTTCCTTAACTGCCAGGACTGCGTTGCAATAAAACATCATGCACAGAGAATATGTAGGAGGAGAAGGCTTACTACTTACCTCTTATAGCCTGAAATAAAATAATAAATAATTAAAACAAACAACAACAAAAAATCCAAACAAGTTTTGGATGCCTTAAATATTAATTGTTCCCAGTTTACAAATCAAGCAGCAACATAATTTTAATCCTAGTAAAAATCTTCCAGATAATCCAAGTAGCAAAACATACATGATATTGCCCTAATAGGAACATTTCTTTGTGCAAAGATATAGGATTACATACAAAACAGCCTGGTTATGTATGAGGAAAATAAAATAGTAAGTTTTATAATCACATCTGCAGGAAATGTGTGATGTTTGGAGCAATGGACTAAGCAAAGTACAGAGAGCAGCACATTTTCGGAATAACTTTGCGTTATAAATAGTTGTGCAATAGCATGATCAGCGCTGAGCTACTGGAATATTGTACATCAAGAATTATCAAAACTTTGATGTCACAGTTGCTCATACATGTATCTATATGCTTATAAATGTTGTGCATGTGTATATTAGACTGTGACTATGTAAAATTTCTGTTAGCACTACATATACTACTCAGTTCATACTTACATTTCACTTCACTGTTGAAACCAAGTAGACAGTAAGGGAGCTAGGGTTATGCAGTGCATATTAGCACCTTGTTGTCTTCAAACCACTGGGAAGCCTAGATTTTCCATCAGCATGAATGGACTGCATCCAGACTATCCACGATATCCTGCTGATCTTCAGCATTCTGGTAACCTGTGTTATCATGCCATATACCGGTCCTTTTCCTGAGGTATTGGTAACAGTAGGTCTGGGTTCATAGAAATGTTCTTAATCAGGATGACATTAAGGTATCCTTAAAAACTTTTCCCTGTTTATGGGAACTGTATGCCAAAATGTTCTTTGAAAATCCAAATTAAACAGGGTATTTCCTTACATCTGAAACAAGCCAATAGTAGTACATATAACTAGTGGAGGGTAAAATACTGTGTGAATTGGTGCATCTGTGGAATTTGTATGGATTTATGTTCCTGTGTATATTCTGAATATTGATTTGTAGTAGAATTCTTACATGATTTAAACACAAGGATCAGCATATAGAAATAACACACCTAGAATTACGTAGGAAAATGTGAGTATAGTAGTGGTCATTATCTTAATCTGAGATGCATCTAGAGAATGTAAAACTTTTTGCTCAGAGAGATGTTTGCTGGCAGCACTGTATAGCAGCTCAATTTGAAAGGCTCTGATTTATCACATGGAGACTTGTAAATGGAAATAGCTAGCTGTAGGACACTGAGTAGGGAAAAGAAAAAAGCAACAAGTCCTATTAGAATGTAGAGACGTGTCATGGTATTTGTTTCAGTCAGTGCTGATTTCCATTCTGTAATATTTTAATTCCCCTTCTGTAATACTTACTAGTATGTGTAGTTAGGCTTACATTTTTCATGGCCTTAGAATTGCTGAAACCTTGTATAAACTGTTAATATATTTTATGAATATATATATAATCACAGATGCTTTGTTGTATTCACTTGCATTTATGCACAATAGGAAAGTCATCTGTGAAATTCATGAGAAATTATCTGTCAAATGGATGCAACCTGTGGCTCTTGAAGCTACTAGAATTGTTATTCTCTGAAGCTGAAAGGGTGCTTTTAGGAATACAGCATGCCCATTGTTATATTCCTAAGGCACAGGAGAAGCAAATTGTCAGCCTACAATTTCCAATTGGACAGGAGCTGCAGTTCAGAACCTTACATAAGAAGAGCAATAGTAGATCTCAATTTCAGACAGCTCAAAACCAAGCCTGGGGTTACCTCTATCTCAAGGAATGTTTTAATTTTTATGAGGCTGCTTGTTGAGTTCAGATATGTAGTCTGAGAAGAGAGAAGGAGTGATCCTTTTTCCAAGGCTCTGGGAGGTGTAAAGTAGATCCTTTATGGCAGCCCTGTAGGTGTATCTACATCACATCCAGAAATGCACTTCTGAGGTTAAACTCCTGACACCAATTAAGAAAGCCTGCTGTGCTTTGGTTTATGTGAGTGTGGTATGAGAGTGCACAATCTGGATTTCATTTGTCTGAAAAACAACTGGAAACTGTACTCAACTACTAGGAAGTATTCAGCTTTGAACTAGTTCAGAACTAGTCCTTAGCAAAACTCCTTGAAGAATATTTAATATGGTTGTAAGACTCTCAGCACAGCTGTTTCATGCTACAGATGTGCTCCTGGTCAATACTTGCATACGCAGATGTAGTTATATGATGCCCACATTTATTTCTGTTTTACTATAAAGTGCCTGAATCTACCAAAACATAGTTAAACTTGGCCCAATTGGAGGACCTCATTCCTTGTATCTAGAAAGTCTTTAGTTTCTTACACATTCAGGATTCAGGATTTTATTTTGCTTTCAGTTATTTCATGTAAGAAAATCCTGGAATGTAATTTAATAATGCCAAAGGGCACAGGACATATGTTTTAACTGAGTTTATTGATCTAATGAAAATAAAAATCAGATTTGGTAGATCTGTTTAAAACACAAGTTATAGTTCAGAAGTAATCAAAAAAAAAACAAAAAACAAAAAACAAAAAACAAAACAAAACAAAAAAAACCCACAAAAACAAAACAAAAACAAAAACACACACAAAAAAACACAAAACCACAAAACAAACAAACAAACAACAACAACAAAAAAAACAACACACACATACCCCACACCCTTCTGCCATCCTGCTGTGATGAAATCTGACCTGCAAAGGAAACCAATCTAGGTATGTGAACTCCTTCACCACAAAGTATTCAGGAAGGGAGTAAAGGAAAAGAAACCGTATTGTGTTCAAGTTACATTGTGCAAATCTATTTGATTATTTTAGTTCAAAATATGTAGAAAGAAAAATGTCATCTCAATGGGACTCTCAGAAATACAAAGAACATGGCTGGAAGACTCTAGACTCATAAGTAGAAAGGTCAGGAACTGAATATCAAAGAGGCAAATGACTTTGTCCTAAAAGGTGAGCAAGTATTCAGATTCAGCAACATGAACATAAACAACAACAAAACCAAATAAAATGATAAGGTTTAAATAGTCATGCTAGTGTTACCCCCTCAGTTTTCTTTTTTTTCTCTGTTTCACCGTGGAGATATGCCATTCAGGAAAAAGGACTTCATCACACACTTGAAGTGCTTCAGTTTTGAAGTGTTGAATTATTTTTCTCTTGCTACTTCACCAGTTGTCCAATCTTCCAAGAAAGACTAGGAAAATAACTGTTCAATGGTAAAATGGTAAAATAAAAGGAAAAACCTAACACATAATTAAGATATGCTAGGTGTTTCAGAGGTGTATAGAAGGAATAGAAGTAATTTCTGGCTCTCTCTCTAAATTTCAGTTACAGATTAAGAATCTGTTTCATGCCACTGATTTGTCTTTTACAGCTGTAAAGTTTTCTTCATCCTTAGAAAAATAAGATTATTTCTTGAAAGGGGAAAAACGTCTTCTGAAAAGTAGAAGAAGGACTTGATGTCTTAAATATTTCTAATATTTAATATTCTTTTTGTGATGACAAAAATTACTTTGTCCCCCACTTATATCTTGCATATGATATAATAAAGCAACAGGATTACTGGACTTAATACTCATTTAAAAACATCACTGAAATATGTGTGAAGTATGTGAAATATTCCTCAGCTCCAACCTGGAAACTCTTTTTTTCCCAGTTAAGCACGCAACCCACCTCAACCTGCTCAGCTCCTTTCCTTCTGCAATGGTTCCTCTGTCCCAGGGGTTTTGTTCCTGTGGAAGAGCTTGCCATTTCCAGCCTTGTTTTGCTAATTCCATACTCAAAATCACTCCATCCCACAGCTGATGGCATTGGTCTACCTGTCTCTTCAGAGGCATATCCCTAGGTTCTTTTTCTTACAAGGACTGGAAACACCTTAATGAATATCCTTAATGGTTTCTGAAGGAAGACTAAAGGGAAAAAAGTCAACCTATAGTAGCATAAAATTTTGAGCAGAAAACAAAATCTTGTGTGTGAAAACAGTATATTCCTGTCCTGAAATGCTGTCTTGGCCCATTTCTTCTTTATTATATGGGCTCTCTCACTTCAAGGAATGTTTTCTTTTTAAATAATAAGCCATTTTTTAAACCACAGTCCAGAGGTGTGAAATACTTTATTTAGTTTCATTAATTTCCAAGTGACTGTTCCTATTTTTGCATTAATACCACACTTGTGTGGGGTAGTCCTGATTGCATTCTGTTAAGAAAATGTATGTTCACTTTTTTAGTAGAATTGCAAGTTTTAAGTTTCATGGTTAGGTTCCCCTTTCCTTTCTCATGTCAATTTTCTGAATGTAGGTTTTAACACTTAATTTCATTCATTTTCTGAGAGATTTATTTAGCTCTATCAGAACTCAATACAGGTTGAATTTCTGGTTCAGGTGCTTTACTTTGCATGTACTTACGTGTAAAAGTCATTCAGCTTTAAAGTAACTTAAACAACCTATCGAGAAAATATTTTTCCTTTATAACAGTGCTAGGAGAAGAAGGTTTGCATTTCTGAGCTTAGAAAAATGATTTTCTAAAGCATTGCCAGATGCCTAATATGTTTTTCAGTTATAAACATTCAGAATGCACATGGTATCTTATGTTACTTAAGTGTTAAAATAAGGTCATCTGATTCTACTAGTTCGACCCGAACTACTTTTGTAGCAACAACATCAGTGTATCAGTATATTAGAATTTTGTATTTGGGCATAGAATGCACACACAAACACACACACACACAAATAGATTTATACTATACTAAGCATGTAAGGTGTAAGTACTTCTCTGAGAGAAAATATTGATTTGTTGTAAATAGACTCTTTCTGAGGAAGGAAGGAATTAAAAGAGAGACAAAATGTTCATTGGCAAAATTTGCAAATCTACACTCAGCCCATTACCAATCAAAAAATAAAAAATCACAGTAGCTGTACATAGCAAACGTGTTATCCATTGAACTTTAAATACCCAATCAGTAATCCACAGCCAGGCTTTGTTACCATTTCAGTAACTCTAATTTACAAAGCCATGTTATTTGAGATACAAGAATAATGAAGTGAAATATTTAATGCTGAGAATAGTCTACTCATCCAAATATTTAGAAATATTGTATTTCAGAAAAAAAAAAAAAAAAAAAAAAAAGACATGATAAAATGTAACTGCACAGTCTGGTGCATGGAGCTTTCACAAATTGTTTTCTGAGGAAGGAAATACTGTTCTTTTACATTGCCTAGGAATAAGCTCAATTTCATTAGAGTTTTTCTTAACAAAAAAGCAATGTTTATGTATTTTGTATTGTTCTCACTATGCTGAACTTCATTTTCCATCATATTTCACTGTCTTCTGTTGCTAAGGTTTCATAGTGCATCGTGGGTATTATTCTGTCAGATTTCATTGTAGTTCATGTAGTATTAGCTTGGCCTGTAAAGAAGAATGAAGCTGTGTACTTAAACTACCAGTTTTCAGGTTTGTGATATCTTGTTGGTGGTGGTGGTTTTCTTATTTTTTAAATTTTATTTTATTTTTAATAATACTGATATACTGTTTGGCAATTTATGGTTTAAAATTAGATTTGAAGGATTAGAATAAATAAATAAATAAATAAAATAATAAAAAAAGATTCTTTAACCATCTTCTCTGGTTGGTTAAAAAAATAATAATAATAAAAAAATTCCTCTGTTCCAAAAGACTGAAATGTTTATTTTCTGAAATTGACACCAAGTGCATGACCCATTTATAGAATTGAGTCACTTAAGTATTTTTATTATATCTCACTTTTAACAGCAACATTTCTGGGGGAAGAAGTTCCAGCTTATACTAAAAGAAGGGGGTTAGTTTCATATAGGGTTTTCAGATAGGTGAAAGAAGCATATGTGTTTTATTAAATTGTATTAATTTTCTATATTCATGGGTATTACCGAAATACAAGAAATGAATATTCACTAATAGAAACAAAATCAAGAAACAGTAACATTGTATATTGATTATGAAGGACAAAATTAGTCCCTTGTGCCTGCTTTGAGGATGCTGATAACCTATTCCTGAAACATCGTTATGTGCCAGATAGGTTCCCTACAGATAGGGAACTCAGGCTTTTACTACTATACAGAATCCTTTGCTCCTTGTGATCCAAACTATTCTTTCTCTGGAAAGAATTATTTGTTTCTGGAATGTGAGGTAGATTTGGAAAATTTTTTCTTAATTACTCTTTGGTTAACTGCTTTCTTCCCTTCCCTGCCCAATAGCTTTTCTTTTCAGTAGTTTCTTTAACCTTACATTTTCTCAACTTCAGTAAATAATGTTTTCCTGTAATTTTTGGAGAGTCTGTTCAGATATTCAGGTAGGCCATTTATTAAACCACATTTCATTTGAATTCCTACTAGTTAGTTCTGAGTGATAGACTGAAAGTATCTGGTTAAATTTTGCTTTGGATTTGCATCTAAAAGTCTACTGCAAAAATTGTTGTGTAAGTGGGTACATGAATTTTTAGGGTGAAAGGGACATTATGGCTGGCCAAATACGATGCCGATCATGTTGTTCATGTATGAAGCTTTTGAGAAAGTTAAATACAAAGTCTGCAATTACATTCTTGGTTGAAGAATGAGTATTAGGAATACCATGCTTATGTTCTTGCCTAAACATCTTCAATGTTTACTTTGCTGCCATTCATGTAGAATCTTAACCACTGAGAGAAAAAGTTAATATTTCTATGCTGTCTGCTGTTTTGGATAACATATGGGTGATTAAAGTAGGAATTGCTTGAGGTAAAACACGGATCTGTCAATGAATGAAAAAAAAAACAGGCTTTCATTTTGTGTTGAAACACAGATACAACAGCAATAAAGGAAATATAAGCCCGTCCTCCTCCATTAGTAATAGTTGATGAGGTCTCCTGCAGAACATGTTTTGGAGATCTTTGTTTTGCTCTTGTGAATTGTCACACCTTCAGAGTATTTGTGAAAGAAGCATACAAAGAAACACCAAGGATGTACAGAGACTGATAAATTGCTCATATGTATCTTTTGAAAAGAGAATGCCTATAACTTACCAATGGTCAAAATACTTATATCCTGCACAAGCTGTTAATGGTAAAGTCATCACTGAAGAATAACCAGAATGTTAGGTCCACTACTCTTGAATTAAGAACCTATGACTTAGCTGTAGGGATTGTGACAGTTGCTCTCTCTGTCAACTGTGCAGAGATTTGGCTACAGAAGAATCAATGATGTGTAGATTATACTGGCAATAATTTCTGATTTAATTTACTTTGTATTTTCCATGCATTTCCTCATATTCACTGTACGTTTTCCAGAATCAGGAATCTGAGTCAGTCACAGAAAGTGAGAGAAGTGAGCAGATTTACCCAGAAGACTAGCAAATATAGCAAAAATTTTTGACGTTGCAAAAATGAAGTCTGAGGGGTTTTGGACTATTATCTGCAGAGATAAAAGTGCAAAGGTTAGTTCAATAAAAATATGAGTTTGAGATAAGGACAACATTTCATGAAGTGGACATGAATATGTTCAAATTAGAAATAAATAATGTACACAAAGTCAGTAAATTATGTAATAAACTTCCAATGGGAAGAACAAAGAGCAAACCACCTAAATCATTTTGATGGAAATTGATACATTTGTGAACAGGTTGCATATGACAGGGCTGCAAGAACATGACAACAAAGTTCTCTTCTACTTGTATACCAAAGGGAATAACCTTTCTCTTATTTTTAGCATCAGGAACTGGGCTTCTGACTTAGTTTAGGGCAGTTTCCCCTAGAGTTAAGTGTATTTCTATTAGGTTATTTTATAGAAACAACAGTACACTTCCTGTCTTTTTTCTTCCTTTTGCAAAAAAAAAAAAAAAAAAAAAAAAAAAAAAGTAATTAGAATTGAGTCAGACCACAGGCAGGATACAAAACAAAAAAGGAAAGATGGAGAGCTGAACAGAATATAAACTTTCTTGCTGATCAGAACTTGCAGTAAGCAGCTGGAAAACTGAAAATATAATGTAATGAAAAAGTGAAAAATGAAACCCTTCAGTCTCACCATAAATGTTCAGAATTTCAACAAATTTAAGCAGAAATTGATAGACATTTGGATTGCTGTTAAGAGTGCTGTACATTGGTATACCCACAAACTATTTTGAATTGCTGACAGGAATATTAACATTCATTGTCTTCCAATTTATAATCCAAGAACAAAATGGGTATACTACATTAACCTGAGAGAGAGAGTACGTTGACTGTAGACACTTAGGACAATTATAAGGTGTTTAAAACTTAGAAACATCATCCTGAAGCTTCCCTTATTAGAGCAGGATTGTGATGAGATATGCCAGCTCACAGCTACAAATTACTTTTTAATGTAAAGTAGTGTTAAATAGACACTGTTTTGCAAAAGAAGGGCCTGAGGAAAGAAAACTATCTATGAATAGAAGGCTGTTTTTATTTCTTATTTCTGGACGCATGCTAGGAATTTAGAAGATCCTAAAGACCTGGAGCTGATGAACTAACTTTACATTTCTTGAAAACATTTCTTAGAAACAAAATCTAATTGAAAGTCGTATTCTATAAAACAGTTACATGGCTTACTTTTGCTTATAATTTGTTTGCAATCTCTCTTTTGTTTCACAACCTAGTTATGTATGTAGCCTTTTTCACCAGAATACAAGAGTTGTGCTGTTATTTTTGAGTGAGATACAATGAAGAATCCAGTCAGTTCATTAGCATTGTGAAGTAGATTATTATGTGATTCTTTTTTATATGAAATATTCAGACTGGGTTATGTCTATCTCAGTAAGCACTGTGTAGAAGATCTGATGATGGAATTATTTTCTGCTGGTTTCTTTCCCTCTGAATTACATGTGAGGTCATCCTTACACTTAAAGTGTGAAAAAGGGGGAAAAAAAATATTTTACTGATAACACTATGGGCTAAGTATTGGACTCGGTGCTGGCTTCACACTAGAGCTTCATGCTTCACGTATGCTGGACAAAACTTTTTTCTAGGAATCGAAAAAACAGCTTATGTTTTGCACAGAATGCTCAGCAGGTCCTGTGAAATCTGTTGTTCCCCTGAAAAAAAGATAAAAAGAGCTGCAGAGAGGAAGAAATAATGATACCTTGTGCAGCCGTGAACACACACTGTCAGTGTCATCTCCTTGCAGGCAGGTGGGGAAGCCAGGAATTGAGACCCATGGTAAAGGTCATTCACAGAAACAGTAGGATTTTGCTTACACAGAGCTTGGACGTTGAAGAAAAGACTTGTCACTTGAAAGAGACAGTTGCTATATGGAAGAGTCAGAGTCAGTGCTCATCTGCAACCCCTGGAAGTATTTGTTTCATAAATCTTACCTTCACAGAATCACAGAATGATTGAGGTTGGAAGGGACCCCTGATACAACACCCTGCCCAGGCAGGGCCACCCAGAGCAGGTTGCCTACAGACATGTCCAGGAGGCTTTTGGAGATCTCCTAGGAGGGAGATCTATAGCCTCTCTGGGCAATCTGTGCTAGTGCTCTGTCACCCACATAGGGAAATCTGGATGTAGTGGATGTGTTCTATGAAGATATTCAGGGACAAACTTTGGTAGGGAAGGTGGAAGTCAAAGATATGCCTGACAAAAATACTAGCTACTGATTTTAAGCACATACCAGTGAGCTGTTTGCAAATATCCTGTGTCCCAAAGTGACATAATAACAAGCAACATTGTCAGATGACTCAGTGAGTGCTCTGAAGTACAATCACTTTTTGTATATGTTTAAACAACAAGGCTCAAAATTACTGTATTGCAAACATTTTGTTTTATAACCTATATCACAAAAGAATGGCCTGGTTGTTTTGGATCAGATTGATTGGGAGAACGCCATGAAACACCACTTGGAATAATATTTCATTACTTATGATGCATACGCTCTGTCTTTCATGTCAGTTTTAGAAGATCATTATATTTTATCACAACAGTTTGCAAATATGTGCTGTACAAATAAATGCAATTGTACTTAAATATATATCAATAAAGCCAGCCATGGGGCTGTGCAAATAAACTGCCAAGGAAATGAATGTTTACATTTTTTTTTTAATGTAAGAATATACTGTGACTGTTCTGTCCATTAGGAGCAATAATGCATTGGAATATTCAGATGAGAAAAGACTATCTCTCTAGTGGTATCCTCCGTCTGTACTATTGTGAGTACTTGTTTCTGGCTCATGTCATTACAGATCTTAGTCAGACCAGATAGCTTCCATTTTCTCATGTTTCATTGCTGTATATGCATTACAACTTGCATCCACACAATTGCTTCTGTCATGAAAGAATATGAGATGTGGATTTTTAAGGAGTGTCTCTGATTTCTTATTTTTGCAGCAGATTATGTCTTTCTAGAAACAGCACCATGCTTATTGTTGGATAATTTGTCCATCCTTTATGTCCCTAAGTTACAAAATTTTAGAAGCTATCACATGGGATTCTCCTGAATCTGCAAGTATGTAACTTCTGCCTCTTGATGCTGAGTCATGATTTTGTTAGAGAGGCCTCTTGTCATTGCAGGTGATTTGTTTGTGCTGGGAACAGATGAAATTTGATCATGTGTTTGGTCTTCTGAAATATAGAGATTTTCTGAACTCAGGAACTGAGAAATCTAAAGTAGATTGAGTAGATGGGTAGAGGGTATAGCTGCTGCCGAAACAGTCATTTCAGGTGTTTAGATTTAGTACTTCATGAGCAAACTACATGGTTTATGGAAACATAGGGGTTCATGGCTTCAGACTTCTTGACATAGATAGTTGAGCTTTACTTTGACCAGTTGGATCTTGGGAAAGAAAACACTATTGCCATTGCATTGCATGTGCATGCTGACGACTGCAGACTTTGTTTCCAAAATCACTGAAGGTCATATAGGTTCATTCACGTGAATTTAGGTTACCTGCAAGCACACTTTAAATTAGATGCAAGTGTTTCATGGGACATTGTCAGGTTTTCTAAGGAACATATATCAGCAGTAAATACAAGCTCAAGGGAAAGTGTTATCAAGGAAGAGAAGTACCTGCAGCTGAGTTGTGCAGGAGGATACAAGGTAATAATTGATTAAAAATGCTTGTGTTCCTTTCTTGATTATGCTTAAATATAAATTCAGATGTATTATGATTATTTGTTATTATTATTATTATTATTATAATAAATTTTTATATTAACCTAGGAAATAAGTAGAATGCTTGGGTGGACAGAATTATTGTAGGTTTAGTGAGTATTATTCCAGGTTAATACTCTAGTTTGCATAGGACATAGGTTTTCTTGATTTGTACATTGTTTGTTTTGTGAATTACCATTTTAAAACAAATATTTTTATCCTTATGAGTCGTGATCCTTGGGAAATTCACAATTTAATCATCAAATTGATTTGGTCTATTGATACTTTAATAAAACCATCTTGCACAAATATATCTATGTAATTTCATGCAAGAAGCTTGTCAACAGCCAGGAATGCCTGGAAAAATAGGAGGTGATTAACAAGTATCATGAGAAACCCCAAAATTGCAAAAAACAAAAGAGCTGCTTGCTAATAACTGTTTCAAAGGTTTATGCTTTTGTATTTTTGTGCTTTTTGAATGCAACCAAAGGCATTATCTGAAAAATCAGAGGGATGAGCAGCTTCCATTTCTTAAAATAACCATTAGTTTAATAATGTTTTTGCCTGTGGTGCTCCATTTTTTTTTTTTTTCTTCTCTTGTCCTTCTAGTTTCACTGGATGCATCACATGTTCTGCATATTGGTTTACAAATGAAAAGAGCACATGGGTTATGGTGACTATAACAGTGAAAATACTTGCATTTGAAAAGGGCATGGTATTTCTGTGTTGTGGTTTAACCCAGCAGGCAACTAAGCACCACACAGACATTTATTCACTCCGCCCCCAGTGGGATGGTGGAGACGACTAGAAAAAACAGTAAATCTTGTGGGTTGAGATAAAGACAGTTTAATAGGACTGAAAAGGAAGGGAATAATAATAATGATAATAATAATAAAAGAATACTCAAAACAAGTGATGCACGGTGCAGTTGCTCACCAACAGCTGACCAATGCCTAGCCTGAGCAATGGCAGCCCCCCCAATCCAATTCACCCCATTTAATTGTTCCACATGATGCCCTGAGGTGTGGGACATCCCATTGGCTAGTTTGAGTCATCTGCGCCCCAGCTGTGTCCCTTCCCAGATTCTGGTGCACCCCCAGCCTCCTCATTGGCAAGGCAGGAAATTCATTGGAAATTCAAAGAGCTGAAAATTCCTTGGCTCTGTGTAAGCACTGCTCTGCACAAACTAAATAGCAATGCGTTATCATCATTACTCTCTTCCTAAATCTAAAGCACAGCAATATAACAGCTACTGGGAAGAAAATTAACTATTCCATCAGAAATGAGGACATTCTGTTCAAAATCAATGATGGAAATCCAGTTTAGCTTGTTCTGTAATAGGTGGTCTGTAATACTTGCTTCCTAGAGTAGTCTAGGAGGTTTCTGGAGAGCGTGGAAGATAACTTCCTGACGCAGCTGGCTGGTGAGCCTACCAGGGGAGGTGCCCCGCTAGACCTTCTGTTCAATAACAGAGAAGGACTGGTGGGAGATGTGGTGGTCGGGGGCTCTCTTGGGCAGAGTGACCATGAAATGGTAGAGTTCTCGATACTTGGCAAAGTCAGGAAGGGGACCAGTAAAACATCTGTCTTGGACTTCCGGAGGGCTGACTTTGAGCTGTTTAGGACGCTGGTTGGCAGAGTCCCTTGGGAGGCAGTTCTGAAGGACAGAGGAGCCCAGGAAGGCTGGGTGCTCTTCAAGAAAGAAATCCTAATGGCTCAGGAGCGGTCTGTCCCCACGCGCCCAAAGACGAGCCGGCACGGAAGAAGACCGGCCTGGCTGAACAGAGAGTTGTGGCTTGAGCTTAGGAGAAAAAAGAGGGTTTATAATCTTTGGAAAAGAGGGCTGGCCAGTCAAGGGGACTACAAGGATGTTGTGAGGTGGTGCAGGGACAAAATTAGAAAGGCCAAAGCTCATCTGGAGCTCAATCTGGCTACTGCTGTTAAAGACAACAAAAAAAAGTTTTTATAAATACATCAGTACCAAAAGGAGGACTAAGGAGAATCTTCACCCCTTACTGGATGCGGGGGGAAACTTAGTTACCGGAGATGAGGATAAAGCCGAGGTGCTTAACACCTTCTTTGTCTCAGTCTTTAGCTGCAAACCCAGTTGCTCTCTGGACGCCCATTACCCTGAGCTGGTGGAAGGGGATGGGGAGCAGAATGTTGCCCCCACAATCCACGAGGAGATGGTTGGTGACCTGCTACAGCATTTGGATGTACGCAAGTCAATGGGGCCGGATGGGATCCACCCGAGGGTACTGCAAGAACAGGCAAAAGATCTGGCCAAGCCGCTTTCCACAATTTATCGGCAGTCCTGGCTATCAGGGGAGGTCCCACTTGACTGGCGGATAGCAAATGTGACGCCCATCTACAAGAAGGGCCGGAGGGTAGACCCAGGGAACTACAGGCCTGTTGGTTTAACATCAGTGCATCCTGGGCGTCATCATGCGGCAGTTGCAGGGCAAGCAGGCGATCAGGCCTAGTCAGCATGGGTTTATGAAGGGCAGGTCCTGCTTGATGAACCTGATCTCCTTCTATGACAAGTTAACACGCTTAGTGGATGAGGGAAAGGCTGTGGATGTGGTCTACCTTGACTTCAGTAAGGCATTTGACACCATTTCCCACAGCATTCTCCTCAGGAAACTGGCTGCCCATGGCTTGGACTGGTGCACGCTTCGTTGGGTTAAGAACTGGCTGGATGGCTGGGCCCAGAGAGTCTTAGTGAATGGAGTGAAATCCAGTTGGATGCTGGTCACTAGTGGAGTCCCCCAGGGCTCGGTGCTGGGACCAGTCCTCTTTAACATCTTAATCGATGATCTGGATGAGGGGATAGAGTGCACCCTCAGTAAGTTTGCAGATGACACCAAGTTAGGTGCGTGTGTCGACCTGCTTGAGGGTAGGAAGGCTCTGCAAGATGATCTGGACAGGCTGGACCGATGGGCCGAGGCCGAGAAACAGCGTGGCCAGCAGGTCCAGGGAAGTGATTGTCCCCCTGTACTCGGCTCTGGTGAGGCCGCTCCTCGAGTACTGTGTTCAGTTTTGGGCCCCTCACTACAAGAAGGACATGGAGGTGCTTGAGCGAGTCCAGAGAAGGGCTACAAAGCTGGTGAAGGGTCTGGAGAACAAGGCGGTTGGTCTATTCTCCCACGTGCCTGGTGACAGGACGAGGGAAAATGGGCTAAAGTTGCTCCAGGGGAGGTTTAGGTTGGATATTAGGAAGAACTTCTTTACAGAAAGGGTTGTTAGTCACTGGAATAGGCTGCCCAGGGAAGTGGTTGTGTCACCATCCCTGGAGGTCTTTAAAAGACGTTTAGATGTAGAGCTTAGGGATATGGTTTAGGGGATGATTTGTTAGTGTTAGGTCATAGGTTGGACTTGGCGATCTTGTAGGTCTCTTCCAACCTAGACATTCTGTGATTCTGTGATTCTGTGATAGAGAAGGTGGACAAGAGGGGTCCTACACAGAGTGTGAATAGCAATTCTACCCCTACCAAGATGCTTCAAAGTATAAAGAGAATGATATGATGAATATATGATTTTTTTATTAAGAACTACAGAATATTTTATATGTCAGATTGACTCTACAACTACTAAAGAGAAGCAGAGCTGTGTGTAAAGGAAGTTTGATCAGATTTTGAGTGTTCCCCTAGGAGTGTCGTGATTCTTGTGGTGCTTCCTGTGCTCTGGTGCTCTTCAATTGTGTTAGATCAGGACTTCATTTGATTAGTTTTTTTCACTGCTTACTATTCACATAATTCACTCTCCTGAGGTTCACAGGTGCTCTGCAGAACTCAACAAATCAGGGGTATGATCACCTTAGATAATCTTCAAGTTACCTTTCAACCCAGAGCATTCTATGATTGTCTCCTGCAGATAGGCACTTGATGTTTCCTCCTTCTTTTTCTTGTTGCAGATTTCAGACCATTTCAGTACTTTATTACAATGTCCTTTTTTTTTTTTTTTTTTTCTTTTTTTTTTTTCTTTTTTCTTGCCTTTTTGGCAGCTTTCATTTTAGTTTTGTGACACTGCTACATAATTATTTGATCCATTTTGAGCACTAGATGTTAGTTTGTTGACCAATACATAGCTTTTATTTATTTATTTATTTAAATAACATTGTAATAGTATACTCTTTTCACTCTATAGATAAAATTGTGGTGTGCGAGAATGTCCTCCAGATGTTCCTCTAGATGCCTGCTGTGAAAATTTCTGTTACTTGACAGTGCAGGGGTTAGTTATATTTTCAGAGCCTAGGGCACTATAGAGTGAAATGAACAGATAAAATAACATGAAGAACTATTCAGCTTACAAACTGAATGGCTGGATGCCCACAGGAGCCTTGTTACTTCAACAGTATTTCAGAACAATCCACAGAATCATAAAGTTGTGATAACACTAATGTAATCTTCAGAAATTCAATAAACAAATACAGGGAAATACTAAACCATGAGTTCAGAAAAAGAGTCAGTGACACTGATACTTGTGGGAGTACATAACATAATAAAAAACTCTTTTTACTATGTAGGTGATCGAACACTGGCACAGGTTGCCCAGAGAAGTCGTGGAGGCTGCCTCCTTGGAGATTTTCAAAAAACATCTGGACATGGTCCTCAGCAAGCAGCTTGGCTTGCTTTTGAGTAGGACGTTAGACCAGATGACCTCCAGAGTTCCCATCCAACCTCAACCATTCTACAATTTTTTGATTTTTTTTTTTTTTTTATCTAAAGTTATTTTTATACATCATGCAGTATCATGGTGCATCCATTGTCAGCATCTGTGAACTTCTAGTCTGCCTTCTATTTGTGAATCTTAGCAGACAGGTGGCAGGTACTGACTGATCTAGCTCACAATCCCCTTTAGAGTGTTTTGTTGTTGTTGTTGTTGTTGTTGTTGTTTTGTTTTGTTTTGTTTTGTTTCAGTATCCTGTTAAAGAGCTTCAACAGTGCAAGGGAGAAACTGAGGGACTTACACATCAGTATGCTGTATATTTGTGTTAGAACTCAGTGCACATGTTCTGACCCTCCGTCTGTGCTGTAACCACAAAGGAATGATCTATAATAATAGATCATTATCTTCAGTGGTTTTCCTTTCAGAGTAGCAGCATAAAAGAGTGACATTGTCCTCTTCAGTTCTCTTTCTTTAGTCTGTTGAACTTTATAAGATACAGACCATGCATATATTGCTATTTTACGACCAGAGGTATTTTTAAACTATTAATTTATTCTTTCATTTTTTAGAGTACCAAGGTAGCAGAGGGAGGCTTTCACATTTCTAATTTCTCTTCTCCTATCCTGGGACATAGGATAAATAGAACATCTGAGTTGTTTTAACATCAACTTTTAGTTGTATCTTCAAATGATCTTTGCTATTTATTTGTTCTTTTCCACCCCTACTTCTACGTAAGAGGGAAACCCTCCAGCTTCGTTTATCTCCACATGCATCTGATAGGAGATAGCTGGTGGCTATAAGTGTTTTCATTTCAGGCAGATGGTACCTTTCTGTCATTGTACAGAATGTCTTAAAAGTTTTATCTCCCCAAAATTCTTGAGAGGCAGTTTTCTTATCCTAATTGTCTGTCTACCATGCAAGTACCGGTAAATATGTCATCTGAAGTCATGGCCCTTGCAGTCAACACGTTGGTGTCACAGGATGCATCTGATATAAAGGCTGCAGCAAGAACAGTCTTAATTAGCATTAACTTTCTTTTTTTGTTCCTAGAGCAGGCAAAGGCAAACTCTGAAAGTGAGTCAGCAGTGAATGATGTTTACATGGCTGCTTCTGAAGCTTCAGAGATTCTCCTCAACGAACATCATGCTTAAGAGTGCACATAACTGCACTGGTGTTTCTTCTTCTTCCTTTTTTATTTTTATTTTTTATTTTTTGCGTTGATCAAAACTGTAGGCAGCATTAATATCTATCAGAATTTAGTGGTGTCCCTTGTTCTTTTTTGCAAGGTCTTAAAAAAAGTGCAGGTGGTAACAGCCGCCTTTTACCTGTGACACTTCATAGAACATCTGCAAATGGCTGGCTCTCTCCAGGGGCAGCTTTGACTTCTGGCAAAGTGGCTATAATATGATGTAGCAGTATTTGAGCATTGCTGTGCAAAAAGTGTAAGGGAAATTAATGTGTAGTTTATAAAAGTAAGGTTGTTCTTTACTTATTTTTTTCTTGATGTAGTTATTGGCCTTGGAACTATAAGATCAAAGAGCAAATCAAAATATAAATTCATTGCAAGTAGAAAAGTATGCTGCTGTTGCAGCTCAAGTCTTTTTGCATTGTGTCAGCAACAAAGTGTTTCTTAGACACTTCAATGTTAAAAATGTGATGCGATACAACTACAAAGACCTCTCTAATTTTTCATAAATAGGAGCTGGGATATGCAAGCCAAACCACATTTTTTTTTTTTCAGAAGAAAAAAAGTAAATGAAATTTTCTTGTATTTCTTTTATATACAAGATTTACAAGAAATCAGCAATGTATGCTTACTGTCACATCAGAGCAAGTGCTATTAAAATGAAAATTGCTGATGTATATAAGCCTGTTTTGGGGGACAGATTATAACAGTTTATGAGCTGTACCATATGCAGCAGGTAGTCCAAGCATTAGAAGGTAAATACATGGTGGAGTCATTTGTACTGCAGGTGGGAAAAAGGTTAATAACACAATGTCCACAAAAGAAGCAATGGTCTTCAGTATTGGCAGAATCAGCAGTAATTCTGAGGACAAAATAATTATCCTGTTGACTATGTAAGGGGTCAGATATTTGCCCTCAGAGTCATAGATATTACCGTATTACAATAGGAAAGCTTAGTACTGCTGCAGTTTTGGCCCTTGATAGTCTATGTTCAACAGAGGAATTCATCTCCAGCATTGCCAGAACTATGCACTGGCACTAGCTTCTGTTTCATAGGAAGGGCTTTGTCTGCGTTTTCTATTTGTTTAATAATGCATAAAATGAAGTCAAATCCTTCAGATAACTTGATGGAAATGAACGCAAAGAAAAGACTAAGGAGTACAAATGAAATAAACCTCATGTTGACAAATTTGAAAAAAAGAAGGTTTGGCAAAATGAAATCTTCAGGGTAGATATTCAGACTTTGTATTTACATTTTAAGAATACATTCTGTCAGACTGACTGTTTAAAGAAAGTTCTTTTGTGTGAGTGGCACCATCACTGGCAGTCTAACACTAGACAATAGAGTGTGAACAGTTGTATATGCCCATATATTGTAAGTCTTAATATGCTTAGGGAGCGCATATAATCCTTACATTAATCACCAGAGCAACTAAGTAGTCCTGCCAACCTGTAAGATTGATAAAAATTGAGTGAATGTAAATAATTTAAGTAAAGGAAATAGATTTGTATTTTAAGACATCATTTCCAGCTCACTGAACACCGAGTTAATTAATTCAGTAGGAAAATTCCTGCTGTAAACAGGTAATACTGCAGGAAGAAAAACAAAGAATTCGAGCCAGATTTTAACACATTAGGCTTCTGTTCTGTTACTGTTTACATCTTTATGCACCTCAGTGAGAAATTTGAGCACATACAGGTCTTGTCCTCTTTTACACCATTTTTTTTTTTTTTGCATGTACGTCTGGAAAAGGCATTGTTATGTTTTCTAACTTGATGTTTTCATCAAGCAATAAAGGAGAACTACTGTCAGTGGTCAGTGCTCTGTAAGCCACATACTCTCTTCTCTCCAGGTGAGACCTTGCCCAATACCCCATTAGCAAACTGAATACCAGGATGCAAATTGGTTTATTTCATGTTGTCTCAGTAGTCTCTCTTTTACAACTTCTGCTTTGTTTCTTCTTTCTTGTTTTGTGTTTTTTTTTTTTTTTTTTTTTTTTTTTTAAACCACAGTTTTTACCTCTTACCTCTACTGCTACCCAAACCGAGTGTGGGATTTATCTGTCAAATTAAATAATGCACAGTGTGAATACCTACATTTATTTCCTTTATAGTAAGTGTGTATATAGTAGGTACTTATGTAGTATAATTCATACCATCAGTTTTAGGTAACTGCTTTAGAGTAAAATGCAGTGCCTTTTAGTAAACCAGCTTTTCTCCACTGATTCTAAAAAAAAAGAAAGTACCTAGCTGGAATGTAGGTAGGCAAAATCACTACCTCATTGTTCTTTAAAACTTCTTAAGGAGGGAAAATGGAGCAAGAGGTGTTGGTCTTCTCTCCCTCATGACCAGTGATAATGATGTGCAGCAACAGAACAAAGATATACCAGGGGAGGTTCAGGCTGGATATTAGGAAAGATTTCTTCTCCATGAGGGTGGTCAAACACTGGAACAGGCTTCCTATAGAGAGATGGTTGATGCCCCAGTCAGTGTTGTCAGTATTCCAGTCATGTCAGTGTTCCAGAGGCATTTGGTTAATGCCCTTAATACTATGTTTTAATTTGTACTTAGCTGTGACCTGGACAGGCAGTTGGACTAGATGATCTCTGAAAGCCCCTTCCAACTGAACTATTCTGTTCTGTTCTGTTCTGTTCTACTCTACTCTACTCTACTCTACTCTACTCTACTCTTAATCCTGTCTTTATTTCACATTTAATATATGCTCACACCCTGTCTTCTAAAATGAAAAAAATATAATTCTCACCAGTTTGCCATCAAGGCAAAAAAGAAGCTTTTGGTTGCAAATATGCCTGAATCCCATTGTGCATTCACACTGCTAGTAATCATAATCTTTTTCTGCCTTTCCTTATACTGTAACCAGTATGAAAAGAATAGTCTTGCAGTTGCAAGATGACATAATGTTTTCTTTAGGACATTCTCTTCAATCCAACAGTATTTTTTTTTCTAGAACTATAGAATATAACTGAAAGATTCATATGGTCATTGACCTTTCTGATATGGTAGAATTTGGTACCATCTTAGAAGGAAAAGGATGCTCAAATGTTTCTTGTTTTGTTTATTATTATTATTATTATTATTTTCCTGGAGATGAAGGATTATTCTGTAGAGCAGAAGTTTGTTTTCCTTCTTGTTCTTTTTTTCAATATTATTTGGCTTTGGTTTCTACCCCAGTGATTCTGTTCCTTGTTTAATATTTTACTAATGCATATGGTACTGTGTTCTTTTAATTTATTATCACTTCTGATTGTCTTTTATACAATTGTTTTCCTGTTGAGTATTACCCAAACCTCTCTATTGTACTTAAAGTAGTTGATGTTTTTCATAAGATATTTGCAAGAATTTCCTTATTTGAAAATATTCTGAACAGAATGTATTCTATTTTTAATGGCAGCATTACTTTTTATTTCTTACGTGAGTCCCATGTTTTCCATGTTATGATTTTGCAAAATGTTTCATTTCTCATTTGTATTTAGCAATACTTATATGCACTAGAAGTCTATATTTAAAACACTGTCATATAATGTATAAATACTGTTATTCACCATAATGTGATGGCACTGGGGGATTTATGCTCTTAGGTATCCATTTACATGAAAAACAACAACAACAACAACAAAAAACTAAATGTGTTTCTATAAATGGTACTAAAGAAAAACAAAAATAATTCTCTTCTCTCCTAACACATGTAGAATCATAGAATCATTTAGGTTGGAAAAGACCTCTAAGATCATCTGGTCCAACCTTTAACCTAGCACTGCTAAATCCACTTGCCATGTACGGCAGGTCTAGGTCTCTTGTTTCTGTGATTTCAGTTTCCAGCTATTCTGTATACAAGCTTTGTTTGATAATTTATACAATTAAAATCCTCCTCACAAAGGAGCCTGAAAATAAATTAAACAACCTTATCATTAAATGCATACATACACACAAATATATTTTTTCATATCTATATAGTTCTCCAAATATCAGTGTTTACTAAGCTAAATTCATTTTATAACATTATTAAAAAAAAAAATGTATCTTTACCACAGGTTTTATAAAAGTTTTGTAACACCGGAAATATAATTGTAAATAAAGATGACTCTCCAGGTAAATCATAGATTCATAGAATCACTTGGGTTGGAAAAGACCTCTAAGATCATCAAGTCCAACAAGTAACCAGGCACTGCCAAGTCTAACACTAAACCATGTCCCTAAGCACCACATCTATGCATCTTTTGAAGACCTCCAGGGATGGAGACTCAACTACTTCCCAGCCTCTTCCAATGCCTCACAACCCTTTCAGTGAAGAAATGTTTCCTGATATCCAATGTAAACCTCCCCTTGTGCAACCTGAGGCCATTTTCCTCGTCCTATCGCTTGTTGCTTGGGGGAAGAGTCCACCCCCCACCCCATTACAACCTCCTTTGAGGTAGTTGTAGAGAGCAGTAAGTGTCCCCTGAGCCTCCTCTTCTCTAGGCTAAACAAACCCAGTTCTCTCAGAAACTCCTCATAAATCTTGTTCTCTAGACCCATTATCAGCTTTGTTGCCCTTCTCTAGATATGCTCAAGCACCTCCATGTCCTTCTTTTAACGAGTGGCCCAAAACTGAACACAGTACTTGAGGTGCGGCCTCACCAGAGCCAAGCGCAGGGGGACAATCACTTCCCTAGTCCTGCTGGCCATGGTATTCCTGATACAAGCCAGGATGCCATTGGCCTTCTTGGCTGCTGGCTCATATTCAGCCAGCTATTGAACAATATCCCCAGGTCCCTTTCTACCAGGCAGCTTTCCAGCCACTATTCCTCCAGCCTGTAGCATTGCATGGGGTTGTTGTGCCCCGAGTGCAAGACCTAGCACCTAGCCATGTTGAACCTCATATAGTTGGCCTCTCCCTGTTGATCCAATCTATCCTGCCCAACTTGTATTTGTAATCTGCAAACATGCTGAGCATGCATTCAATCCTCTTGACCAGCTCATTCATAAAAATATTAAAGAGAACTGGCCCCAGTAATGGGCCCTGGGGGATGCTACTTGTGACCAGCCTCCAACTGGATTTAATTCCATGCACCATGACTCTTTGGGCTGGGCCACCCAGCCATTTTTTTACCCAGTGAAGCATACACCCATCCAAGCCATGAGCAGACAGTTTCTCCAGAAGAATACTGTGGGAAATAATGTCAAAAGCTTTACTAAAGTCTAGGCAGACAACATCCACAGCCTTTCCCTCATATACAAAGTTTCTGTACAGAGACCTGCTTAACAATAACTCTTGCTGACAATATTGTGACACTTCTGTTTTGTTTCATTTTTAAATAGCACTCTTAGAAGCTAAAGTGGAATTTTACCTGATATTCAGCAATCCTTCGCAATTTCGTAAGCTGTTATGTCTAAATCAGGAAGGATTTAGAAACAAGACCACAACTCTGGTTTTCAAAGGCTTCGTATTTATACCTACATTATCTGATTAGCAGAAACATTGTGCAAGTTTTGTGTGTGTGTGTGTGTGTGTTGTTCTGCTACTACTTCCAATACATTGTTGGCTTGAATATTAGTTGATGGGAAGATTGTTATTGTGTGAATCAGAACCCCCGTGTCTCATGTGTCACCATATGAGAAACAGAAACTATGCCTTCTATTCCACTCTGATTTTCTTTTGTAATTACAGGATTCTGTGTTTTTTTTTTCTACCATACTATAACACATAATGGTATTTGCTCCAGTATGCTAAGTGGTTTGTTTTCATGTATTTAAGATAATATTTGGGAAGTGGGTCCTTTTTACTCCTTACCTTCCCTCATTCCTTCATACCAAAAAGGTATCGCAGGAAATATGCTTCTATAATCCTTCAGTTCTTGGCATGACCTGCTTATCTTTCTCAGCTGCTCATGGCAAGTGCTGCTACAAACACTGAGAGCCTTGAGGATGTAGCAGCCCTTTCTATTCTGGATTTTTGTTAGATGTGCTCTTTTATGGCTCTGGGGCTACCAGAATGTGGCTCCATTGCAACTCTGCTTCCCCAGTCATCACATTGCAGACTGTGTTTTCTCTGAAGGTAATTAAGTGCAGCTGTCTTTCCTATTTGTGCATCATCATCCTTAAGATAATGATATTTTTCATGATCTTACAATCTGTTGCTTGGTTGTTGCTTGGTTTCCTTTGCCCTGTTGTGGAGGAATTTCATCGTGTTTTATTTCTGACAGCTTTTCTTTATCCTCATACTCCACAGTCATTTCTTGTCAAAAGGACTGAATCTCTATCAGATCATTGTGAGATTGGGAAAGCATATTGTACATGAACTGGCAAAGGGGGGACACAGTGTTACTGACTGCCAAGTTCTGCTTTCCTCTTGACTTGATGATCTGCATCCTTTATAAAAAAATTCTTAATGATGCTCCAGTTAATGGTAAGCTCAGAAAAGACTACTTTTTCTTTAGCAAAGCATGGCTAGGAGTAATCAGTAGGAGTAACAAGGGCACTTCTTTCAGTTGTCATCTTGATATTCTGTGTAGTGTGCACTGTTGTACTGAAACTATTGCAATATTAAACTTCCCCAAAGGGACTAAATAACTTTATTCACTAAAAGTAAAAGAACATTGAAAATATTTGTTCTAAATTTATCATGGCTTTTAAAATTGCAGCATAGTCATTGAAGACCAATCATTTGAGAGTTCTCATTTCAACCTGACGTACAGAGTACCATCACTTAAACCATGTCCCTTAGTGCCATATTCACACATCTCATAAATATCTCTGGGGATGGGTACTCTACCATCTCCTCAGGGAGCTCATTCCAAGGTGAAGATGAAATAATTTCCACTTCCAGCGTGATGACCATGGATGAGGGGAAGTATAGGAGCTATCAGGAGTCTTTGAATCACAGTGAAATAGGAATATTTTTCGTTCACTTTGTTACTTAAATTGAACATATTTGGTGTTCTTTTCTTCCTTGTTCTAAAATGAGGCTTGGTCTCTAAAGAAACAACATACCTTTGGGGCAGCCTCTCCTTGGGCCTTTGTCTGCAAACTGCTCATTATTCACCATGGGGTTGAGGAAAATTCACATCAGACTAAGAAATGCAAGTAACAGAGTTGTAACTGTTCATATACTTGTAAGGAAGTCCTGACTCCCTGTGTTACTTGCCATGTTGATGTATGTTTACCTGCATTCATTTGGGATTGTTTATCTTTCAGATAGTTTTTTGTTCCAGAAGGACACAGAAAACTGAAGGTACTGTCAAAGTGCCATAAGGACAGTGGCTCCCTTAGGGTTGGGGGCCAAGAGCTCAGCACTATAACAGCTCAGCCAGCAAGTACAGCAGTCAGGGGACACTGGGGCAGACCCAGCCCCAGATATTGGGCACCATCCTGGGACTGGGACTTGGGCCCACGGGTGGGCCTCACTCAGTGGGGCCCATGACTGGGAGGGCAAGGTTTTTATAAGTTTCTCAGTACAATGAGTGTATATACACAGGATACCTTTTCAGTCTAGATTCAGTAAGAAGTGAGGTAACTCTGATTATACTTGGATAATTTAGTCTTGATTTTCTCCTCATTTCTCCTTGTCTAGCAGCAGTAATGAGGTTTCATTGATATCAGTAGAGAAGTTGTAACATTCATGTAATTATACATGCCCATGTAAAGTCTTACCGTCTGTATTTTAGTGATAATCATGCTGCCATAAATAAGATATGTGCCTTTGTTACAGTAAGCTAATGATATGGCCAATTAAGGCTGGACTTGTGTTGAATAATAAAGGTATTACCCATGGTGAGTAAGGCACTCATTCTAGTTACTTTATTATACAATTAGCATGATACTAACATACTTCTTTAAATTTCTTACACAAAATCAGGTAACAGTTATGGCAAAAGTTAGACAGTAGTCTAAAGTGTGTCCTGAGCCACAATGTAATCTTAATATGGGCTACAGAGGAAATAGAAGAAAAAACATAATTGCAACATCTGTGGCATCTCAATTGTCATTTTCTCAAATTGTTGAATGTATAAAATTATTTCTTAATGAAAACAATTTTGCAGTTTGCATAACAATCCACAGCCCAAATAAAAACCTAGAAAAAATGATACATTTTAAAAGCATTTTAAATTTTTATTTTCACATCATCTTTGAAGTCTTTACCTGCTTGTTAACAATACTTTTGCCCAGAATGTATTTCTTCAGCTGTTCCTTTATTATAAAGGAGTTAAATCATTCGTCCTATATTACATATGATGACATTGTGAACCTAAAGACTTATTCAAAACAGAAATACTGTGGAATGCTATAATTAAGCATTAATTGCTTGTATCACATTATAGGGAAACCTCAAAAAGCAGAATAGGTCATGGAAACATGAAATAATTTCAAAATTAGGAGGTGGGTTATACAAGCTAGTGGCACACATAGGTAAGAGTTGTATCTGTATATGCTGATTACTACATAGATATATATATATTAAAAAAAAAAAAAAAAAAGTATCAGTTAAGTATCCTTGTAACATTTTTATGCCTTTAGGAAATATTTCTTATATTGCTTATTATATGTACTAATCAAAAGCTTATCTGTGTCATGATAATGTCTCTCATTTCTGTTGACACGATGTTCTCTTAATGCAAGTTAAACATTGCATGCTTAATTTATTTTTGTAATATATATCATTAAAAATATTAGTTTTTTATTTCAATGTGTTAGTCATAATACCTTTGGTGAGATGTCATTAGACACACTTTCCACTGTAAAACAGAAATGTGAAGCATTTTTTTCTACACATCCTTATTCTATGCTTAATGCAAAAAAATGTTTCAAAGATTTTTTTTGTTTTGTTTTTATTGTGTTATCTATAATCTTGAAATGGTTACTTGACTTCACAGAAAAGATTCTTTAGAATTTGGCAGCACAAAGACTAGCTGCAAAGTGTTTTAGAAAGTGTACTATTAATATTTCTCAGGAGGTAGTCTTCTAAATTGTGTCAGTCAAGGGCTTTTACTTATCTGCAATTGCTGTTGAGGTCTCATGGTTACACAGGCTCTGTGAACATTAAACATCTTTCTGCTTGTATTTGCTAGTGGTTCTGGGCTTCTAGAATGAAAGGATAGTCCATAAACCAAAGGTAATACACTTTTCTGCTTTTATTTTTCTATGCATATCAACAATGAGCTGAGAATAAAAGAAAGTTACAAAACAAATCTATCATTTCCCAATGAGATTTCATATTTTATCTTTTTATGTAATTATTGATTTAATAGTTTCTATTGCTGTAAAGTGCAAGAAATAAAAAAATAAAATAAAATAAAATAAAATAAAATAAAATAAAATAAAATAA
>CM021766.1:115529899-115583635 GCA_011076525.1 Nettapus auritus
AAAATAAAATAAAATAAAATAAAATAAAATAAAATAAAATAAAATAAAATAAAATAAAATAAACAGAAATCATGCCAAAAGTCCAGTTCTTACATTCATTTAACTCATGGTATTGAAAAACTTGAATAATGATATTTATTTTATAAATTGCCATCATATCTATGATTCTTTTGTTTAAGAGTTTAAATTCTGATTAATCACTGTTTTAAAATGTTAGAGTCCTTAGAGAGAGCAAACAGGAGAATGCTTGCTAAAAAACTATGAATTGGTCAATTGAGTTTGGCAACAAGGGGTAAGCAGTGCAGGAGCTAGCAGCACAACAATGAATGAGAGATACTGGGTAAAATGGGGCATAGCTCTGAGGACACCATAGATGGAGGCAAGTAACAGTAATGTAGCAGAGAAGGAGAAATCAGTGGGAGAAGGTGAATGAACTGACATAGTCAGCAATGTTATGGACTGGGAAAATGACTTTTGTATCGGCATTCTGAACTAAAGTGATTTGTGCAAAAGGTATTTTGGGTTGCTGCAGTTGCATTCATAATTATCAAAGAAAAGATACAGGTTGTCAAATGTTATTTAAATCACTCTAGGTTGCTGTATTAAATAGAAAACACAGCAGAATAAAACTGTTAACGTGGATTTTCAGTCGGTGTCCTGTACCTAATGAGGCTATAGATTTCATCGAACTTCATGAGAAAAAATCTTTTATGCCACCGCTTTTTCTTTTAGTATACTTGGAGATTGTCCTTTGTGTTTTCAGGACAAATCTGTACCTAATTAAGCACATAGGTTTCAAATTCAGAGTGCTAGAATAAAAAGGCAGTGTTCTCATATAAACTTTTTCTGAAGCTGCATTATTTCTAATAGCAACACGGTAACTGACAAGGAGGTTGTATCACAGAAGAAATTACTTGCATTGTCAGTGTGCCTTAGGATACATTGGTCCAGTGGCAATGCCTGTTCCTCATCACTCCTCAGCTGAGTGGAAATTTTATTATTACTAGCAACTTAAAATATGTGATAAAAAAGAATAGAAATATTATTCCTGAATGAAAGAAACCTTGTGAAAGGTTAAATCTCGACTGGATTATGTTTTCTGAAATACCACAAGGAAAAGAAACAACAATAAAATAACTGCCCTGATAGAAGTTGTGAGAACATTTCTCTTAAATCTTCAATGGAAACATTTAAATGTTTTGTAGCAGAATTGATATTTTCACACCAGAAGCTGTCTGATGGAACTCTTATATCTGATGATGAAACATCAGCTGATGAAAGATACTGAGATGAAATGGAGTGGTTGTAAAAATCTCATCTTGCAAGATCTCTTGAAAAGTTGTCTACCCACTCAAGTTAAGCAACCGTAAGTGAACACAGTAAGGAACACAAATTCCATGTACCCCCATGATTTTGTGCACCAGATCCATGCTCACGCTAACAGGAAAAGTTTCTATAGATCAGTCAAATATTCCTGGTAATACTCACTTGTAGTTTTTCTTTCCATTATCCTCAGATATTACATTTATGATTCAAATGTGTGTTTTACAATCCAGAGACTGGCAGTGGTTACTGCTCAGAAAAGAGCCATTTTTCATGGCATTGTGATTACTAAAAATGCACATGAATAGTTTTGTATAATTTTTCTTGGGACTTCTACAGGATAACTTGCCCAAAATAGAAGATTATTCATTCTGAAATCCTGTTTTACTTTCTATTAGTGTCTGCAAAGGACAGTTTCTTTGGATCTTCAGAGCCCAGCAAGAGTAGCATAATTTAGTTTCTAATCCTTCCCTCAACCCCCAAGTAGTTTTTTTCTTTTTTTTTTTTTTTTTTTTTTTTTCTTTTTCTTTTTTTCTTTTTAGAATTTATGACATGGAGATATATACAATTTATTCATAAGCAACACACTGTCATTTAGCATTGCAGACAAACATGATGCTTTGTCTGTTCAGGTGTGGAAAAGAGGCTAAAAATCAGCATTTCCTTGACGCTTGCTGAATGAGAGCTTCCAGCTGATGTTGCCTTTTCATTTGGCACAATGAAATGTGTACAGGGTCTCTTAAAAAGAAATAGAACAGAAATAGAACAGTTTTATTTACATCAAGTCTTATGATAACATAAATAGATGACAACGATGGGGAAAAAAATGGAAGAGGAAGCAGTGATTCACACGCTGTAACTCCCTTCTTGCCATTTCTCCCTCTAAATTGATCCTGCCGAGAGGTGGGATGGCATCATTCCTATATTTCTTCTGTTGCCTTTAATCATGTTATTTTGGTCTACGAAGAAACAGCTGATGTGTCCTAGGTTTTAGCTACCCTCCCCCCTTTTTAAAAAACTTTTGAAATGAAACTTCTGTGTCACAGGAGAGAGTTAGAGTAAGAAAGGTCAAATTTCTTCTCAGTCGAAATGCCTCCTTATGACTAAGTCTGCCTATGCAAATCTTTTTAGTTTTTTTTACTTTCAACATTGAACAGCTATGTAGTGTAAGAAATGCTTACAGAGTAGAATGTTTTTTCTTCTCATTTCATCTTGTTCACGCTGTTGTTTGCTTGCATAACTTTTCTACATACCGTAGCAGTGAGTCAGTGTCTACTAAAGAGAAGAAGCACTTCTGGTAATTTCTGCTCTTCTAATAAAATAGACAGCTGCCTATAAAAACATTCCTTATCACTATTCTCATATTACAAGGTCTTTAAAAGAGGATATCCTCAACCATTTTGCCAAGCTGAGGTGCAAAATCTTTGAAGTGTTATAGCGTTAAGTCATAACAGCAATATATTCTTCTGGTCAAAAAAATGTCTTAGGATATCTGCTTTTCTCAATCTGTTCAAAGTTGTGAAGTAGAAAATAAACATTCTTCATGAATACTTCTGTTGACTTTGTACAACCTTTACAGCAGGGATGTTTCTGAGAAATAAAAATATTATCAATCTCATGAATTAAAGACTGAAGACCATCCTTTGTGAGGCCAACAATGAAGAATAACATATCTATGTGATGAAGAATCACATGGATGTCAAAAAGCATATTTGACATCATCGGGTTACGTAACACATAGGAAACCAGTGAAAGTTACGTAACACATAGGAAACCAGTGAAAGTTATATAATTTGTTAATTGTGAAAAATGTTAACAATAATTCTAAACTTTTTTGTATTTTTATATAATCTCATAAAATAGACTTTGATGGACCAGACATATTTTTACAGCAAAACCACACACACCATCATATAGGATGCTTCCCTAGAATGGGAATTTACAGATTTGACTTACAAAAAAAAAAAAAAAAATAAAATCAACTGAGTCCAACTAAACTAAAGAGCATTCAGTATACTTGTGGGAGGAAAAACAAAAAGAAAAACAAACAAACAAAAACAAACAAACAAACAAACAAACAAAAAAACCCCACATGAATCCATAAAGGTTCAACCAGGGAGGGCAAAACATGGGGAAGGTGAAGTTTCACTCTCAATCATTCTTCATTCCTTGACCAGAATAAAAATATCTGTATAGCCGCATGGTAGTCTAATCCTTTTCTTATAACATCTGTGCAGAAACAGGAAGATGGAATGGGGACTCTTCAAAGAGTTTAAGACAGAACTACAGTGACCAGTTCTTTTCCATTCTCACCAAACATTTCCTGACATGATACGTAGATTCTCAAGTCCTGTGACACATTTCCAGCCAATTAATTACCTAGATCCTTCCTTTCTCACCTCTGTTCAGGTTCTAAATTTGTATTGCAAAAACCAAAATTTTAAATAGTTTATTTTCATGGAAGTTATTTTTTCAAGGAAGTTTGTCTTTATAATGCTAGAACATAATTGCCATTTCTTGTATGTATTTCCATTGAATTTCATTATGGGACGTTTTACATACTACTCATCAATGACTTCACAGATCACATTTCCTCTCTAGAATAGAATAGCATATTTCAGTTGGAAGGGACCCTCAAAGATCATGTAGTCCAACTGCCTGTCTGCTTCAGGGCTAAACAAAAGTTAAAACAGTATTAAGGATATTAACCAAATGCCTTTTGAACACTGACAGGCATGGGTCATCAACCATCTCTCTAGGAAGCCTGTTCCAGTATTTGACCACCCTCATGGAGAAGAAATTTTTCCTAATATCCAGCCTGAACCTCCCCTGGCAAGGCATATCTTTGTTCTGTTGCTGCACATCATTATCATTGGTCATGGAGAAGAATGGCACTTCCTGCTCCATTTTCCCTCCTCAGGAAGTTGTAGAGAGCAATGAGGTCTATATTAGGCAACCCAAGCATCCTCAGCCTCTCCTCACAGGACATGCCTTCCATCCCTTTTACCAGCTTTGTTGCCCTTCTCTGGACATTTTCAATTATCTTGACATCCTTTTAATATTGTATTTATATTTACTGGAAAACTAAACAGCAGTCAGTTTCAGCTTTCAGAGAGCTTTGAAGATCTTATGTCAGTAACATGTAAAATTGATATTTTAATTCTATGTAACACGATGTTTCACTAATGGCTTAAAATTACTCATCAGACAGGTAGAATATATTTCTATGCTTCAGAGTGAAGTAGAGGTTATTCTCTTCAATCAATGTTTTTTTGTTATAGCCTGGTATGGTGTCTTGCTTTGAAAGTGGTTAATCTTTGAAGACTTCAAAATCCTTTTATTATTTGAAGTGATTTTTGTGAGGAATGCTAAAATTAAAGATTATTTTGGAATGAGGTACAGACATACTGGCTTCTTTATGTAACACCAACAAATGCAATTCACAAAAAAAGTTCCAAGATGTCTATGTTAAATAACTTCTTTAATTATGCTGTGCTAAATGTGAGGATCCAGAACTGAGATACTGAATTTCTCTTTGTTGTTCTCTTTTGCTACCTCAGTTTCTTTCCAAAACACACGTTTTGAGGAAAAGATAAAAAGGAGGTGGAGCAACACAAATCATAAAACGCCCTTGAACTATATTTTGTTCAGTCTGTATATATAAGTGATCCCATAAGCATAGCTGGAGAAAGCATTTTCTGCATGTTTTATATATAAAACACCCACGGTTTTAAATATATTATATTTATGTGGGTGTGTATATCTATGTACATATATGGTATGTGGACTGTGCATGTGTGGAAAGGTGTATATATTCACATCATCACACTACTCAACATATATATAAAATGCAAATATCAAGTGACTAAATCTTACTAAATCATAGGAATAACTGCTTTTCTAAAGATTTCTATTTGATTAAACTGTGCTGGAAATTGTCATTAAAACTGGGGGAAAACTATTCCAAGTGTCTGTAGATTTTCAATTGTTATTTGGACTTTGTAGTCAAATGTACTTATCTACAAGAATAAATTAATCACGACTGCATGGCATTCAGAAAGCTTTGGGTACTGAAACTGGCTATTTCCACCTGAGGAGACAAATGAGCAAGGAGTGATGCCAGAAGAGAAATGTGTGTTGCAGCTTTGAACAGAAATAGATCTAAAAATGGCTTGTAAGCATTAAATGGGGAGACATGCTGCTGCGTTCCTCAAGCAGAGCAGTTTTATCTTCAAGAGTGCGATCTGAAGAGTGGGTTATTTGCCCATGTCAGACACTTTAGAGAACTCTGTTATGGAGTCCTGAGTTATTATCCAACAGACCAACTTTACAGCAAAAGATCATCTCAAGCATTTTCTGTCAGTGTCTTCTAAGAAGCAGAATTCCCCTTGCTCAGGATCACAAAGGAAAAGAAAAAAGAACATATGCTTGAATTGAAATGTTGTCACATACATGTAAAATATAGTGCATCCTCTCTCTTAACATATTAGAGTCTACAATTTTTTCAAACCTGGGAACTGAAATGAAAATTGTCTAAATGAGAACTAATATTTTCTTTTCTCTTTTACAGTTGTTTGCAATGAATGAAAAATCTAACAAAGTTTTACTAAGAAAGTCACCATTCATGATGCATTGCAGCTTTTACTAATAGAATAAAAACTATAATAAACCGTTGAGAGCCATCTCTGATGTGAGGCTAACTCATCATTCTGAAGAATCTAGGGAGAACTCATGAAAAATAATACAACAAGAAAACTTAAAATGTTTTCATGATAGATTACATTTAAGATAGTTTTGTCACAAGAACAGGATTTGTCCACCTTCAAGATAAAGCTTGCTTATGTCCCCAAGCTTCAGTAATTGCCCTCTGCCCCATTTTCTGCCTTAATTAGGTGTTGGCCTCTGTAAAATAAGCAGAAGTAGTCTTTCTTTTGTCTTCGTGCACTCTTTTACTACTGTCAGTTTAAGATTCCAGATCTTCTTTCATTTACAGATGATGTTTATCCGGGTATTTATGGAGAACATTAACCAAATACTCCATAGATGGCTAAAAGTGAAATATTTATGTATATCTGGTATATGCTTGCTTAAATCTGTGTTGCTACGACTAAACAATGGTGAAGCTGAATTATTTTTTTCCCAGAATATTAATGAATACATAGTAAAAAAAAACAGATCACCTGCATAAGGAAGGGAAAGAGCATCATTTACATATTGCTGCCTAATCATTTATCTTTTGGAAATGACTAATGAATGGAAGTTGACTTGTGTTAACTGCTGTATAAACATAAAAACATAATTCAGCCACAAAGAGGTTACTGTCTAAATATTAGACAAGAAATAATCAGAACTGAATGAGGAGCCCATAGAAACTTTTTACCCTTCAATATATATCTATTGTACTTGCCATGAATTTAAAAGACCATAAATACTATGACGTGCATAGTAGCTGGAAATTTTGTCAAGTCTAATGGATATACAGTAGCT
This sequence comes from Nettapus auritus, assembly GCA_011076525.1. Classification (NCBI taxonomy): domain Eukaryota; kingdom Metazoa; phylum Chordata; class Aves; order Anseriformes; family Anatidae; genus Nettapus; species Nettapus auritus. The sequence continues at coordinate 115,536,710 of CM021766.1, forward strand.
GTGTTATTTTAATATTTTTAATACCATAACATATTAAATATTCCATTTATAGACCAAAAGAGACATCACTGTTTGTCAGCGGTCCTTCACAGACGTCTCTGACCCATTATCAAGAAAAAGACAGAAGGCCACTTACATCATAATGAATGTATCACTACATACAAATTAGTTAAAATAAATTTCTATAAAGTAACTCTGAGACAACTGTAGACATAAGGTATATAGAAGTTTAATCCCTTTGGGCATCCTTTAAGCAAACGTTTGCAGAAATTCGGGATTTATGATATTGTAAATTTGGACTACCTCCAATACAAAGGAGCTTCTCATGTTTGTACAGGTATATCAATGGGAGAAAAAAAAAAAAAAAATCTTAAACTAGTTTTTTTTTTTTTTTTTTTTTTTTTTTTTTCCCTGTAGAGTACAAAATGAACATCTCACCTGGTCATGCCTCAACAGAAGTCACATTGACACAGTTATATTGTATCATCAAAGTCAACTGAAAGTGTATGCCCAAAGTATCAAACTGCATACATGTTTGCCCTAGCACATATACATCTTAAAAACACATATGTTTGTAATCAGAATACTTCACTAGACAAAGTAACATCATTGCCATGTTCCATTAAGCAGATAACAGGACTTACCACTAACCTACCAGTCCTTACCCTACTTACCCATCCACCCTCATTGTACTATTAAGTGCTTTCAGCTGGGTCTTCAGGGATAATACATCAGCTGAGGGGTAAAAGAAACTCCATGTTCTGCAGTGAATACCCTCATTCTTTCTATACCTTTCACTTATCTGTAATCCCTTCTTCTTGAAATTTACCCTTATCTTTCCCCTTTAGATGAGCTTTGAACCAGCTTTTCTAAAGCTGTTGAAGAGCAAAAGTATCTGACTTAGAGATATGAGAGCTATGTGTGTTAAGCATTGTTTATGTTAAATAACAGGAGAAAAAAGTGTTACATGCATCTGTTATAACATGACAAATGTGTTAAACACTGTATTTTCAAACTCTTCACAGCAATGAAATACAGTGAAGATGTACAGAAGAAAAATAAAGACGAAAGATATAACATTGATGAAAGATATATTCAACAGGCCGCATGCATCACATTTTGGGATGATTCCAATTCTCCTAAGAAATTGCAACACCACTACCTTAAGGTAATTTTAAGAAATTAAAGTTAGCCATGGTAGAGCCGTGTTTTATTCAAATGCCAGCAGGTATTAATCAGTTTGAATGGCTTAACAGGTGAGTCTCATTAACACAATGTAGGAACAACTTAATCTACTGACTTTTTATTTTTATTTTATTTATTTATTTATTAGGGGTTTAGCTATAAAGCCTTTATTCTCTTTGTGGGGGTGGTACATGCATGTGTTTATTTTTAACATGTGGCTAATCTAGATACTGTTGCTACAATTTATATTATAGGAAGGGTGAACTTGATAATGAATTACATTTCTTTTAAAATCACTTATTTTTAATTTTTATGAGGAAATCTTCACATAATGAGCGTATTTTCCAAAAAGAGTCCGTATAGTATGTTCCTAGTGTGATTATCTCTATAAACAACTGAACTATGATAGAGCATGCTAGGAAGAGAACTTCTTAAAGCAGAGGAATGTGGTATGGTCTGAGGACAGAACTTATTGCTATTAATTACAGAAAAAATATTTAGAATTGATCACAGTATTTTTTATTATTATTATTATTTTTTAGGGTTACTAATCCAATTTGATGCTTTTATGCCCTTTTTTTTTTACCTAAGAAAAACACATTTTCAAAGAACAACTTTCAAAGAAAGTCATTACTTAATATACTGAATACCTGAGGGAGTGGGAGTTATCTCAAACATCTTATGTGAAATGGCAGCCTTGCATTAAATGTTTGTGAAGACAGCTTCACCAAAAATAGATATGCTTTTTCTGTGGACTAGATCATTTGAGGAAAATGGTACAATTCTCCAGGCATTGGGAAGCTGGAGGGGATTCACACCTTGGACAAAGAATTTGAAATAAGCAAGATTAATCTTATGGACTGGCTACTAAAAATATGAGTTTTAAGGCTGAAAGAAAATTCCTATTGTATGTGCTGCTTAGCTTGACAACAAAACTGAAAAAAAAAAAAAAAAAAAAAAAAAAAAAAAAAAAAAAAAACACCAAAAAACACCCTCCAACCTATTTTAAAGACACTCCATTTACATGATGCTGGTCAATATACCCTTTCCTACATTTGCTGTCCTTCATTGTACAGAGAGACTTTCAGGACATAGTTACCCAGGAGGCAGCAACTTTGAGAGGACAGAAAAGCTGGTCTCTGATAGAGTTATAAAGATAAAATGATTGTAATGCCTCCACAAAATATAGAGTTATATAACTTCATATCATGCTGGAAAAGGCTTTTGTATGCTATCACCTGCTCTCAGCAGTCCCCAGCCTCTTGCCCTATATGAGACTAGCAGCAATAAATTCAGTGCCTATACCTTTAAACATATTTTGGCAGCAAACAATGAAATAAATAAAATACTTACATTTCTTCCTTTTAGAAGGCCTTAAAAGACCTGTGTCTTCTGTGCCTTTGGACCCATCTGCAAAATGGACATAAGTTGCTACATTATCTCATAAAAACACTAAAATAGGAAAGAATGTTGTTGAAGCATGATTTTTTAACAGGGAAAGTAGTAAGATCTGAGGTTTGCAAGCTGAAAAATGAGAAAGAACATGAAAGTTACTATTAACTGAGTGTTATCTATTTGGTTTACTAGACTGTACACTATGGTTATGAAATAAACTGTGCATCCTAATGGTCATGCAGAAGTGAATGACCTCAAGACTGCACTGTTTCTGAGTAGTTCATTAGACACTTTAAGTGTTCTCTCAAGTAGTATTGTGTGTAACTATATGCATAACGCAGGATGAACTTCTACAGGATAAATAAATGTAGTTGGATCAAGTTTCTTTTGTACTGCTAGTTGTTACTGCTTACATTATACATCTAAATGTGGAACAAGAAGAATAATATCTAAACAGTTAAAATTACTACAGTAGAATGTTTACCTGCAATTGAAAAGAGTAGCTTTAAAATAGCATCTTTGTATTCTTCATACGAGGTAGCTCAATATGTGGAGGCCAATAATGAGTGGCGTACCCCAGGGGTCGGTACAGTGTCCAGTCTTGTTTAACATCTTCATTAATGATCTGGATAATGAGATAGAGTGCACCCTGAGTAAATTCACAGATGACATGAAACTACATGTCAGTGGGGGTGGCTGACTCACCAGAGAGCCATGCAGCCATCCAGAGTGACCTTGACAGGCTGTAGAGGTGAGCTGATAGAAATCTCATGAAGTTCAACAAGGAACAGTGCAGAGTCCTCCAACTGGGAAGGAACAACCCCAGTACATGGAGTTTCCCCCAGAAACATCAGTACCTTCTGGGGTCCACCAAGCTAGAAAGCAGCTCTGCAGAAAAGGACCTGGGGACCCTGGTGGACACCAAATTGAATGAGCCAGCAATGTGCTCTTATCACTCAGAAGGCAAATACTATTTTTGTCTGTGTTAGGCAAAGTACCACAAGCAAGTCAACAGAGGTGATCCTTCCCCTCTACTCAGCACTGGAGTATCATGTCCAGTTCTGCCCCCCTCAGTACAAGAGAAACACGGACATACTGGAAAGAGTCCAACAGGGGGCTACCAAGATGATCAAGGTGGCTGGAACACCTCTTCTATAAGGAAAGGCTGAGAGAGTTGGGGCTATTCAGCCTGGAAAAGAGAAGGCTTAAGGGGAATCTCATCAGTGTCTATGAATAGTTGAAGGGAAAGTGCAAAGATGATGGATCCAGGCTCTTTTCAGTGGTGCCCAGTGCCAGGACAAGAGGCAGTGGGAACAAAGTGGAATACAAGAGTTCCATCTAAACATCAGGAAGCACTACTTTCCTGTAAGGGTAATGGAGCACAAGTACAGGTTGACCAGAGAGGTTGTGGAGTCTCCCTCCTTGGAGCTCTTCGAAAGCCACCTGGACATGGTCCTGGGCAACCTGCTCTGGGTGGCCCTGCTGGAGCAGGGAGGTTGGACCAGATGATCTCCAGAGTTCCCTCCCAACCTTAGCGATTCTGTGAGGGAAATCTTGCAAACTTTGCCATACCATGTTTTTTAATTTAAAAAGTCCCAATTCCCATATTTCTTTTGAAAATGCAGAAAGATTTCTTCTTTGGTAGTGAAAAAGATAAAAAATTGGTCTGTCGTGTCTAAGACAATATTATGATTACTGCATTCTTTAATGAAGGCAAATATACTTTTCAAGCAGTCAAAATATATTAAGTGGGAACATTCTTAGCAATAAAATTAATTACATTTTAGTCTGAGTTCTATTCTGTTCTGTTTAGATCTACTGTGAAGAATGGAACCCAATGACCTCTTTGTATTCCTAAAGCTATATTCTTCTCTGTGTTTTGGCAAGCTGTATGGGTCCTGACTGTTAAGAGTGAAGCACATACTCACCTAACTAAATAAGAAACACTTGTAGGTATTTATTGTATTTATTTTTATTTTTGCAGTCAGTACTGGTTGCCTGAACATGTTGCCAAAACCCCTAAAAATGAAGATGTCATAGGGCTTTATGTTTACATGACTTTATCCTCATTCAGCTACAGAAATTAACTGTCCACAACACAGCTGATGATTACCTGCCAACTTCATATGAGGTCATGGAGCATTCCTGCATGTTCGTCTCTCTTCTGAATGAGGCAGAATATTCAAGGGCTCCTACACGTGCATATTATGAACTTGTCCTTGAAAATATAAATCCATTACAGAATTGAAACACCCCATCCTAAAATACATTTCACTATAAAAGAACAATAACTTCTGCGAAATTTAGTATGAAACCAAGTCCTTGAGGACTCTTACTGGGTTTTAAATACTTAGAATAAGGACTGCTGTTTCTTCATCTGCCCTCAAGACCTAGGAGTTAGGCTAACACCCACCTAATCCAATTTTCATGCCGCTTTATATTCTAAACGAATCTCTTCTGTGATGTAAAAAAGGTAGTTTTTGACTCATTACAGTTTATTGCTATTCCTGAATGAGTTCTGAGTTTGAATTCCAGAAATAGAAACTATTAAAACTATATGACAATAATGGGTGATATATTACCACCATGGATTCCTAATTGCATAGCCCTGACTCTGAGTTTGCACTGATCTCCTATTCTTCAGGCAGCCATAGTAGCAAGAGTCTCTTTGACAGTGCAGAGGGTGACAGGAGACTGGGGACTGTGGAATATTTAGTATTTCTCTTGTTGGCATGGGATCCGAGGTTTTCCAAAGCTCAGAGGTAGTTCTGCTTTCTTTTGCTCTGCTTGATTGAAGAAGGAAATTTGATTGGGAGGACTAATTTTTATCAACATATACACTAGAACCACCAAAATATTGAGTAAAGAAAACTTAGATACATTGAAAGAAATTGTGTAAAAACAAACCTCTTCTCCCCTACTCATCATCTTCTCAGGATGAAGAATTTCTTCTCTCACTCTAACAAGTTTATCAGATATAACTAACCCCTTGGTTATACGGTACTGTTGTTGAGAGTATTACATTAGAAAGGCAATCAGTATTGGTGCCATGAGTAGACAGCTTGCAAGTACCCCTAACATTGATTGAACCTCTGAACAGTGATGCATTTACGGCCGAGGCCTCTCCAAACGACAATATGGATTTAATGGAGCTGAGCAAGGAACATGATGACTGACACAGCTGTCTGAAGTTATAGATGTAACCAGAGGTTTAAAACAGTCCTGGCAATATGCTCAGAGACCTCTAATGAGACAAACCAATTCTAATCTTACAAAACTTAAACTTTTTTTGCCCTTTCATTGATTCTGTAAAAACTGTGGAAATCAGCCATCCAATTCTGTTTTGACTGAACTTCCAATATTTAATTACAATAATAGATCTGTTAATCAAAGGCTTAATGACTAATTTTCATCTTTTTTTTTTTTTTTTTCTCTCCTTAAGAAAAGTTAATTCTCCTGGGCATCCAAAAACAAACAAATAGAAATAACTACTGTAGTGATCTATATTTGCATCTTCTAATATACTGCATCTAGAGGAAAATCAGTCCATCACTACTGTTTAAAAATCTCCACTGCCTTTCCCCCACAAACTTATCACAACAATGAGCATAACAGTAATCAATGTTAACTTGCCTTTTATTGTTGTTATTCATCAAAAATTTTCCTCATTGTAACAGGTCCATCTTATCTACAGTCTGTTAGATGCCGGTAAACATTTATGTAACTAAAATACATAATATAATTTAACACAGAGTGTTTTGAATTTGACCTTTACAATACATTTCACTTAGTATATTAAAAAAAAACCTTATTTGCTTTTATATGTAAATGTCTATAAGCTGATCAAATTATATTTGATTTAAGACTGAAAAGAGAGGAAGTTGCTTCTCCATAATTTATTTCCTTCTCTTTTGGCTTTTTGGAGTCTGGTTAGTAATATGTATCAGGGTAGTTCTTGCAGAAACAGCTAATACTTGTCTTACTACAAAAGAGCATATTTTTCCCCTTCTATAATTAAACAGAATAAAGGAATTGTAATCTTAGAGACAAGGAAATGCAAATAAAACAAGCTTTTTGGAAACTGTTAAATTGTATGGTGATATTTGGAAAAAAAAGCCCTTTAGAATAACTTATCCCTCTCCCCTCACGCATTTTTTTAAAACAGCAAGTGCTGAAGAGAGAAGAGCTCTTACCCAGAAAATCTAGGTTTTATTAGAACAGAAGAACACACGAGTAATACTTCTAAGAAGTTCACTTTTAAAATGCTTGTAAAAGAAAACTCAAGGTGAAATAAAACAAGAATAAAAGAAGCTGTCAATAAGCCTCTCCTAGCTGTGTCCTTGTTTGCACATTCCATCTCATAGGTTTATTCCCACTCTTACTGACTTCAGAGTTGCAGCAAACTGCAGTTCCTTACCTGCCACTGAAGTCTCTCTGCTTCTTTGCACAGGAGGGCTTCTTTTCTAGGGAAGAAGTGACCATGAGAGGAAGAAGGTAGTTCTAATTTACTGCTCAGTTAAGGCTATCCACCCACAATCCTTATGCAACCTAACATGACTCTAAACAAGTTAGTAATATTGTTTCTGCTTAAGGTTACACTAAATAAAATAAAATAAAATGTTTTCTTGTAATTTACTATGGAAATATTTTTCCTGGGTATGGTTATCCTTTTGATTTCTGTTTCTCAAATGTTCACACTTAAAGAAATTTAACAAATTACTATAAAGATGAAATTGCTTTACATGCATTACCTGTCACTAATTTTGAAACTGTAGAAAAAAATCAAATTAAAATTATCACTTTCCTGACTTTTGCTTTACTGTCTTCAGTACAGCCAAGTTTTGCTGTGAATTATCTATGTTGATGGAATTTATATTATATTGAATTATTATATATATTATAAGAATTATATTATATTGGAGGTTTTGTTTGTTCATTTTAATTCTTTTTTTTTTTTTTTTAATGCTAATTATTTCCAACACTTTGTGTAAATTATCAATTTATTTTAGATGAGTCAGATCCTTTACAAAATGTTTTTCACAGTAATAAGAGATTGTTAGTACAACACCTACTTTTGTTTCCAGCAGTATTTGAAGATCTGACATAATGCATGATTTTCTGTGACTCTTAGGAGTGCTCCTGAAGACAACAATATCAATTTGAACTGAGTCACAGAATCACAGAAAGTCTAGGTTGGAAGAGACCTACAAGATCACCGAGTCCAACCTCTGACCTAACACTAACAAATCATCCCCTAAACCATATCCCTAAGCTCTACAACTTAGGGATACAACTACACTTAGGGATACAACAACACAACTACACAACTACAACTGCTTAATATTAATCTAGTGTTGTAAAACACCCTGGCAGTCTTTTCCTTTTCCCTCCCTTATTTTTTTTCTTCAGTGAAACCTTCAGGAGAAAGCAGTAATAAATATAAAATCCTTTAGGGGAGGATTTTTTTTTCAAAATATATGAAATTGAAATTTAGTTTAAATAAGTGATTTAACCTAACTACATAGTTAACATAACTAGATGGAGAACCCTTAGCTGTCATTGATCCCGCTATGTAAATCTAATAATTTTGGATTTTTTTTCCTAGACAGTTAGAAAACCATCTGCCTTAACCACTTCAATGTGCTTTTTATGAAATGAATTCTCTCTCCCTTTGGGTGACACATGGAAAAGACAATTACAAATGATCACTTTCAGTGTCTCAAAAGCTCAGTTTAGAGCTTCACTTTATTGCATGTCAGTATAATCAATCTCTAGAACGTGACTTTAGCCACATCTATGGTTTTAGATGTTCTGGAAATAAGTAACTTTTAAAGATAATGAAGTTTTTAGAACCTGTTGTCAAAGTAAACATCCCTTTCTAATCTGTAAATAAAATAGCATTTATATACAAAGTCATATCTAACTAGGGTGTTTAAAAAGGAAGTTTGCTTCCTATTTAAAGTAAAAATAAGCAGTAGTGAACATGTTTCAGTCTGTAAGCTTTTATTTAAAAATTGTTTCTCATTTACAGTTTCTTTCTAGTACCAGTTCATAGAGTTCCTTTCTACCAGCAGACAGTAGGCCAATTAAAAATAACATTTAAAAAATATTAGTTATAAAATAATATAAATAAAATTATTCTTATTTGTATAAAAAGTAATTTATTGTTTCACTTTTCTGTATTTAACAATTCAGCATGCTATTAGTCCCACAAAATACATAACATTTTTGGAAAAGTAAATTTAGAAATATTTTTAATGAGATGTACCACAACAGGAAATTCCATGCTCTTCTCTTGGTAAATACTAAATCCAAGAAGAGCTCCAACACTGAACTAAGAGACAAAAGGATTATCTAGAAAAAAAAAGGAAGATTTTTCCCCCCCACAAGTTCACATAATACTTGTCTGTTTTACCTCTTTAGTTATCAGATATCCTCTTGTATCACATGCTTGTAAGTATCAAGAAGCTTTTTCTGTATGCTTGCTTAGTAGATAAAAATAAATATAAAAAGGTTTTAAATTGGTTATGTATTCTACAGAAGATTTTCTATTTGAAATAACTGTTACTTCTAAATAAAGTTGTCAAATAATCTGAGCTGCCCTGACTTCCTTCACTGAGGTTGCTTAGAAGTAATGTAGTTCTGAATATTTCTGTAAACTGGTTGTTCTTCACAGAGAAAAACACTTCATTATTACAGAACTCACCACTGACATCCTACTGCTACCTTCTTTTGTATTAAAATGTGCTTGGCCAAAGAACCTAAGAAATGTGCTTTCAAAAAAGGTTACTCTTTTACTTGGATTTTAGTTTCCTATTGTTCATGTTGAGCAGTAATTATGAGAATGAATAGGTAAGCTTAAAAGCCTGTGCTAAAACTGTTCACTTCCTTAGCCTACCTATACAAAAAACCAACCAACCAACCAAATAATAACATATATTAAAAAAAAAAAAAATCACCACCACAAAACAGTAGGAACAAGTGAATTTATGGGAACCATTACATTAGCAGCATCTACTCTGGCCTTTCAGCAGTGTTCAGGGGTAGTTGCATTAACACTCCTTTACTACAATGTAAATTCTTGCTGATTTTAATCAGGCTCCTTATGTTGACAACAAAAAGCAGTTTTTTAAAAAAGCTTTTTAAAAAGCAAAAGAGTTTACTTTCAAATAAAGTATAAAATAAAGTTTTTATGATTTTCCTCTAGACATGGTCTGTCTGTACGAAACAAAACTTTCTGATTTTGTGTTAGTAATGTTACAAACTTCAGTCCTTTGCTAAAATATATGCCACTATTCAAGAGAAATTGTAGAAATAGGGTTTAATGAGTAGTAGAAAAAGATGACACACAGGAGGGTGGAAATGCATTATTATCTTTGAAAAAGCTGAAGTTGATCACCTTTTAATCACTTGAGAGGTAGAACTTAACTGTCCAGATAATAGCTTTTCTAGCTCATGCACTTCAAATCCCCTGTAAAGGCAGACTGTTAGTACATAGCATGTTTGACTTTATTCAGCTGTCAGCTTTGATTTGATAACTTTTAATATTGGTATTTACAGCTTATATAGTGAACCAACTCCATGGCTTTTGCAAAATGTTGCTTAAGAACAGACAAAAGCAATTCATAGTGATCTGGAGACTTATTTATTTATTTAAAATATTACCCTGTAGTTATTAATTATTCTGTGACCTTGCCTCTGAATTGCAAAAACACCTCCACCCCAACAACAGTGAACAAAAAGAAGGAAAAAAAACAGCAACATTTTGAACTATACTTATGTTCTATTAACAATCAACATCTATTAATAGTTTAGACTTACTTGTAAGACATTGAGCTCTCTCAATTTCACTTTTCTGTGATTTCATCCTTTCCCCATGTGAATATATTTGCACTTGCCACATTTGAGATTGAGAGAACAAACCACAGAACTAGCAAAGTTTATTCTCTGGTTGTTTTTATAGTCTTAAAAAAAAAAAAAAAAAAAAGGAGGTGTAGACATAGGATTAAAGATATCTATTCTGTCCTTGATGCATGTACATAACACCTATAAAGTTTAATGGGAATTATGAGCTTACTGAGTGAAAGCTACCACTCTACCACTGTAAGGTAGTAAAAAGGAGTTTGGTAGACTCAGTGGAGAGAGAAAAGTCAGTTGCTTACATTTGAAGAGATCTGAAATGTCTGGGAAGAAAATAATATCTCTTAAGGAATATTGTGAATTTCAGCAGTAATGAACCACATGCTTTCCTCCGTTAGCAATGATTTCCTCGTAGTGGCTTTTCTCTTCAATTTCTCTGAAGGAGGTAATTTCTATTTTGGCTTTACATCTAAATTCCTACATTACAGAAAATGGGCCATGTATTTTCAGCACCACAAATTTTCAGTGTATTCTACTTCTGTGAGCAACTGTCACTTGCCAGACTCCAGTAAGTCTCTCACCAGTATAGCTGCAGTAATAAAACTGTTTTTCAATATATATTGTGTCTTTTGCCCTCATGTTACATTCTGGAGGAAAGCTATTTCACTGAGTACTGTGATTTGAGGTGTTCAACTTCACCACTCATCAAAGCTTAAGACTTCATTAAAGAAAACTTGTAATAAAAGTTGGAAATAACTCCTAATATATATGAATGCAGGTATTTTCTGGGTGATATGTTGTTTTCCTATGGAAACACATTATTGTTGTAAATTACTTAAGGGCTGTTTGTTTTTGTGTTTGCCATAGAATAGCTTACAGTAAAGTAAGTTTCACAAGATAATCCATTTATTTTGTCTTGGTAGGCTTGTATTCTCAAATATTACTGACTCTTTTGGTATTTTTTAACATAAATTGCCAGTAGAGTCAGTAGATTGTTCAGCAGCTTGCCCGTGAAAGAGACCATCCAAATCCCCCCTACTCAGGGATGCTTTACAGGAACTAAATTGCAGGCTGTGTTTTGTATGTTAGCTCTCAGGGAACACAGTGCTCTGAAGGATGGTGTCCCTGAAGCACATCTGAAGTACCTGTTCCCACCCTACCTCAGGGGTGCATGCATACAGTGTTGTTCACTGTGCTTTGGACAGTTCATGTGGGACAACTTCTGCACACACAGAGGTATTCCAACATTCTTGGGTTGAGGCTTCCACACACCCAATATCAGTTCAGTTCAACAAAATCATGAGAGGTTTCATAGAAGCAAAGGTGGTTTGGCTGCAGAATAACACTGCATCTGTTGCTGCCCATTTGGAAAAAGCACTAAGAATGTGCCATTATCTGCCAATACTTTTGCCCCTTTTCATATATTTGATGTCTTTTTGTGCTGTACATCTGTTACTGAAGAGTTCATAAGAAATGTTACCTAACAGCAATTTGGATTTCTTATGCTAGTGACCTTCTCTATCCTACCCTATCATTAATCTTTGCCATTTCAAGTCTGTTTTTCCCATGACGGTAGTTGATGAGTGATCCCTGTCATTATCTCAGCACATGAGCTTTTTCGTTGTATTTCCTCCCACAGTCCTGCTGAGCAGGGGAAGGCAGAGGGTTGGTGGTACAACCACTGAGCTCAGTCCCCACAGTTCCCTCACCTGCGCAAGGTGAGCAGAACAGGTCTGGTGTCAGCACCTGGGTTCAGACAGGAGCAAAGAGCAACACACAAGTCTGTAGCTGAGGCACCAGCACTGCTGCAGCACAGCTTACCCAGGACAGCTTAGCAAGGACCCAAGGACAGCTAAACACAAAGGGTGGGCAGACCTAACTTCTCATGGCTCTTTCTGACACAGCTCTATCCACATTAGCTGTCTGACGTAGGGCTGCACCAAAGCAGCAGCACCAAAATCTGGTGCTAAACCCAGGCAGTGTGTGTTAAAGGAGGAAGAAGTTGCACTTGTGGCTTAAAGACATTTGGATTTTGAAAATTAAAGGGATATAACCTCAATCATGTTGTCAGTAAATACTGAAAACCAGAATGAAACCAAATGTATCAGGTCCTTCACTCTATAAACAAATGCATATCTCCAGCTTTGTACAACCTGATGGTGCTGAAAATTTTTGGTGTTTTTCTAGTGCTTGTTACCAAAACGTAGCAATAAGTGTGAGGTCGAAATTATTTGTCTACATCTTTGAAATGAAAAACTGAGAAAATTTCTATGAAGTCACCCTGCAAATCAAGCCTGATTTCTTACACAATTAATAGAAAAACGTAAAATTTAAATTTTAATACTGATAATTAGAGAGTAAATCAAGCTGCATTGAGGAAAATTATCTTGTCAAATTGTACCACGAGGAGACAAAGATACATTTTTTTTTTTTTTTTAATTCAAATGAATGGGTACAAAGTAATCCCAATACCTGTCAAAGATTCTGATAACTTTGTGCTCAAATTCAGGATCAAAACAGTGTATTGAAATTTGTCATCTGCATACCTGTGTAAAAGGAACAGCTGATATCATTGAAAGTATTTTTCAAGTTGCCTGTGTCAAAGGATGAAAGTGATTCCAGCCAGCTTCAACCACACAAGTACTCAGCTATGCATCACATGCAAATTCCCAAGCAGCGCTTTTGAGAACATTAATGCAATATGAACCTGTTGTTCACAGTCCAGTAAATTTATTGCTGAATAACAGTTGCTAAAGGGAATGTAGGCACTGGGGTCCAAAACTGGACTAGCTCCCAGAACCAGTCTGGCCTTCAAGAAATGCAATAAAGTTCCTGCCAAGTCAGTGCATCTATCATATGCATTTGGCATGTGCTCAAGTCTGTTACTATGTGAATGCCAACAATATGTGTCAATCAAAAGACTGATGAATAGCAAAGTGATGTACAATTTTTATTTGCTGAAAAGTTGGAGCTGAATTTTAACGTCTGAAGTATAAATTTACTGTATTAAGGTAATGTAACACTACACATGAAAGCAATAGTAGGAAAAATATAAAGGTATTTAGGTCATAAGCAAAGAATCCAAACTGCATTACAGTATCTCGCAAGTGTCACCTCATGAAAAAGTTCATTATTAACTATGCAAGCAATAATCACACTGAAAACTTTTGATAAAAGATTTAATAGCAGTTCCACAAAGATATTAGGTGCCCATGCTTTAGCTTTTCTCTTCTGCTGGTTCAGAACTAGTTACCAGTCAAATAATTATAATTTTGCTAATTCACACATCCAAATACTAAAATAGGTATATAAGGGAAGAACTTTTTAGGATTGCACCAGCCTAACTAAATTATCCCAATGTAAATAGTTGTGTATTTGCCTTTTTTCAAAGGTAGTCATCATTCAGTATGGTCAACAATTTAGTAAACCTGTCCATTATTTGGTAGTCTATTGCTGCTGTTCTGAAACAGCCTCAGCTGAATGGCTTTGATCACCTAAAGAGGTGCTCAGCTGTTACTGATAACATGGTTGATCTTTGTGTATTTTAGGGCAAAATCTAATTGAATAGTTTGAGCTATTGGTTTCATCACTGGTTGAAATTAACTAAATTCATTTAATTGCTTCGTTTTCAGCTAGAACCCCCCTAGAGTTAGAACTCAGCTGGGAAAATGTAAATTCCAGCCTACTGCTGTTTGGTCCTCTTTTAATTCTTAATTCAATAAAATCAAGATTTTATTGAACCTTTTTATTAGCTTTCCTTACAGTGGAATTATGCAACTAATCTTCTGGTTATTAGCTCCTATACTTACTTCTATGAAGTTTTCCATTGGAGCTCATGGCAAGGCGCCGTAAGTACTATCTGTCTCTAATCACAGAGTATCAGTGGATGAGCTATTGTATAATAAATACCATCTGCAAAAGGTATGCTGACTTAAGAACTATCTCATTAGAAACACTGGTATAAAAATTGAGCTTCCAAAGAAGTCTGTCCAGAGTCTGAACCAGATTTTTGATAGTCAGTTCTTCATAAACTATCCTGAAACTGTGAACTAGCAAAGCCAGATGTTTCAAAGCAGTTCAAACCATATCAGTGGAGCTGTATGAAACCAAAACAAGTGACAGCCTGGAGCTATTTAGACATTCTGGACCGGATTCACTAATACAGACATGATCCCTATGTGCCATTCAGATGGTCATCAGTGAATGTGATACACCCGTGGTCTGTATGCAAGATGATCCTTAGTGTAAGGCAAACTCATGACAGGTGCCTCTGGGACCCTGAAGAAGTGTGTGTAGGGGGGTGAGTTACTACAGCGATTCCCCATCCTTAACACTGGAGATTTTCCACTGAACTGTGAGCACAGTCAAATGTGGAGTTACAATTTATTTATTACTATTCTTTGTGGCTTAACTGCAATGGACGTTGCACTAGTCTCTCAGCATGAATTCCAGCTGACGAGCTGCTAATGTTTATTCTTAACACTTCAGTAGAATATGCTGTGCTGAAAACAGTTTAGACATAATGTGTTACTTTTCTCTTGAGCAGAGGAAAAACTACTCATATATATACATATATATTTAAAGATCCCTCAACTGCATGTGATTTGTTCTCTCTACCATTCCTAAAATGGACCTTAATGGATTTTCTTGGTGATGGTTCTGAACAGATAAAAGCTTTTTAGAGCTTTCCAATATCTCAGTGAGTGTATTAGCCCAGCTTTTTTTGTCTGATTTTTGAGCACTTTTCCCCATTCTGTGATGCAGGGGAGGAGGAGGAGGAATGGCAGAAGATGGATTCTGGCATTTGAGTGTGATGGGAGTTAGAGGTGATTCTCTCCTTGCACAGACTTCCTTGCTATGCCTGCTCTAAGTCCCATGCTGAACCACTCTGCAGTGGTATTAGAGCTGATGCTATTACAATACCAATTATTTCTCCTGGTTTTTAATTGCCTGTTTCTGTGAATATTGAATCTGACTTGATTTTCATCTCAGAGCACTGAAACCCTGTGAATTACTGTTTCAAACAATTTTACTTCACCTTGACTGTATTCAGAAGCCATGTTAGCTTGACAAGAAGGTGTTTTAAAATAATTTTGCCAAACACCTGCAAAGCCCTGTGGTTATTTAAGACAGATTTATGATATTGATTTCAACTGAAATTAAACTAAGCTGTATTGATATGACCCATATTTGGATGGAATTACAATGTCTGTGAAGGGTTTTATTGTATTTTAACAGTGAATTTCTCAGCTTTTATAAAAAATATATTAATTTAGCTTTAATCATAGAAGTACAGTTTCAAGCCATATATATACTCTGAAATTTATATTAGATGTCTGTATTCTTTGTTGGTCTACAGCTTTCGCTTTTGTCAGCTTTTATACCATCACATTCCTTAAATTTTCTGTTTTACAAATGAACATTGAGGAAATACTTCACTATAGGTCTTAGAAACAATTGCAGGCAGAGAGGTGATTTAGAAAGGAAGTCATTGTGGAACAATGCTGGAGAACCTGATAAGAATAAGCTAATGGTTTTCCAAATAAATTATTGAAAAAGCCTCTGTAGTTGGAAAAATAATTCCTTTTTGTAATTTCTCTTTCACATATTTATTTTAAATTCTACACAAAAATCATCACTCAGCTGAAAATAGCATTTGGAATTCAGTATTTCCATTAGGGAAAAAAATATCTTAATGATTTATAGTGTTTAACATTTAGGAAGAAGTAGTAGTACTATTTATCTTACAGCACTTGTAGGTCATTTACAGTTCTAATAATTCTGAGATTATTTGGCTTCAACTCAGAATTTAATTGCTAGCTTCCATGTAAAATCAGAAACTTATTTTTTATACATTTAAAATTAAGCTGTCCTCATTCTAAAATAGTTATCAATGAAGATTAAAAAAATAATAATAATTAACATATACTGAATTCCTAACTGATGTGACTTAAAAAAAAAAAAAAAAAAAAAAAAAAAGACAGGCCGCAGCACTGTTGGGAATCTCACACCCCTTCAATCAAAATAATACAGCATGAAAGCAGTAGAGCTGCTTGTACTATGTGGAGGCTGGGTGGGTTGAAAAACATGGTTTCACAGAGAAAGTTACTATTGTGGGAGTAACCACTATGATGAGGTAGCTACCTTCATAAATGAATTATTGTCATAATAGCAGATATCAGAATAATACCTAATTATGAGTGTATTACTGGTATTTACAATTCTGAGAATTTATAGGTAGCAAAGTCATAAATCCTATACAATGATGGAAATTTTGCCAAATGTTCACCTACTGTCAGTGTAATGTCTGATATCTAGTCAGTCACACAGTTTGTTTATTAGGCCATTCTGAGTCCATTTGGTTTATGCTAGTTGTCCATAATCTAATTAATGCATAACTTGACTCTTAACCTAGAAATCAGAGGAATTTATTGTACTGTGCAGTATAAATCGAATACATTAAACAAGTATCTATTTGAAACAAACTCTCTAAAACCAGAATTACAGAAAATTGATACATTTCTGGCTGTTGGAAATGACTACATCTTAACCCGTGAGACAGGAACTGCACGGGACTGGTTCTAGGTATTGTGTAAATAGAAAACTGAGATGTCTAGAAAAAATTTAAACTAAGGAATTACTCAGTATACCATTCAATGGGATGCAGTTTTAATAAATTTATTCCCTTTAGATGAGATCTGACCTGTGACAGATATGTATAGATACGTATCTCAGTCTTAATTTTTTTTAAGTCTTTTTAAGTCTTGTTGCATTGCTTTTTTTTTTTTTTTTTTTTTTTTCTTTTTTTTCTTTAATATTGAATATTGATCCAGCCATTTCCCCCAAATTTTAATCTGTGAAAAGGTGGTTTTTGTACCCAAAATTTTTCCTGTGTGCTCAGCCAGGTGCAGCATTAAATAGAAACTTCCTTTTTGTATTAGTGGGTGATGTTCTGTGAATTTAAACCACTGTGTTTTATCTATAGCTACATGCTAGTATGGGTGAAGTGATATTTTTAAAACACTTTCTTTTAGCAATAAAATAAAATAACAGAAAGATGTCTAATCCTGGTAATTAAGGTTCTCCCTATATTTCTGCTGCTGAAGAACTGCTACATATCTGGTAAACAACTTTAAAGTTCTCTGTCATCTTATTTTTTATATATATATAATTTTCCCATTTTCTTCAGTATGCCCTAGGGATTTCAAGGGATACCCAGGCAACAGTTACAACTCACTTTCAAAGATCAATGTTAATTATAGTTGCAACTAAACCTACTGCTAATCTGAAATAACAAAATTTTCTACAAATATGATAAAACATTTAACTGCAGCAGTGTGAAAAGACAAAGTTTCTGTTGCAGTAGGTTGGAAAGCAAATATAAAAAAGTATCTGAAAAGAATTGATGGGTATTAGACTGTATAAACTACTGATAAAACTATGTAAAACTCTGTAAAGATATGTGTAATAATTTTATATTTACACATTTTTGTTGTAACTTATCACTGAGTAATATACACTTTACTGAATTTTGGCTGTTCTCCACACAGCACAGCCTGCTGACAATAAAGTTAGGCTATTGTGAGACTTTCAAGTTTGGTCAGTCCCTTCTTTTGTCTAGGAATTTATTTGTAGTCTTGTTTTCTGCTTGCAGCTTAGACGACCACCTTCCCTTGCAGTCACTATTCTGTATAAAAGCTTAATGACATTTCACATCATCTCTCCATCCCTCTCCTAATTCAAGTTGATGAAGGAAGAGAACAGGAACTCCTCTAATTACACTTCTGTTCTAATGCAACTGTGTGAAGCTTGGCACAGTAACACCTTTGTGACTGATACTGATGACACATGAGCTCAGGTCTGAAGCTCATATCAGTACTAGTTTCCACCTGGTCTGGATCCTGAAAGGTCCTTGAAATTACAAACTTACTCTTGGTATCTCCTACCCGAAATATTGTGAATGGGTTCATAATTGTCTTGCTAAAATACTGAGAAGTAAGTTACCTTTACATCCTTATAAATAATTAGCAAGATGTATATCTCTCTATCGAGTGTAGACATTTCCTGTGATTTCAAATTGTTTCAATGGCATTTTCCCCCCAATGTATTCACTGGACATAACTGCATTGTATAGAAGTATATTGAATTTTTTATCTTGTGTCTACATTACATCTCTCCTCTGCTTGTATTCAAGCATTTGTTATGTTATCAACACTGTTGTCGTCTTATTCCTCTCATTATATCTTATTGACTTTCTTCCACAGCCTACAGGAAGTTAAATAACCCTTGTCACTGTTTAAAACTTAGTTTCTTCCAAATATATCATTTCATTGAACCAGATAAAGTAAAAAAACAGCTCAGTATGACAGCACAGTAAATATATTGCATAAGAAAAATTGTGTATAAAGTATTGTAAGAATTGAATGTTGAGCAGCTTTTTAGAAGTTTTTTTTTTTTTTTTTTTTTTTTTTTTAATTACTCTTCTGTTTGCTGAAAAGAATGTAATTTGGAGGCCATAAACTTAGAAGATAAACCTCTCAATAATGCATTTTTTTTGTTGTTTGTTTGTTTGTAGGCACTGATCACCTTTTTGCCTCTCCACATTTGTGCTTTCCCTCCAGCACCTCAGTGAGAGCTCCATGCTTTGCAGTGGTTTGCACAGAATGCTGACAGCACTCATGTACAAATGGTGGCTGTACCACAACTTATGTTATGTAAACCAACAGAAAAGGAAACAGGATATTTTTTGTGCTTGGGAGACTTGAGGTTCCTCATCTTTCAGCAAAAGCTTGGGAGTTGAATATTTCTGTGTCCATAAGTTTGTCTGACTAGCCCTTGCAAAGAACTGGGTGACTTACTGAAGCTGAAAACTGTTATTTTCACTAGTTTAAAACAAACAAACAAAAAGCCTTGCCTATGTGTGAAATCTGAATGCCCCCTCCAGAAGAAAGCTAGTATCTCTTTTACAAGAGGTGGCCTAGTGTACTTATACTCAAGTATATAACCTACATGATGGGACACGGGATTAAAAGAAAATAAGACCAGAGAATAAGACTAGGAGCCATCTGTTCTTATTTGAACCATCTGCAATAAACTGATCATATAACCTGCATTTATACTTAGTAGAAAGAAATGAACACCCTAAAAGAGCTATTAATCCTGAAGAATTTTTTATATTACCCTTGGGATGATAGAACCTCCTCCTAAAATTTTATTTTAATTTGCCTAATGCAGCTAATGTGCCTCTCTCCCATCAGCAGATACAGCCTGTCTCACAGGTCATGTCTCCCCCAGGTTGCCTATGTAGGGTTATGATTCTGGCTTTGCATCAGCCTGTCCTGTCCCAGCACTGGGCTCCCAAATGTTCTGTTTTCTCAAGAATTAATCAGAAAAGAATCATCTTGTACCATTCTATAAATAACAAAAATTTCTTAACAAATCTAAAGGCAGAATGAAATTACTAAGTGACTTGAACGGTCATTAGTAAATGTCTTAGGTTTCTCAAAAGTGCAGTATTTAAAAATATTTTGAATTACTTAATCTGTGAAATCATATACACTGTTTATTGGATGGATCTAGTTTTGTGTTTGTCAGTTTTTTTCTGAGGTGTCAGTAAAGTCAGCAGTCAAACAGTAAATGATTTTACCATGATTTTCTCTTGTTCATTCCTCTGGTAAGTATAATGCCATGAGTTGAATATGTTAGGCAAGATGTGTGGGAAGTAGAATCATCTTGTAGTCTGGCTGCTGGTAAATGCAAAGGGATAAAAATGGATTATAGCCCTTGCTTATGGGAATATCTGATTTCTTTATACAGAACGTGATATGGTCAGCAGAAGAGATTGACATCTGTGACAGCTGTTGAGTACCCAGTAGGACTACCACACTCACAAAAGGTGCAAACCATGTATTCACATACTCTTGTCAAGAAGGGAAAGTTGAATGCAGATTTTCTGTCTTCTAGACAGGTACTCCTGTAAAATGAACTGCCAGATGAAAATGGAGGAAAACATTCCAGTCTTGTGAAACTTCTTTCTGATATAAACTATTTGGTGAACATTAACCAAATCCACAGTCTTGTAATTACTAAAGCAATGTTGTTCAACAAAACAATTATTTACCTCCTCTGAAATTAACCTGAGATGGTAAGTCTTTTAAGTAGTACTGTGCCAATCAAAAAAAAACTTGACTGCAGTGACCATAAACAGAAGCAGACATTAAACAGTACAATTGTTATCCAAAGTATGTAACATACATGCATTATAGAAAATGCACAACATAGTGATGTTAGATTTAATAAATAGTATTAAAGTTTATTGTTTTAGACTTAAGCATTAAGATTTTAGTAAGCTGGTCAAGAAGTTTTATTATAATGTCCTTTTAAAAGCATATTTGAATAGTACATTATTAGAGTAATAAAACATGTAAAAGCAATATACACAGCTAGAAGATAAACAGGAATTTGCCAATTAGGTGGGCATATTAGAACAATATATGTAACATTTCAACTGCTCATCAAAATTTAGCATCAGTAAACAATTAACACTACAGTACTACACTGTCAGATTTTCATAAAGATATTTCTTGGCTAAAACTGTGAATTTATAATGTTGCTTACTGTTTTTTGTGTGTAATATATATTTTTTTAAATTGATGTAAATGAGAATCTTTATACATTTCTTCCACTAACCTGTAAATTTCTGAACAACCTATTTTGAATTTCTGTTCATGGAAACTTCGGGGTGGTTTGTACGTGAATGGGGGTCAAACTCTTTTAAACCTCATAAAAAAATAATAAATATTTTTGGAAATACTAACACCCCGTATTTCTGTTACAAAATAAGCTACAGATTGTGCTACTGCTCTGTGAAATCAAGATGACTTTCTGTTTAAGTAGGGGGTTCTTCAGGATCCCTGGGTGTGTGCCTGTGAACAGACAAGGATGGCTGGCTATTTTCAAAGCAAGATCTGTGGGATCCTTAGCCCACTGCTAAGGAGGTTTGTCACATAATCCTCCAAATGGTGGGGATTCTGCCTACAAGACTGGAGAAGAACACTAGGGAAAGGTGAAGGTTTCCATTGAAGTCCTACTTTACAGGTAGCAGATAACAGAGGCATGATGAATGTTTTGGGCACAATGTGCTCTTTTTCCCAGAGTTAACCAGCTCTGCCTACTGTTTCTATGTTGTACTGTCCTTAGATGAGCTATTGCCTTTTAGTGAAGTGTGTCTTGCTAGGAAAAAACAAAAACAAAACAACAACAACAAAAAACAAAGATTGGTAAATGAGCATGAAGTTTAATTCAAGTCTCTTGAGATTTTTATTCTTAATTAATTCTCCCCTCAGTGCTTTCTGTTTGTTAAAAGATACTAACATTATGTAAAAATAGCTTCACAGGATTTCATAAATCCTGGGGAATTTAATATGTTGGGATTTATAATGTGTTATTACTGATAATTATTAGATAATGAATATTGAATGAGAGACGTAGCCATTTCAGTTGTCTATGCTAGAAAAGAATGACTGGTGATCACCAGTCACTTAAGATGTGCTGTTTGTTATTATTTCACAAAAATATCCTGTGATAATACACTAATCATTAGGCCAGATACTATGCCAGTTCATTTTCTAAAGTGATGTTCATTTCTAAAGTGATGTTCATTTTCTAAAGTACTGCCATGCAATTCAAGAGAAGCTGACATATATATAACAACCGTATCAGAAAATGTTAGCTGCTTCAAGAATTTGCAGATTATTTGAAAATGAAGACTTATACATGTGAAAGATGGAAGGAACCATAACAGATATAAGAAATAATGCTATAGGTGATCATTTATTCACTCAAAGGTGTTATATGCTATAATTTTGATATATATTTTTTAAAGGCAGTGGTTCCAGCTGTCACCTACACATGTAAGTTTTAAAGACCCCTCTCTAAAAATCCTTTCTTCAGTTGTCCAGAATTCTGTCAATTCATTGAGCTAGCCAGTGCAACTAGCAGATGTGAGATAGTGATTTTTTTTTTTAATACTGATTGCAGTAGTTCTGTAAGGGTTAAAGAAGGATGAGATCTTGCAAATTACATTAGTTCCATTACTTAGCTCCATAACTCTAAAACAAAGATAATGATCAAATACCTCCCTTTTTATAGACAATAAATACATAAAATAATCTTAAAATTAAAATTTATAGTCAAATAGCCCTATAAAGTGACTTATTTGCAACCAGAGTAAATTATATTTGAAGTTTGGACTGCTGCAGTTGTCTCCATACGTTCTCCTTATTTGATCATAAGTCTGCTGCTATCATCCAAGTTTTTTTTTTTTTTTTCTTGGTATAAATAAAATTCATCACATTATGACAGCAGTTATAAATACATTTGACCATATATTATAAAGCTTCAGGAAGTATATTTATAGTTCTCTATAAGATATCTTTTCATGTTTAAAAAGTAGCATTTCATTTGGGTTCATTTTTAGCACCATATTTTAATGTGATTCAACTTTTTTTTTTTTCATCAGACACTATTAAGTCTGATTCCCTTACTGTTTTTAATGTGACTTCTCTGCAAATTTATTGAATAAAATAAAATTTGTTGAACGTTAGTAACAATGAACTACTTAAACTATGCCTTAGTAGATCATCAGTCTTTGATCTAACAGATAAATACTAATTATTTATTTTTCCATAACAGCTCTTTAATACAAAATATGAAAAACACACAAACTTTATCTGATATTTAAAGTTATGGAAGTTATTCCATAGCCTGCTTGAAGGGATAACTGGCCAGTTTGCAGTCACATATTTCATTGTAGTTTTCTTTTTCGTAATGAATATAATCTTTAGTAGCTGACAATGCAAGTTATTTATAGCAGGTAAAATTGCATATCTTCCACAAAGTAATTTTTAGTTCCTAAGATCAAAATCACTACTTCCATTTTTAAAAAGTAAGTTATTTTGGGACAAATTTATGAGATGACTCATTGTTAAATTTTATCTTCTGTGAGTTGAAATGCTTTCAAAAAGAAAAGCAGTAGCTGAGAAGGTATAATTACACATTATTTTTAACCCATTTTCTCCTAATTTCTTTCCCCAAACTTCGCTCTTTGTAAGTGCTGTCAGTTTTTCACCATAAGACACGGTAGAATTACTAAGGGTTAGAGTAGACCAAATTTTCTTTGAAATCATCTATAAATTTATTTTTTTTAGAATCTAAATATTAGAATATTAACATGTAGATTTAGAAAAACAATCTTAAGAGCACAGTGAACATTATGGGCTATATATATAATACATCGCCCAAATACTAACTTTCTATACACTTGCTGTCTAATTCAGGTAATGGCCTTGCTTCTGAGCTTTAGTTAAATGTCCGTTCTAATATCTTTGAAAGATTATAAGAAAGAGAAACTAAGACTTGGATAGAAAATTGTTTATAGTGAATCTTTACATCTCAACATAATTCCAGGCTTTGGGGAAAGTCAAATATATTGATGGTTTATAATTTCTTTCACATGTATCTTTTCATTCAATTTTGTCCTTTCATTTTCACTAATTTGATGATCTCCAATGGTTATCAAAGACTTTTTAAGCCTACCTCTATGCACAGGTAAGAGTATGAAGAAGCAGACTTTCAACCTAAGTATGTATGTGCCTGGCTGAAAGAAGCATTTACTGCTGTTTTTTATGAATGCAATAGATCCAAACTTAGCTGTGTCTTACAGAAGAACTAACATTGTTAAATGAGAGGATAAGCCTGGTGGGACCTTCTCATAAAACCTTACCAAGTACTTTTGTCCATCAGTAATATATAGGAAATATTTGAAGTCCTAGCATGGTAAATTCTTCTCTTCCACCTGAGATAACTAGTTAATTCTAGCAAAATGGAAATCAGTGATTACAGAATAATAGACTAGTTTAGGTTTGAAAGGACACTTAAAAGTCATTTCGTTTCAACCCTTATCCATGGACAGGGACACCTCCCACTAGACCAGGTTGCTAAAAGCCTCATCCGGTCTGGCTTTCAACTCTTCCAGGGATGGGGCATCCACAGCTTCTCTGGGTAACCTGTTCCAGTGCCTCACTACCCTCTGAGTGAATAATTTCTTCCTTATATCTAATCTAAACCTCCACTTTTTCACTTTAAAACTATTATCACAAGTCTTATTACTACATGCCATTGTAAAAAGTCCATCTTTCCTATTAGCCTCCTTTAATTATAGAAAGATTGAAGTGAGATATCTCTAGAGCCTTGATTCAATGAATCAGTTCCTATCTTTATTTTTATTTTTTTTTTAGGACTTGGCCATGCTTGCTATGTACAACACTATATTTTCTTACTTGGCACAAATCTACTCATAGTTAGTATGCTGATGTCATCTCGTATTAATATATGGGAAAAAAAATAAAAAAGAAAAAAAGAATAACTGGTGCTCAGAATTTCCTAGGTTGCACCAAGTTAGTCTGGTACTTGTAAAAAAAGATGGGCTGCTTCTGAGTACAAACTACTGCACTGGCTCAGGTGTTTTTTCCCAAGCAGTGTATTAAGGAGGACTTAAGTTAACGTTTATATTTCACCCTCACCAAATATAGAGCACACTGAGAGCCAAAGTGATCATTAACTTTATTCAGTTTCAGTGTTAGGACAAGTGTTTCAGTGAAGTATATACCAATGAAAGCTAAACCCAGGCTGATTTGTCTTGTTGCAGTGGTGGGGAGGAGTGCGTTGGAAGGGTATAGAATAGACCTTCTGAAGAAAAACTGTATGCTTTCAATGGGAAGAAATGCCAAGGCTATAAATAGAGCTTCTGTGATTGACAGAAGACTGACACTTTCAAAGACTATATTCAAAAGCATAGTCAACAATTTCACAGTGGGGGGGGAAGTTTTGACAAATGGGAAATAACTAATTCTTTAGAAAATGTGCAGCCTATGCAGGCACTGAAGATGGTTATAATCTGCTACTTCAATAACTTTTATTATGTTTGTTACATTCATTGTATTAAAAAGGGTGAAAATTCCTTTTGGATTCCAAGAAGAAACTATTGAAATATTTCAGGCACATATTTTTAGCTGAAACAATAATATCATAATTTTGTTTCAATGCAGGTTATTGACAATTTAGTTTTTAAAAATTGCAATTTTATTAGTTTTTATAACTGACAGTTTGCAAATGATTATGATACAAAATTTGGAAATTGGCTAAGAAATTATGATTTCTTCTTTTTGAAAACTCTTTTGAATGCAAATCCTTACTTACATGCAACATTGCATTAACAGATTTTGCAGGCTTTCAATTTTAAAATCGTTGATCTGAAAATGTAATAGTGATCTTTTTTCTTAAGACTGTTAGGTACTTCATGCATTTCTGATATTGCTGTAATGTCTTTCTAGAGAAATAGATATATCAATAATCCAACTGTCTCCTAACCTTGTTCCTGGGCATAAACTCCTGAAAAAAAAAAAAAGAGTTTCAGTTTCTTGTAATAGCAGGAAATTTATATGGTGGGAAATGATAGTCCTGTGGTTTGGCACTGCTTTTGTAGTTGACCTCTACTCTTTCTGCCTGTGTTACTTCCATTAAAGGGGAAGTAAAAGTAAAGAGCCTTGAAAGAAGAGGAGGAGATTGGAAATTCAAGGAAACTTGAATTCTAGAGTGAAAGTAAGAAAATAAATACAATCTAAAAAAAAAAAAAAAAAAAAAAAAAAAAAGAAAAGAGAGAAAGAAAGGAATCTTCTGAAGAATCTGACTGTAAAACTGAGCCCACAAAATATAAAATGCAGAAGTTTTAAGAATGGGGAATTTTCTCATTCTGCAGGGAAATAATGCATATCTTTAATGGAAATCATACACATAACATAATCTTTCATGTAAACTTTCTGTCTCACTTAGGTTAGACCAAACACACACATTCTCTCTCACTCTCTCAATTCAACATTATGCTTTTTATAAATTCCAGTTAGCTGGAACCCTTGTGACCCATACACTTGGGTTCACATAGACAATTATGAACCATGCAGATGAGCTTGCATGAAACAACACATACCTGTTGTTCTACTGGGGGATTTATTAAGAAGGCTTTACCACTCTGAAAAGTTGTGGCTCTGACAAATCATCATCTCACCTTTCAAGTTTCCAGTGTTCTGTAAATAGGATGTGCTTGTCAGCACGACTCAGCAGAAGCCTCTGCCAACACAAGATTATTTTCCCTTGTGTTAAGTGCAATCAATAAAGAACTTGTAGAAATGGCTGGGAACAGAAGTGTGAAGGAGAAATATCAGTGTTTCATAACTTTTAGCCATTATATTCACAGAAATTAAGTACAGTAAACCCGCAGTATTTTAATGTGTTTCTTATTGGTTCTTAATATTGAATTAATAGATCAATGCAATACAAATAACTTGCAAAAAACAATACAAAAAAAAAAAAAAAAAGCTGTACTTACATGTATATAGTTTCTCTAGAATTTCCACTGATATCAATTGGAAAAATAAGTTAATAAGTTTTTGTTTTGTTTTGTTTTCCATACAAGCATCAGGTGTGACTTGTCTTGGAATATTGCAGTAACATCCATAGATTCCCGCAGAAACTGTACTCAAACTTTTTCTGTGTAACTGCCTGCTAAGAAGCCTTCTAAGCTCCCTGCATCTTGTGGCTCCTGTGGAGTAGTGTATTATGGATGTGTTGTATAAAAAGGGGTACTGGTTTGTTATGATCCCAGTAGGAAAAGCACTCAGACTCTGTAAAGTATCATTTATAATAATAGTTCTTGGAATTAATGCTATAAAGAGAGAGTAGTATAGATAACATGACATCTCTAAATGCTGGGAGCCTTGAGTTCTGCAGTATTAAATGGTTTCCTGATCCAAGTGCAGCATACTGTGCAGACCCTGTCCATAGGAAGGGTTACCCCCTTTGATCATTCAAGCTATTACAGGATTTTTTTTTTGTTATGAGAAAACATCTCTTCATTTCCATTGTCAAAGAGAAAATATGTTCATATGAGAACTTCTTGCTACGCTTCTAGATAAAAGCCAAGGACATGCAGGCGACGTGGTGAATGGAGTTAAATCCAGCTGGCGACCGGTCACCAGTGGTGTTCCCCAGTGGTCATCATTGGGGCCCATCTTCTTTATTATCTTTATTGATGATTTAGATTGGGGAACTGAATACACCCTCGGTAAGTTTACAGATGACACCAAGGTGAGGGGAAGTGTCAGTCTGCCAGAGGGTAGGAAAGCCCTGCAGAGGGACCTGGACAGGATGAGTTGATGGGCAGAGGCCAATGGGATGAGGTTCAACATAGATAAGTGCCAGGTCGTGCACTTTGGCCACAACAGCGCTACAGGCTTGGGGGAGAGTGGCTGGGAAGTTGTGCAGAGGAAGGATCTGGGGGTGCTGATTGATGTTCACCTGAACGTGAGCCAGCAGTGTGCCCAGGTGGCCAAGAAGGCCAATAGCATCCTGGCTTGTATCAGGAATAGTGTAGCCAGCAAGACCAGGGAGGTGATTGTCTCCCTGTACCCATCTCTGGTGAGGCCACACCTCGAGGACTGTTCATTTTTGGGCCCCTCAGTACAAGAAGGACTTCGAGGTCCTGGAATATGCCCAGAGAAGGGCTACAAAAATGGCGAAGGGCCTGGAACACAAGTCCGGTGAGGAGCGGCTGAGGGAACTAGGATTGTTTAGTCTGGAGAAGCGGAGGCTCAGGGAAGACCTCATTGCTCTGTACAGGTACCTGAAAGGAAGGTGTGAGGAGATGGGGGTTGGCCTCTTCTCGCAGATAATCAGTGATAGGATTAGAGGGAATGGCCTCAAGTTGTGCCAGAGAAGGTTTAGGTTGGATATTAGCAGACATTTCTTCTCAGAAAGATCAGTCAGGCATTGGAACAGGTTGCATAAACAGGTCATGGCATCACCGTCCCTGGGGCTGTTTAAGGAGAGGTTGGACTTGGTGGTTAGGGACATGGTTCAGTGGGTGATATTGGTATTAGAGTGATGTTTGGACCAGATGATCTCGAAGGTCTTTTCCAGCTTTAATGATTCTAAGTGAGAGCTGCCTGCAGACTCCTTGTACAGTGGGCTGTAGGAGGTTATCCAGCAGGAAGGGGCTGTGCACAGCCCAACCCAGCACAGCCTGAAGGCCATGCACAGCACAGGCAGCACAACCCAGCACAGCCTTAGGGGTACACAGGTGAAAGGCTCAATGGGTCACAGAATCACAGAATCATTAATTACTCAATTCCGTCATCCAATTCATCAATAAAGATATTAAAGAGGGTGGGCCCCAACACCGACCCATGGGGAACACCACTGGTGACCTGCGAGCTGAATTTCACTCTGTTCTCCACCACTCTCCAACTGGCTGTCCAGCCAGTTTTTAACCCAGCAAAACATGCACCTATCCAAGCCATGGGCTGCCAGCTTCTCCAGGAGAATACTATGGGAGACCGTGTCAAAGGCCTTGCTGAAGTCTAGGTAGACTACATCAACAAGCTTTCCCTCATCTACCAGTTGGGTTACCCGGTCATAGAAGGAGTGACGTTGGTCAGGCAGGACTTGCCTTTCATGAACCCGTGCTGACTGGGCCTGATGCCCTGATGGTCCCACATACATTGCATGATTACATTCATTAGCACCTCAATGTAAAACAGTCTCCAGGTCAGGATCAGTGCAGCATGTTAGAGGGAATTATGAGACCTGAACAGAAGTCAGATGAATGCAGAACAAATCTGTGTTAAAGATAAATTCAGCTACATTGAAGAATTGTAGGAGTTAGATCAGCTTTCTGGTAGATGAATGAATTATCTAGGTGTTAGACTGAAATTTACTGGGAGGAATTGGAACAAAAAATTATTCCATATCTGTTTTACTCTAATATCTGTATGTAAATGCCACAGAAAATACAAAGACTTTCCTGTCCTAAAATACTGGTGATTCTGTTCCTCTCTATTATGGAAATAGCTATTGTATTGAAGTAGAGCATGAAGTAAGAAGTGGGTGGGAGTATCAGTGCAGCGTGAATGCCCAAACATGTATCATTGTATTGCTATACCTTAATCTTAGGCTGTTTTGTAGTCAGAAAGGGATCATACAGGACACAAGCACTGGGATAGTTTGCTGCATCGCCTAAGAGTCTGCTGTATCTGAGAGGTATAGCCCAATAGGATGGTTCTGAAGAATAAAGATGCTTTCTTACAAATACTGTCACGCTGATTTAGCTTTGGAAAGTCTGTGTTTTTTTCCAAGTTCCTGCTCACAGGCTTGTTTGGGTGCTGTTACGTGCTGTTAGCTTTGTTCAGCAAAGATTCTACTGCAAGCCCTTAAATACCTAAATCTGAGACCACTTTAAAATCTCCTGTAAGTGATTTTAGGTCTCTCAACCTCTTGCACAAGTTCAATTTAAATTTAAAGTGTGAAACTTAACTTGTCATTTCAAATACAGCAAATTGGCTTACTGCATGAAAAACTTCCTAAAAAAAAATAAAGATATAAGTATTTTGCATTAAAAAAAAAATAAAATCTGTTTCCTATTAGATTTAATTCCAATGTGATGGTTTCCTACTAAACTATTTAATAAGGAAGAGCTGCAGAACAACTGCAAGCAGTAATGAATAAACTTAACAGACAATCTACTCATAAACTATCAAATTACTACTGAAATTAAAATCCAATCTCTGGAATTTCAAATAAACTAAATAGAAATGAATGATTATCATCTGTCAGACATTGCTTTTAAGGTAGTGACAATTCCAGGTAATTTGTGAGGGAAATGTTGACAGAAGTCTTAAAGCAATTAATATTTCACCACTCAAGTAAATGTTGAGGGGAACAGATGACAAAAGGGAAGATTTTAAATAAATGCTAAGCATCTTCAATTAATCATGTTATATTCATGCATTTACAATATAGTTCTGGAACTGAGATATCTGTTGTTATGTCTGACAAGAATAACTATCTCTTAAACTACAAAAGCAGCCAAATGAGTAGAAAATAAAGAATTAGGGAGAGCTGGTGAGAAGAACATATTGCAAAAAATTGACTAACACACATCTCAGTAGGTACATACAACTCAATATGATAGTTCTGACCATCTGAAATGTCCTAGAAAATATCATAGGGAAGAAACTTTCCTCCTTCATCTTCTCCTTATTTAAGTTTTGTGTACATGAAAATGTATTTTGTATTTTTTATTTGCTGCAGTTTCAAAAAACGCACATGAAAACACTGCTTGAGTAGCCAAAGGTGTGTAGGGATAAAAAGTCTTTAAAATGATGCAGCAAAAATTAAAATAAATCTCTAATAGTATGTGGAATTTGAGAAATTAGTTCAGATTTGATGAAAAGACTGAGTACAAATTACATTTAATAACAATACCTAAAGAATTTTCTGTTTTAAAGTATGTAATAACATGGTAGGAAAAAGCCATTCAGTCATCCTTTGTTAATATGTTGCATCTAATCCATAATACATAGCATAACCTATATTTCTAGCCTTCTAGATTTTCCAGTCAGAAAGGAATAAATACATTAGAGGAAAGATTTGAACATGGAGGTACTTGGCTCAGTAGCTGGAGTGAGGAATGGTGCAAACAATGTAAAATATAAAAACAAGAAGAAGGACCTGTTCTTCAAAATACAGTGTTCTTTCCTACTGCAGAAATAATTTGAAAAAGAATCACATGCTTATCACCAAAAAGACAGTCTTTTTGTATTTTGCATGTGCAATAGAATGGGATCACATCCAAGACACGGAATGACTGGTGTATGCTAAAGCATATTTCTAATGATTGTTCACAGAGCTTTGTAAAGGCTTCAGATAAGAAGAAAAGGGATTATAAAACTTGGGAGAGTTTGGTAGAAGGCAGGAATTAGAAATCCTGGGTATTAATTTGTAAGAATACCATTAATCTAGCTGAAATGGGGGAAAGACAGAGGAGAGGCAAATATATGTTCAGACCATTAGCTGTATCTTTATCTTCAGTGAAAGAAATACCCTCAAAGAGTATTTCAAGAGGTATTAAATAAGAGTCTTCAAAGCTTTCAAGTTTAAACGTGACTTTGATACTTAATATAAAAATTAAATAAATCTAGGCTTTCAAATTTTTGAGTACAGTGATGCCTTCTGCACAAATTTTAATACAGTAGTAGATTGTATGTTGTCCCATTTCAGTTTAATGGGTTTTTTTTTAAATTTCCTTTTTTTTTTTTTTTTTTTTTTTTTTTTTTTTGAATGCCACCTGCTTTTGTCTTATCACAGAATCACAGAATTGTAGGGGTTGGAAAGGACCTCAAGAGATCATCGGGTCGAACCCCCCTGCCAAAGCAGGTTCCCTAGAGCAGGTAGGCATCCAGAGAAGGAGACTCCACAACCTCCCTGGGCAGCCTGTTCCAGTGCTTCGTCACCCTCACCGTGAAGAAGTTCTTTCGCATGTTGGTGCAAAACTTCCTGTAATCCATTTTATGGCCATTGCACCTTGCCCTGTCCCCACAAACCACTGAAAAGAGGTTGGCCCTTTGTCTCCCAAACTTAAGATATTTGTAAACATTGATAAGGTCCCCTCTCAGTCTTCTTTTCTCAAGGCTGAACAGACCCAGGTCTCTCAGCCTTTCCTTATAGGGAAGATGCTCCAGGCCCCTTATCATCTTTGTGGTCCTCCGCTGGATTCTTACCAGGAGATCCCTGTCTTTTTTGTACTGGGGAGCCCAGAACTGGACACAGTACTCCAGATGAGGCCTGACCAGGGCAGAGTAGAGGGATCAGAGATATCACAGAGTAGAGAGATCACCTCCCTTGACCTGCTGGCCATGTTCCTTTTAATGCACGCCAGAATCCTGTTGGCCTTCTCGGCCACCAGGGCACACTGCTGGCTCATGGTCAACCTGCTGTCCACCAGGACCCCCAGGTCCTTCTCCGCAGAGCTCCTCTCCAGCAGGTTATCCCCTAGCCTGTACTGATACATGTGGTTGTTCCTTCCCAGGTGAAGGACTCTATATTTGCTTTTGTTAAACCTCATTTTGTTTCTTTCTGCCCATCTCTTCAGCCTGTCCGGGTCTTGCTGAACGGCAGCACAGCTTCTGGTGTGTTGGCCACTCCTCCCAGCTTTGTGTCATCGGCGTACTTGCTGAGGGTGGACACTATTCCCTCATTAAGGTCGTCAATGAAGATGTTGAACAAGACTGGACCCAGCACCGACCCCTGGGGAACATTGCTAGTCACAGGTCTCCAGCCGGACTCTGCTCCACCGATCACCACCCTCTGAGCTCAGCCAGTCAGCCAGTTCTCAACCCACCTTATTGTCCACTAGTGTATCCCACACTTTCTCAGGTTTGCTAGTAGGATGTCATGGGAGACAGTATCGAAAGCCTTGCTAAAGTGAAGGTAGATGACATCCACTGCTCTCCCCCCATCTACCCAGCTGATGTAATCATAATTTTATTATTTATATATTATTTCATTATTTTATATATCATGTCCACAGTACTGTTTCAGTCTGCTTCATCTGTAAATCTAGCAAAACAGACATTTGTGGTAGCCTTATACTACCAAGATTTATTTTATTTCATCTGATCCTTTGTTTTGAGTTTAGACTCCGTAGCTTCCACCAGCAGGTTAGTTTAGTTTCAACATTGATTTATATTTAAACAGAATGTTGTTTTGTTTTTATTCACTGGCTCTAGGCTAGATTATAACTATTATTATTGTCCCTATTTATTGTTATTATTATAAACAAAGCTTGGGTATTTGAATTTTGAGCATCCAACACAAATCATTTTGTGTCACGATTGCAATCTTTGCTTTTGTTGTTATGATGTCTGCTAAGGGAACATCCTGTTAGAAGAAATCAATTCACATTATGTGTGAAATGAGACCACCTGGTATTCTTAATCACTTCTTGACTAACTCCATACCCAGAAGTACATAATCGCAAATATAATATCCATATATATCAAATGCCTTTTTCTTTTTTATTTTTTTCCTTTTCCTTTTTTCCTTTTTCCTTTTCCTTTTTTTTTTTTTTTTAAAAAAAAGGCCACTGAAAATGAGTGGAGGGTCTGTCCTCGAACCAGTACTGTTTAATATCATTATCAATGACGTAGGCAAGTGGGATCAAGTGCTTCCTCAGCAAGTTCACAGATGACACCAAGCAGAGTGGTGCAGTTGATACAAGGAGGGGATGCCATCCAAAGGGACCTGGAAAGGCTGGAGAAGTGATCCCATGTGAACCTAATGAGGTTCAAGTCCAAGTGCAAGGTGCTGCACCTGGGCTGGGGCAATCCCAGATGAGAGTACAGACTGGGAGAATAATTCAATGAGAGCAGCCCTGTAGAGAAGGACATGAGGATTCTGGTGGGCAAAAGGCTTGACATGAGCCAGCAGTGCATGCTTGCAGCCCAGAAAGCCAGCTGCATCCTGGGCTGCATCACCAGAGGAGTGGCCAGCAGGGCGAGGGAGGTGATTGTGCCCCTCTGCTCTGCCCTTGTGAGGCACCACCTGGAGTACTGCATCCAGGTCTGGGGCCCACAACACAAGAAGGATGTGGGGCTGTTAGAGTGGGTCCAGAGGAGGGCCATGAAGATGATCAGAAGGCTGGAGCACCTCTCCTATGGAGAAAGGCTGAGAGAGCTGGAGAAGAGGAGGATATGAGCAGACCTCATTGCATCTTTTCAATACTTGAAGGGGGCTTCTTAAAAAGATACAGAACAACTTTTTCGATGGGCAGACAATGACAGAACCAGGGGGAGTGGTTTTAAACTAAAGGATGAGAGATTTGTCTTAGATGTTAGGAGAAAGTTATTTACTCAGAGGGTGTTGAGTGCACTAGACCAGGTTGCCCAGAGAAACTGTGGATGCCCCATCCCAGGAAGTGTTCAAGACCAGGTTGCATGGACAACCTGGTCTTGTGGGTGGCATCCCTTCCCATGGCAGGGGAGTTAGAACTAGGTGATTTTTAATTTCTTTTCCAACCCAAGCTGTTCTATGATTCTATGTAAAGTAATGCAGTGTGGAGGTTAGTTCAAGGATGGTAAAGTGTGTCATAAAAATTACTGTTTGTCACAAGAAAGGGATGCCAAATAGCATTCAGAATCATGCTTATTTATGTAGTAATGGCACTCATATGAACCTGATGTCTTCAGGCTCTTGTTTCAATGTATGCTATAGTATAACCATTGGTAGTGGGGGAAGATCTATGATAATTGTGAACAGGAAGTGCAAAAATATATATAACTAGATATGTTGCTTAGTATTCAGTACTTTTATATGCACTAGCTATTTCCATTGATGGACGACACAACACTAGATAAATTAATGGTATGTTTTAGCGTGGCAGTTCTGAAATTTACCATTTTGTTCCTTTTCCTCTCCTTCACATAGTGCAATCAACAGGAAAAGGAAATCTTTTCCATTCCAACTATACATTCTTTCCCCATGGTGGGGAACCAAACACTGGCAATGGCTTTGCATGGGTGAGCAATCTTAAATACTCATCAGCATCTATTGCCTTGCTCTATAAACGTCATTGGCTGGTTCATTTGCTTTTTTCTGTAACTACTGAATGACATTTGTAGCAGAACCCTTTTAGCTCAGACTTTTTCCTCTGGCTTATGGTTTGGCCCATATTACAAATTGTCTAGTATGCCTCTGACCAACTAGTAATTAAATTGACCGCTTCCTCTTTGCATAGGCTTCTTTATTAGAATTAAGGAGTGCCTTCAAGCCACAGAGATTTGAACTAACCTCTAAAGCTGTTTTAGTATCATTGGTGGGATTACAGGGCAATTGCAGATATGTAGCATTTTTAAAGTATGTTGTATGAGAACAAACTGTAGCCAACTAAAAAGCCATTATGCATATCATAAATATTAATATAGGAGTTATTCTCTACAGAAGAATATTCTATATAGGAACATCAATGTAAATATGTTGTAATCTTTCTTTTAAATGCAAACTTAGAAAGTATCCTTGATTAACATGGGTGATTTTTCTCCTAGTAACCATGTCTTTGAGAGTTTTTATACTACTGTATTCCATAATGAAAGAGACTCTTTAAAGTCTAATTTTAGTATTCATCTTGCTTCAAAAATATCAGATATGATGATTTTTGTATTTCAAGTTTTTACTTGTAGGATCTTTTAATTGCTGTTTACAGACAAATAAAAAAAAAAAGAAGAAAAAAGAAAAAAAAAAAAAAGAGAGAGAGAGAGATTACTCCCATTCTCCTATCTAGTTAGTATTCTTTCTGGTATCGTAGCAATGTTTTCTTTTTAGTTGGTCTTATTTGTTGTTGTTTTTGTTCTCTACAGCAACTCCTAGGGAAAAGTGATCACCAAACAAAAACCCCAAACCCAGAATGCCTAAACAAAGCACTGTATATTGACCACGTTGTATAGTGTAAGCATGTTCTTATATGTCTGGATTTTGCATTGCATAAACCAGAGGATTTTTGAATGCAGATAGATTACTTTAGTCAGCTCAGCCCATCTTATTAGCTTTTTTAGTTCACCCTTAACAGTTGTATATTCATTGTCCTGTTAAATAGCAGGAGAAAACACTTCCTGTGTGATTTTTTTTTTTTTTTTTTTTTTTTTTTTTTTTTTTTTCCCTTAGGAAACATCATCTCATCTAGTTTGAGTACTGAGATGTCTCAGTTGCTAGGTGGAGAGAGTCTTCCTCTCTCACCCTCTCTCCAGGAACATGTTAAGCTGTGTAAAAATATATTTTCTATATGCTTATTCCTTTATGCTTTTGTGCAAAAATGGTAAATGCAGGTTCTGTGTCCAGTTCTAGAAGTTGGGGATTCCTTTTCAGATATTTCTGTACATTTTAATGGGAGAAGGAAGTATTAGAGAAAAGTGTTCTGCCCTAGAAGTGGTGAGACTTCTTGTGCTCGTTATTTTCTAGGTAGGTTGATTAATTAGTCTTGCACTCAGAAACCCCAAAATTTCTCCTTTTAGCTATTGACAAAACATTTTTGTTATGAAGACGTGCCAGAGAAACACAGAAACTAATTTTTTTTTTTTTTTTTTTTTTTTTTTTTTTTTTTTTCCTGAGGCTTCTAAGGGCAGGTTTCTGCTCTGACTGTCTTGTAAGAGGGTCTGTGAGAAACAGGGTACACACCAGCATTGTCTTACACTGGCTGAGGAGGTTTCCTTACTAATGCAGAGGAGATGGGGCTAAAGCATGTGGATGTCTGGTGAAGTAGTGCCTTCTTGTTTCAATAAAGGGTAGAAGAGCAGGAATTTGAAAGCAGAGACCCTGCTGCGTTCTTTGTCATGGAGGGTACAGAGAGAGTGTTGGCAAAGGCAGATTAAAGCACTCCTTAGAAAGAATAGGGAATGTCTTAGCTTTTAAAAAGCTCCAATGCACAGCAGCAATGATGAGTGCATTGATACTGACAGGAGTGTCTGACTCTCCAGGCCTCATCAGCCACCTACTTTGCAACTGCTCTTTTGCCCAATTCATGGTGGTGCTAAAGCCATCTGGGCTGCTTAGGACTCTCAACCAGTTAAAAAGGGGAATTTGTAGGCTTCAAGTTGGGGTGAAAGGGCTTTATTTCTAATCCCTTGTGTTCTTTTATCTTCCAATAATGTATTGATGACAATAGTGTCAGAAGCCAAGTATAGTGCTGCTAAATCTGTACTTCTAGATTACTAAACTATAAACAGCTACCAAAATGTTTCTAGTGTAAGTTTAATTTTTCCTTTTTCCTAACAAATTCCACTTCATTTAAGTTTGAGGGTAAGGGAACAGTTCCTTTTTATTGCCCCATCTGTTCATGACAAGGGAGGAGAAAGATTTGAGAATGCTGAGCTTTTGTTGTAAGTGTCAACATAATACTACCTTGGGGAGAAATAATTTGAAACTATCCTTGATGTTACCTTGATGGACCAGAATTGTAAGAAGGGAAAGGTTACATGAGAGCCAACACACTGCTGACCTACTTTGCTGGAATAACAATGATCAGAGAAGCTATTTTCAGTGGTTAATTTAAATTTTGTAACAAGTATAAAGAAGTATAGACACGGAATAGTCCAAGGTCAAACTCTGGTAGATTGTGATATGCTGCTCATGTCCACAAATCCAACAGCAATTAGAGATCAAACTCTAACGTCTTTCTCCCTAACTGACAACTGTCTCACATTAGTGAGATTCCACTTATTTTCTAAATATATTCTAGATTTGCACCTCACATTTACAGAATCAGTCATCTGTTCTTCATGTGGGCATTGAAGTTTGCCATTTTATAGTACCACTGAAAGTACTACAGTATCACTAAAACTACCGTTCTTTGCCTGAAGGGTTGACTTAATTTGATACTGATTAACATCGCCACTATTGAAAACCTTTAAAAAATCTCTTTAAATTCTTTTTCTTGTTTCTTTCACAAATCCACTTAATCTGATAATTTCTTATTTTGTCTTCATTTTTTTTTTTTTTTTTTTTTTTTTCCTGAATTTGGGGTACAGTTCTTATTCCTGTTTGTGGATGTGATATTTTGTTGTTGCTGATGATTTTTGTTCTTTCATTTCTCCTTTTTTGTGTATCATGCCTTCATCTTTCCATATCATCCTGCTGAGAAGGGGCAGATGCAGAATCTTGCAATCAGATTATCTTTATGAACCCTCAAGAGCCTAGCTCTTTATCCTAGTCCTTATTTTCCTCTCTTTCTTTCTATCCTCTGTTTATTCTTCTTTTCAGGCCCAGCTCTGACTGTGCAGCCTTGCTTATCCTGAGATTCCTTTGATTGCCAAAATCTGCTTGAACTTTCAGATGAATTTGCTGAATTTTTTTCATTTGGGATTTTCAATGTTATATTTGAAAGGAGGAAGTAACAATGTTATTGCTTTAAGTGCTTTGAATTCAGATTTTCTCAAGATTTCCCACAGGGTTGCATTTCCAAGAAAAAATTGAGTTCTCAGAGAATTTTAAAGAGCTACGTGCTGCATTTCTGTCTCTCTCTTTTTTAGTTCTGTTAGTTTGATAGTTTTCAATTGCATTGCAATTTGAACCAACTCCAGGTGTTACTTAAAAAGGAGCATATTTCATGGAGTAATGGGTATAATGATGCAGCTGAATTTAGGCATATGATTATTATGTATTTCTGTATGTCATTCTCTAACTTGTTTATTTGCAATACCTTGACCATATTTTTTAAAACTGCTTGACGACCAGCAAATGCCAGGTAACTACCCTCACAGCTTAACACAAAAACAAAACGAAACAAACAAACAAACAAAAAATAAGCATAAAAAATTTTGTGGAAAATAACAAAGCTGTTTTGTGAATAGTGCAAAATCACAAAAGTCTGCATGGATGAGAGAAGTTGGATCTGTTCTTCTGTTGTTCTTCATACTTAAACATTTTAATATATGTTCATATGTAAGAAGTTCATTTATATGAATTCGATATAGGGTTTAATATATGTTCATATGTAAGAAGTTTATTTATATAAATATAGGGTATGTTTATATTTATATATATATTTCCTTCTTTCAGCATTTCCTAGGTCCTCTCACATATATCTGCACATAGATGAGAGAGATAGCATTAATGATTAGAAAAAAAATCTACTGAGCATCTCATATCTGATCTGTTTTCCAACTATGACATACAGGTTTTAGGGATTGATTCCCAAGAAACTTTTCCCCCCCCACCAACATTCTTTATTCCTGGGTTTAACCCCAAATTATAAAGTATAAATTTCAGTTTGGGACTGTAAATACATTTACAAATGTATTTTGTAATGCCCAGAGATACATTATTATCACTCCAGTCTTCATTTTATGTATTGCATGTGAGTTATTACAATTTATATTGAGTCAGTACTGAACACTCAGAGAAAGCTGCATTGGTAAGCTTCACCAAGCCAGCTCAAATGGGAAAATCAATTGTTTCAAATACAATTCTTTGTTCTAGGTAAGAAATAGCTACCTTTAGGCCTTTACTGTTGAAACTGTTTTTACCTCTTTACACCAGTTCAGCTCTGTCAAGCAAAGAGCAAAGTAAGCTGCTTTTTTTGTGGGTGGGTGTATTTCTCTCTTGGAAGGAAGATTGTGCTGCAGGGTTCAATTACAGAACATCTTTGAATCTCTAATTAAATTGTCTCTATTATAATTATATGACTTATAAAAATAAATCTTTCAAATGTCTTTGAACATTTGGTTAGCATTCAACATTTTATTAGTAGTTTAGCTGCAAATTATTAGATTCTTAACTTTAGCAACTACGCATGGTTTATAACAGAGTAAGTTAAATGAGTAGTTTCATGCTACAATTGATACAGAGTTAGGAAGAACACTGCAGTTGGATGCTTTTTTTTTTTTTTTTTTTTTTTTTTTTTTTTTTTTCTTATTCGTTCCATTGTCAAGATAGCTCATTTCAGAGGTCACTTGCTTACAGTTTATCATGTAGAGAGAAGGTAGGTATTATATGGGACACCTTAGTCTGATAGAAGTAGGCGTATTGCATCCACAGGAATACTCGATGACCAAAATTCTTAAGCTAGTAAAACTACGTGAAACAGTAAAAAAAATAATAAAAAATAACAAACTACCCCCCTTCTCCCCCCACCCACACACACATAGGATCAGAACAAGATCCATCTAGCCTACTGTCTACTGTCCTGCCTTTTAGACCTGGTGCTTAGGGACATGGTTTAGTGGGTGACATTGGTAGTAGGGTGATGGTTGGACCAGATGATATTAAAGGTTTTTTCCTTAATGATTCTATGACTCTGTCCACAGTTTTAAATAATGTGTTTTGATGAACCCTGTAACTTTTTCACTTGTTGGTATTTTGGGCTGGAAGGCTTCATCACAGAGAATTCTTTCTATTTGGTAGACCTTGAAGCTTTCATTTTCTTTCTTCCTTTTATTTATATATATATATACATATATATATATATTAAAACAACAAAACAACAAAACAACAACAACAACGACAACAACAAACTCTATATGGAACAGGCTTCCCAGGGACAATTTAATGTCACCTAACCTGTCGGAGTTTAAGAAGCGTTTGGATTGTGCACTTATTCACATGGTCTGAATTTTTGGGTAGACCTATGTGGTGCCAGGAGTTGGACTCAGTGATCCTTGTGGGTCCCTTCCAACTCGGGATATTCTATGATGCTATGATTCTATGATGGTATGATTCTATGATTTATTTAGTTTTAATCTGGTTGAATTTTTAAGCATGTGTATACATTAATTTTCAGTGTATTTGGTGATGGACTGTGCCTAAAAACTGTTTTCCTATCCTCTTGCAATTTTAGTTGGAGTCCTTAACTCCAATCTGAAGTGATTACAGAATGCTTTTTCAGGAGTCATGTCATGAAGGCACATTATCCTTCCTGGAGTCAGAGAAGTTTCTTCAGCAGTGCTTATTTTAAAGGCAAGGAGCTACATAAGATTGAAGAACACTTCTGGGAGGGAGGGTGCAGCCACAAGGATAAAATTCTGCTAGACTGCTGGGATTCGGTTTAAAAACATTTTATGGTGTGTATCATCATACTAGTATGCAATGGTGCTATGATGAAGCTTATTTGTGAAGAAGTTAAGATTACTAAGTATAAATACAACCTGCCCTTAGACAGCTAGTTGACTTGCTTACCAGGGTTAAATGCCAGAAAAGTAGAACAGAAATATCAATAATCCCTGTTTGATTCCAGTGAGATCCCATCTCCTTGAAGAGACATATTTCTGTCTGTAGATAAATAGAAAATGTACTGTATGTTCATATGCTTGTAGTCATGCACCAATTATAACATTAACCATTGTAACCCTCTTATCTGAACAGAAGGTTTGGTAGATTAATGAAGAAATGACAACATTGCTGTCTGTGGAAATAAATACTAAGACTCCTGAAATCCTTTACTACCTATGGAATCACAGAATCATATAATATCCTGAGTTGGAAGGGACCCATAAAGATCATCAATTCTAACTCCTCAACCCCTCACTGAGAGGGTGGTTGCACACTGGAACAGGCTCCCCAGTGAAGTAGTCACTGCACCAAGTCTGTCTGAATTTAAGAAGTGATTGGACTGTGCACTTAGTCACATGATCTAAACTTTTGGGTAGACCTGTGCGGTGCCAGGAGTTGGAATTATGATCTTTATGGGTCCCCTCCAATTCAGGATATTCTATGATTCTATGATTCTATGAAGCATAACTTCAGTGGAATATAGTACATCTAAAGCTATATTTCAAGAAAGAAATGAGCTAATTACATTTTTTCTGATATTTAATAGATGCTATTTAATCAGAATGAGTAAGAAGTACTTGAATATGTACAGCTGATACTTCGTAACATTTCTTAATAAATAACAATTCCAAATTACTGTATAAATAATACCAATTGACTTAGCTAGTAAATGGCACCCAATGCATATTTTAATATGGACTCCCAAGTATAATTGCCTTTCTGATTATTAATCGTCTAGATTAATTATCATTTAGTCATGTCACACTAACAGTTTGTGCAGTAGTTCTATTATTTAGTTTCTTAAATTACAGATTTAGAAAAAGTCTCATTTCTGCTAGTTTCTACTTTGTAATATGTCATATATAAAAATTCTGCTGTTGCCATAAGAGTCACTTTTATCAATAGTACAAATAGTACTTCAAATCTTTATAAATTGTC
The DNA here is from genome assembly GCA_011076525.1 of Nettapus auritus. Lineage (NCBI taxonomy): Eukaryota > Metazoa > Chordata > Aves > Anseriformes > Anatidae > Nettapus > Nettapus auritus. The sequence continues at coordinate 115,578,794 of CM021766.1, forward strand.
TTTCTAAATGCATCTGACATGCTTAGGTATAAGAGCACAATGTTTTGTTCTGTTTTTTTTTAATATATATCTTCATTTTATTATTTTTTATTCTGTATGAATTTTATTTTCTTATGAAGCATAAGAAAAAACCCAATGCACCTTTCATAAGAAATCAGCATTTGTTATGAAAAGTGTGAGACAAGACATGGTCTTGTTAAAACAAGACAACTTTTTAATTTTTGTGTTCAGCCTTCAATTTCAGTCGTTGTCATTTGGGAAACAATTTAGCCTTTGCTTGCAAAGAGAAACATATTAGACAATAATCAGAATATGATGCTTTTAATTTACTAATAGAAAGTAAAAGTATGAAAAGAAATCAGAAAACATTGCTGCCAAGCTTTTCTTTATACAGAGATCATTATTCTGCTAGTTTTGCTGTTAGTGTAGCTTTTTTCACAGAAGCAAAATGAAAGTGTGAAATTTCTGAAATGGGTATGCATTCTTGCGACCCTTCACTTTGATTAAAAATGAGAAAGAAATGGTTGTTTTTTTGGAAAAGATGATGAAGCCACTGAAAATCTAATTGATGCTGAAAGCCACCAAGAGATGGTACTGTTAAATATTGCTATAGCTGATTGCTTGTTAGATTTTTTTTTTAATTTATTTATTTTAATTTTGCTAATGTACTAAACACAGATGTAAATTTGTAGTAAATTCGGTTTTGAGTTTTTCCTGATTTGACCAATCATTTTTTGTGTTCCTGAATGTGTCCTATTTTTGTCTAATGAGGAAAAAAATCCTATTTACAATGACTGGCCTGTTTCTCAAGTTGTAGTGGATAGTAAGACTTAAGGTGGTTTCAGAAGGACCAGACGAATGAATGGAAGGAAAAATTCACCAAAACCTATTCATCACACAAAGTCATTACTTGGTTTATTTTCTGACTGTGGCACAAATCAATGGATACTGAAGGGAAGTATTGCTTACCTGTATTTTGATCTCTTGTCAACATACCTGTTACTTGTGATCTCTAGAAACAGGACAATGGACTGGGTGGAATTCTGTTCTATCAGGGTTTGTAAGTTCCTTTGTTGATAACAAGTATTTAGACATTTTGTGAAAGTGTTTTTGCATTCACATTATCAGATAGATGTTTGTCTTCAAAGAGTAGACATCTGGTTCTTTATTTATCTTGTGTTTTATTTAGATTACTTTGGTGAAAGTTCAGAAATAAACCTAAAAGACAAATACTGCGTAAAGTAACTAATTTCACTTTCTATCATAGTCTGTAAGAACAGCAGCTGCAGAAATCTCAGATTCCTGGTGCTGGTATAACACAGGAATATTCCATTTTTACAAGCAGCAAGTTGTGGAGAAAATAAAATCAGAAATAAAAATTATTCATTTATAATGTTATCGCCCAACTTTTCCCTGTTTAGCAAAGCAAGATACTTCATACCTAGTTTCTCTGTTGATTTTAAAATTTATTTTTTCCTAACTGTATTTTTAATTTGAAGTTGACTGTGGAAGTACAGAAATGTATCTGTGTCCTTGAGATCTTTGCACCCTGATCCCATGGCTGATACTGAATTTCCAATGCAAATTCAGAACTGCTGTAAAATACTTGAAAAATCATGGCCCATGACCATGTTCTTTTCTTTTCACTCCTTGTTTGTCACACATACTAGTTCCCAAACAGGAGCATACTTAAATGCCTTGTTCTAGTTGGAAAATTTCAAGAACTGCTTTTTTAACTTAGGTTGAAGATTAGATGAATTATTACATTTTTTTTTAATGTACATTTTCTGCTGTAGTTTTACTTAAAAAGTTGTACCAGTCCTAAAAAGAGCAGGTAAAATTTTGAAAGCATAAGGAAATAATATATTGGCATTATCAGCAACGAGACAGTGAGAATTCAGAGTCTAATTTCCCTGGCCTGTGTATCATCAAGGATTTATTTTTTTCCTGCTGTAATTTATAGACATGCAAGTACTTTTATATATTGTTAGCTTTATTCTTCCTTTATTCTTCTTTTATTCTTCCATTGTTAGCTTTATTTCTTCCTTGATTCTTGTGGAATTGTGCTGACTCATAAGAATGACACTGGTTTAGGAACAAGAAGGAGACAAACAACTATCTCTGTCAAAAGAAGTACTCTGACAGAATAACCTTCCATTGACTGTTGTTTTGTACACTTTTTTTTTTTTTTTTTTTTTAACTGGTTCCAAAATTAAATTAAATGGATTAATCAGTTATGTAGTTCAGTCACACACCTTTGTTGTAAGTTCAGAACCTCTTCATGTTCAAAGACATGTCTAATTGCATTCTTACCCACATCTTCACAGATGTTTATGGGAGATATTTGTATACTCGTTAACTGTCTTTGGGAAAAAAATTGCTTGGTTTGGTATTCTAATGACTATTATAATTTGAAACACCTACCACTCTCATCTTGCTCTAAAATTGATCTGGCTTTTAAAGCATCAATAGTTGATAGAATTTTTACCAGCTACATGTCCTACTGATACTGATAAAATGATCCTCCCATTCTGATGCAGATAGATGATATAAACTATCTTGAAATGATTTCAAGTCATTGATGTCACTACCTGACTTAGAATGGCAGGAAAAGTTTTGAGCACAGCAGCTGACGTATCCTCTAAGAATATCAGGGATCCTCAAAGCACTAAACTTCTTCAAAAGTGTATAATTCTTTATTAATGTTTTGATGTCTCAATCAGCAGTGAAGCACCTCAATATGATAAAATTAAAAACAACAAAAATGTGTCTTTGAAGACCTTAACTCCACTTTCCGCTTCAAAATCCAAGCTGAGTTACTCTTTGTAATCTCTGAAAAGCAAATAATCCCATGAAATATATAAATGTTGCCCTGTTTATATAAGGTGTACACAAGCTAGTCTATAGGCTTGATATTGTTAGTTAACTTATTTTCTATTATTCTAAATTCTATTTTAGTTAACTTATTTTCTACTGCTTTAACAATTTAATGTATTCTGTTTTTCTGAAGTAATTTATATAAAATTATATATATATTAAATTTATTGATATCGTCCAATGAATAGTGTTAAGTGCTTACATTGATTTTTAAAGCAAATCATAATAGCTGTTCCACAATTTTCTAGTCCACTGCTCTTTTCTACATGCTTACTGACAGCGTTGTATTTGTACGGAGATCCTGATCTTTGTACAGCCACATTTGATTTACCTTCACCATTTTGTACATTTTTTTTTTTTTAATGTAGACATGGACAAAAATGTATCAAACAGGTAATGTCATGGCAATGCTCTTACTGCCTTTGACCAATTAGGTCATTGATTCTAGCTTGTTTATTATATAATATTCAAGTTGGTCATGTTTGTGTACACATACACAACTAGTGCACAGCAGACACTGCTGGATCCAACCTCATGATGTTGAACACCTGAGCAGAATTGCTTTGTGCTCATCTGTTGCACAACGCATTTGGAAATGTTAAGCAGCAACTAAGCTCTGCCTCAGGATAGCGTGGCTGATGTTGATAACACTGACGTGCCCAAAGGAATTAGCATGCTTTTTTAGACTCTGCCCCAACATGGTTTTATTCATGTGAGTAAAATTTTCTCGTTGGAGTATTCATATGGTAATCAGCAAACCTTCTCACGGCAGTGCAAAATATCAAAAGCAACTAGTGATTACTCAGAAAAATCTCTCCACTTAGAATTCCCATAGTCAATAAATTGTTTCTAATATGGTTCCCCAAGGAAAGGGAGATAAGTATTACCCAGTCATGGTTTCTCCTTCTGTATGTGTCTCTGGATATATCATTCCTTACAGTTCAGAGTCCATTGAATATGTTGGTTGAAGTTAGCAAGAAGAGCAAGAGGTCCCTGATTAATACAAGCTCTGTAACTGTAATCATGCCAGTAGAAAATAGATTAATAAGGCTGAGCTCATACTGAAATATTCTCTTCCTTAAACACTAAACTCTACGTGGGTCAGACGCAACGAATGTCTTAAAAACAAGAAAACAATTTTTATCACATTCTTAATGTTCGTTTACAATCTAAACAATGTTTCCTAATACAGGAAACCAGTCATCATTCTTTCAGTTACTCACAGATATACCTGTTTGCTCAAAAAATAGGCACTATGTGAAATAAACTTTACTTTTTATAGCTAGGAACATACTTTAAGAAGTTCCATGGTTTTTGATTTCTTCAGAATGCTAAGTCCTGTTTACAATCATGCTTTCCAGAGCTTTATTCAGAAAAATAAATAAATAATGAGTAGCTGCTAACAGGTTCCTGGGAACTTATGAACATTCCAGTGGAGAAGAGAATTAATGATCAAAATAAAAAGACAATCTCTAAAGTCGTATTCAATCAGTCTGATTTTGTAAGTGAACTGCAAGAACACCAGACCCTTATAGAGTTATGTGAAAGGGTGAAAAGGATTAGAGTAATCCTGTTTCTTTTTTACATTTCCCTCTTCCTCAGCCCTTTCCATGTGTTGCAGTAGTCAGATAGTTCTTGATGCTAAAAACATGTTGAACAGTTTTTGAAATATGCAGTTTCAGTTGAAATATTTTGAAATATTGCAGTTTCTGGGCAGGCAGACAAAGCAAAAAGCTAGTCCCTAGTCCTCTGACTCCTTGCATCATGCTTCTAATATCGTTTATTCTAAAAGTTTTTTATCTTGTAAAGACTTTATATATAATGTCAACAGAACTCACTGTTCTTTACTGAGTATATAAATGAGTATAAAATATTTTTCTTTTGTCTTTCAAATATGAATGCACTCAGCAGTTATAAAAAGAGAAGAGAAGAGAAGAGAAGAGAAGAGAAGAGAAGAGAAGAGAA
>CM021766.1:115583645-115599272 GCA_011076525.1 Nettapus auritus
AAGAGAAGAGAAGAGAAGAGAAGAGAAGAGAAGAGAAGAGAAGAGAAGAGAATAATAAATTGTTGATATCTGCTTGCTATCATGTGTAAAGAAAATGCATTGTATGGAGGTGATTGTACTAGGGAGGTGACTGTCATCCTCTACTCTGACCTTGTGAGGCAGTCCCAGATGTGAATACAGACTGGGAGAAGAACCCAGTGAGAGCAGCCCTGCAGAGAAAGATTTGGGGGTTCTGGTGGATGAAAAGCTCAACATGAGCCAGCAGTGCCTGTTTGCAGCCCAAAAGGCCAACTGCATCCTGGGCTGCATCACCAGAGGAGTGGCCAGCAGGGCGAGGGTGGTGATTTTGCACCTCTGCTTGGCCCCTGTGAGGTCCCACTTGGAGTACTGTGTCCAAGTCTGGGGCCCCCAGCAGAAGGAGGATTTGGATCTATTAGAGCATGTCCAGAGGAGGGTCACAAAGGTGATCAGAGGGCTGGAGCACCTCTCCTATGAAAATATGCTGAGGGACTTGGGGTTGTTCACTCTGGAGAAGAGAAGGCTCTGGGGAGACCTAATTGCATCTTTCCAATACTTAAAAGGGGGATTATTAAAAGATATGGAGAGCAACTTTTTGCTCAGGCAGATAATTACGGGATGAGGACAAGCTGATCTACTGGGTAGCATCCCTACCTATGACAGGGAGGTTGGAACCAGGTGATCTTTAAGGTCCAATCCAAGCTATTCTTTGATTCTGTGATTCTATGATTCTATGGTATGCCACACATTGCAAATGCAACATACAGAGTATACATGAAGCCTCATCAGCAGAAAAAATATATGAGTTGTTAAAAAAATCTTGGTTTCAGTGACATTGTACAAAATCTTCTTTTAGTACAGCATATATATACATACATATTTATCTGTATATGTATACATGTATGTACGTACATACCATAGAATCAATCACAGAATCATACAATGGCTTGGGTTGGGAGGGACCTCAAGGATCACCTAGTTCCAACTCCTCTGCCATCGGAAGGGATGACACTAGATCAGGTTGTCCAAGGTGTCATCCAACCTGGCCTTGTACAGCTCCAGGGATTGGTGCATCCACAACCTTTCTGGGTTACCTGTTTGAGTGCTTCACATCCCTCTGACTGAAGAATTTCCTCCTAACATCTAGTCTAAATCTCCCTTCTTTTAGTTTAAAACCTGTCCTTCTTGCCCTGTTATTACCTGCCCGAGTCAAAAGTCACTCTCCATCTTTTTTATAAGCCCCCTTTAAGTACTGAAAGGCTGCAATGAGGTCTCCCCGGAGCCTCCTCTTCTTCAGGCTGAACATGCCCAGCAATCTCAGCCTTTATTTCATGGCAATGCTCTTACTGCCTTTGACCAATTAGGTCACTGATTCTAGCTTCTTTATTAAACATACACATATCTGTGCACATATACAGACACGCGTAAGTGTATATGTGTATATGTAAGAAATTACCATCTACAAGACTGTTGAACATATACCTTCAGCTAGAAAACCTGAGTTCAAAAATGGCTTGCAGGTTTGAGACTTTTGCTCAAGAATTTGGTTCAAGGATCATATGGTTACCTGGGAGTTTGACTTTGACCTTTAGAATAAACTTGCTTGTTTTAATCTGGCCAATTCTGTGTGTTTTGTGTCTTTTATTTTTTATTATTTATTTATTTATTTATTTTCCAATTCCACTTTGTTTGCGTTAGTTGCTCTAAGTTTAAATGTGCTGTGCTTGTATAGTACAGCAGGCAACCATTTGCTTGGAGCTACCTGAAAAGAGTTCTTACATTTGCTTTAATGATATTTATTTGTTTGTTTGTTTGTTTGTTTTTTTAGTGCAGAATAGGAGTCTGAAGATATCTTTGAATTGCCCTCATAACATTTAGCATTTTCTCGAGAGATTGAAATAACGTCTTTTGGAAACTAATTTAGCAGCTACTGGAATTCTTTTGTTCTTACTTCATTATGCTATTCATTCTAAAAAGTGTTTTTGTTGTTGTTGTTGTTGTTTTTTTTTGTTGTTGTTGTTTTTTTTTGTTGCTTTGATTCACAGCAGGCATGCAGGATATCATTATAACTAAAAATAACTATGTGCTTTCCATATTTCTTAGCATTTTGATTTCACGGACATTGAATTTTTCTTTTCAGCCTCCTTTCCAAAAGATGTGGGAAAAGAAAAGAGAGGATGCAACTCCATCCTTACATTGCCAGTGATCTTAGGGAAGTTAGACAGATACTTTATTATGAAGGAAAGATGCTATTCAGCCTTGTAGTTTAATTTCCGTTCTCTCAAAAGATTAAAATTAAAACTATTTAAGAAAAAAAGCATCATTATCACATTACAAGTTTGAAGAAGACCTGAAGAAGAGCACTCTTAAATCAGGTAGTTCTGCTTGTGCCTTTCTCCTATTGATGAGCCACATGTTAACTGGCACCTCCTGTTCTTTCATTTCCAGATGTCCTGGCAGTGTTAGAAGTTTAGCTTGCTGTCCATCTTTCTTCAATCCGTAGAAGTCTTTACTTGACCTAAGAAATAACTTATATGAAATGACAGAAAAACATTGTGCATGTGAGACCATGCCTCATTTGGCATTTTTTTTAATGCTTGACGGGAAGCTACTGAACATGAGTACAATTGTGTGCAGTTTCTTTAATTATGAGTTTTGAACTCCTTGCTCTAGAGTCTTTTGGGGAATTCTTTTGCTCTAACTTTAATATATATATATATATATAATTTTTCTATTAGTAATTTCTCTCTATTACTCTGAGTACTAGGGTTCCATCTTTCTTTATATTACTTTCATTTTGTCCTATTTTGTTATAGAAGCAACACTTCACAGTCTGAATTCATTTTTTTTTATTATTTTTTTTTTTATTTCATGATCTAAGTCTTCATATCACAGAATACATTGCATAGAATCCTAACATCATAGAATGATTTGGTCTGGAAAGGGCCTTAAATATCATCTAGTTCTAACCCCCTGCAATGGGCAGGGACACCTCCCACTAGACCAGGTTGCTAAAAGCCTCATCCAGCCTGGCCTTCAATTCTTCCAGGGATGGGGCATCCACAGCTTCTCTGGGCAGTCTGTTCCAGTGCCTCACTACCCTCTGAGTAAATAATTTCTTCCTAATATTTAACCTAAACCTACCCTCTTTTAGTTTAAAGCCATTACCCCTTGTCCTATCACTATTCTTCCTGACAAAGAGTCCCTCTCCAGCTTTTCTGTAGGCCCCCTTTAGGTACTGGAAGGCCGCATAAGGTCTCTCCAGAGCTTTCTCTTTTCCAGGCTGAACAACCCCAGATCACACAGCCTGTCTTCATAGGAGAGGTGCTCCAGCCATCTGATCATCCTGGATCATAGAATCATAGAATGGCTTGGGTTGGAAGAGACCTCGTAGATCATCTGGTTCCAACTCCTCTGCCATAGGCAGAGATATCACCCACTAGATAGGTTGCTCAGGGTCTCATCTAACCCGGCCTTGAACACTTCCAGGGAGGGGGCATCCACAGCCTCTCTGGGCAACCTGTTCACAGAATCACAGAATAACATAATGGCCAAGGCTGGCCAAGGGATCTCTGAAGATCATCTAGTCCAATCCCGCCGCTGAGCAGGATCACCTAGAGCACATTGCGCAGGATGGCATCCAGGCAGGTTTTGAATATCTCCAGAGAAGAAGACTCTACAACCTCTCTGGGCAACCTGTTCCATTGCTCTGTCACCCTCACAGTAAAGAAATTCCACCTTGTAATCAGCAGAAACCTCCTGTGCTTCAGTTTGTGCCCATTGCATCTAGTCCTGTCACGGGGCACAAGTGAAAAGAGACTCATTTGTTAAAGATCAGGAAACTGTTGGTCATGCTGTTGGAAGTCAGTGAGAAATGTTAGACTGTAGTAACATCACATCGTGGGAGGAGAATTTTTAAAAACACTGAATATCCTGGAGCGTACACCTAAAGGTAAGACAAAAAGAAAGAAAGTGTAATTCTCAGGAAAAAAAAAAAAAAAAAAAAAAAAAAAAAAAAAGTAAATGTATTGATACTACTTGAACAAGTGGATACAAGTGGATAGATCAGACTAAGTACAGAAGGGTTGACAAATTTGATCCCATTTGGATGGAAGTAGGATGAAAGTAAGAAAAGTCAGTGTCCTGGTTTCAGTTCGGACAGTTTTCCTCCTAGTAGCTGGTGGAATGCTGTGTTTTGGATTAGGATGGGAAGAATGCTGATAACATGCCGATGTTTTGGTTGTTGCAGAGCAGTGCTTGTACCAAGCCAAGGACTTTTCAGCTCCTCGCTCTGTCCTGCCAGCGGGCAGGCTGGGGGTGCAGCAAGAGCTGGGAGGGGACAGACCCAGGACAGCTGACCCAAACTGGCCAAAGGAGTATTCCATACCATCTGACGTCATGCTAAACAATATATAGGGGTGGCTAGCCGGGGTGGGGCGGCCGGCTGCTCGGGATAGACTGAGCATCGGTCAGCGGGTGGTGAGCAATTGCATTGTACATCACTTGTTTCATACACATTTATTATTATTATTATTATTATTATTATTATTATTATTTCCTATCTTAATAAACTGTCTCTATCTCAACTCTCGTTTCACTTTTCCGTTTCTCTCCCCCATCCCAGAGAGGGAGGGGGGAGGGTGAGCGAACGGCTGTGTGGTGTTTAGCTGCCGGCCGGGTTAAACCACAACAGTCAGTTGAAATGGTTAGCTGATCCACCCTGAAAACTTCCTGAGAAGACAAATGAGCACAGAGAAATGTTTTATCCCCTTCCCAAATAAGCTGAGCTGTCTTAACTTCCTGTGTTCCACACTGTAGTCATCATCATGTGAGGAAACTTGACTCTGACTTATACGACTCTCAAAATACTGCTAGAAGACTGGCTCCATCCTCTTGACACCCTTCCCTCGGATATTTATATACATTAAGGAGGTCTGTATTCAGTCTTCTCTTTTTCAGGCTAAACACGCCCAGTTCTCTCAGCCTGTCCTCATACAACAGGTACTCCAGTCCTCTCATCATCTTTGTAGCCCTCATCTGATCTCGTTCCTATAGTTCCATGTCTCTCTTGTACTGGGGAGCCCTGAACTGGACATAATGCTCCAAGTGTGGCCTCACCAGGGCTGAGAAGAGGGACAGGATTGCCTCACTTGACCTGCTGGCAACACTCTTCCAAATGTAGCCCAAGATATCATTGGCCTTCTTAGCCACACGGGCACATTGCTGGCTCATGGTCAGCCTGCTGTCCACCAGGACTCCCAGGTCTCCCTCTGCAGAGCTGCTCTCCAGCAGGTCACTCCCCTGCTTGTACTCCTGTTTGGGGTTATTCCTCCCAACGTGTGGGACCCTGCACTTGCCCTTGTTGAACTTCATGAGGTTCTTCTTGGCCCAACCTTCCAGCTTGTCGAGGACCCTCTGAATGGCAGCACAGCTCTCTGGGGCATCAGCCCCTCCTCCAAGCTTTGTGTCATCATCAAAGGTGCTGAGTTTGCACTCTGTTCCATTGTCCAGGTCACTGATGAATGTTGAACAATAGTGGACCAGCACTGACCTCTGGGAGGACACCACTATCTACAGGCCTCCAACTAGACTGCACCACTAAGCATCACCCTCTGAACTCTGCCATCCAGCCAATTGCTAATCCACCTCATGATTAGCTGCAAGCGCACATTGCCAGCTCATGTTCAGTTTTGAGTCCACCAGTACCCCCATGTCCCTTTCCACAGAGCTGCTCTCAGTCCACTCATCATCCAGTCTGTATTCATATTTATGATTATCCCAGTCCAGGTACAGGACCTTGCAATTGGCCTTGTTGAACCTCATGAATTTTCATGGACACCTTGGAATCAAATCCACGTCTCTTACAATGGGGATCATAATGACAGATAAGATTAATGATTTTAGGTAAATCAAACTTCTGCCAAGAAGAACCTCTTTTAATTACCTTTCAGAAGCCTCATTTAAAAAAAAAAAAAAAAAAAAAAAAAAAAAAAAAAAAAGATTATTCCAGTTTGCTCTCAGCTCAGCCTAATTTCACAGTTTAAATCACTTTATGTGCAATAACAAGTCAGTTCACTGTTTTGCTGCTTTCTTCTTTATACCCAGCTGCATCCATGTTTGAATTTTTGCAGAGTCCAATAAATTGTAATTGTGAATTGTCTCCAGCTGCTGCTGTTTCCTCATGACCAATATAATCTTTTCTGAGCTTCATTTTTTTTGTAAGTTATGTTTCAAGTATCTCTGTGGATACCACCTCTTATGGAATGGGATTTTAGCTAGACCTCTAACAAGAAGAAACTTGTTAGATATGCAACTGAATGCAACTAGGTGTGGACTGCAGCTCCGTGCAGATTCTCAGCATCCCTAGGAGAGGCTCTCTGCAGTTCTGTTAAAAAGTCAACACTGTATTCTCTGGACATTATTAAGCCCTTCAGATAGAGACAGTCTCCTTCTGCACCTATGTCCTCGGACTAGAAACTGCATATAAGTTTTAAGCTCTGTGTACATTATTGCCCTGTAATTATCCCAGAAGAGCAGAATAGTTTAACTAGAAAACTGCGTATAACACAGGAAAGGTTTTCCGTCAGAATTAATTCTGTGCAACATTTATGAGAAATAGAATCATAAGTTTACTTTTGTGGAAAACATTTAGTTAACGCAAACTAGATTTTCAGCTGATGTTCTTGCAGGATATAAAAGCAGAGATTCTGATGGTACCAACTTGGGCTCTACAAAATTTGTGATTCTAGTGTGCAAGGATTTGTGTCCAGTGGTATATTGGAGCAATCGGCCAGTTATGCACAAGCTCTGCTTTTTTTCCAGTCTGGAGAATCCACAGCCAGTTGTGGACACAATAGTACAGTTGGGCCAGTGCTAGACATAGGTTGCATGTATGCATGAAATTGAGCTAAGTATGTGAGTTTATTAAGTCTTTCAGTGCATGTATGGACTCCTCCTCCTCACTGTTTAGGCATCTAACACGTGAATGAGAATATCTGTAATTCTGGAGATGTTTTATTAGCACTTACAGATACAGTTCCGAGAGCAGAGGATTGCAAATGCAATATCAAAAGAAAATACTTTAAGAATTAAAAATCGTAAGTGCATCCATGGCTTAGCTATATTTGAATAACTTTACACTATTAAATTTCATCTTCAGAAAACAAAGTGTGTGCATGTTGGGGAGCCTGAGCTTTATTACAGCATATCACTAAAATGCAAGGCTTCAGAATACACCGATCCTAGGAAAAAACAGCTAGTATTTAGTCCTGATTTCCATTCAGGGAAAAGCTCTTGCCCACACTAAAAATAAAATAAAATAAATAAAATAAAATAAAATAAAATCCTGACCATGTTTGTCCTCTGTTTAGACTCAAATTCTCTTCTATACCTTTGTATCTTCAGTCAATCTTTAACTAGTCACATTCACATCCATACATGAGACAGATTGTAAGCTAGTTGGTATTGACTGTATTCCTTATCTTAAATTCAGCTGGATGTTAGTAGATTCTAGCATGAGCTGCAGGAGAACAAAATGCAGAAAATGAAGTGAAGAAGAAGGATAGACCTATAGAAGACGAAATTTGTTTGTCTTATGATAGTACCAATTTGTCTTGTAATAGCACCAATAGCTATTATTAGAATTTGGTGTTCATAAGAGGGCAATAATCTCTTTTGATATTTATCATTGCTCTTTGAGTTTTATTGCCTTGAGCATATTGGACCAGAGGCTTTGTTATTTGTCAGTATCTGTAGACTTCTAAGAATCACAGAAAATGCACACAGCCTATATTTATAGGTCATCTTGTATAACCTGAAGAATCTTGCAGTAGCTAAATTGCTGAATTTTGTTAAAAAAAAAAAAAAAAAAAAAACTATAATGGCTTCTATGGCTTGATAATTAGCTCTATTGCCAAGGAATTTAAGCATGACATTTTCGATTTTGAGTATTCTTCAGAGACTGTTATTAATTTTTATTATTTTACTATTCATGTGCATTTAATTTATTCAAGAAGTAAAAACAAATAATCTTCCAAAGAGTAGAATTTATTTAGTTGGTTTAAAATGTTTAGGGGAAGAAAACACAGATAAGTTCCATTCAGCAACCAGAACTCAGCTTTAGCATGTATAAAAAACATGCCTCAGAGATAGTTTTTGAATTGAATGATGTTACTTTTAAAATAAATGCAAGAGTCAGTGAAGTCCCACAGAGAAGCAACTGTTGAGACTTTAAGTTCTAAATGTATTGACTAAAAATCTTCCGAAGTAAAGGCACAAAGTTATTAAAATTCTGAATTCTCCTGTAGTTCTAAATATTCTTGTTCTCACTTATAATGACATACAGGAAAAAGGAGTTATGTGTGTTTAAAGTATGGCTATTTACTTATTTTTTCATTACAGACATCAAAGAATTTTGTCTATTAGGATAATAAATCAGACAATGACAGGATAAGGGGGATATTATCTGATAAATAGTCAGATAATAAAAGGACAAGGGGAAGGGTTTTAAACTAAAATAGGTGAGATTTAGATTAGAGTTTAGGAGGAAATTCTTCACTCACAGGGTAGTGAGGCACTCAAACTGGTAGCCCAGAGAGGTTGTAGATTCCCACATCCCCAGAGGTGTTCAAGGCCAGGTTGGATGAGGCCCTGGACAACATGACCTAGTGGGTGTCATCCCTGTCCATGGCAGGGGGGTTGGAAGTAGATAATCTTCAAGGTCTCTTCCAACCCCAGCTATTTTACGATGATAACCCCAATGAGATTTCACAGGTCAGATGTGAAATTCTGCTTCTTGTAATTGCAGACAACAGTCCTTTTGGCACCCATGTGGGGCACAAAGGGTTGAGATAATGACAGGTCCGATCAGAGTATGTTAAAATGAAATTGTTATAACAGTTATATTAGTTTAATAGTTGCTAATCACAATGTTGATTTCTTCGATCTCAGGTCTGATGTGCCTGTTTTGCAAATTATTATATAGCACATTACTTACTGTATGTAATGCCTGTTGTGCTGTTTATCATTTCTGGGGGCTGGTTTAAGGTTATTATTTTGCTGTGCTGTGTAACACTGGTTTATGATATGATAAATTACTGGTCATGATACTAATCTGGTATTTGTACTCAGCATTGTTGTCTCATCTGTACTTCAGAAACTATATCTCAGAAACTATTAATAATTACACCTTTTTATGGAGGGGACAGGGAGAGATGTTTTTTCCTGCTTGTTTGCTCTTCCTTTCTCCTTTACCCCCTCCTCCTCCAGGTGAGTTACAATAACTCTTCAAAACTTTGAATATCCTTGGGATGTTCAAACCAGCATGTTCTTGTTGAAATGTCTCCTGAATGTACTTCAGCTTTTGTTTAAATTTAAACAACTACTTAAGAATGCCATCCAGAGAGCTGTCCTAAGGCAGGATAATTATGAGTGGTAGGGAGTGTGGGTGGATATGGGCAGACATCTAGAGTAGTGGGCACCTCCAATGATTTGGAAATTCACCCCTGAACAACTGCAAAATCAGAACAAACAAACAAACAAATAACAACAACAATAACAACAAAAAACTGGCAGAATGCTTGAAAAAGATGTGTCATCACCCTGGCAATTGCAATGAGACACAAGTCACTGCAACATGCTGGGGCTTGGCCTATGCTTACCAAGCCACAGTCAACACAGCTATAACCCTAGTGACAGACTCTGCAACTACTCCAACCGCTGTGACAGGCCCTGCAGCCACTTCAAGCCCTGCGGCTACTCCAAGCCCTGCAACAGGCCCTGAAGACATTCTAACGCCTGTGACAGGCCCTGCAACTATTCCAACCGCTGTGACAAGCCCCAAGGCTGGGCCAGGGAAACAAACCGTCAGTTGCCCCTGTATGCAAGTTAAAACAATGGATGAGAAAATTAGGTCATTTGGAAAGGAGAGGAACTCCCACTCAGACTGGGGAGGAAGAAGAAGATGACGCAGGCTACTCTGAAGTGATTAGATCATTGGAGGAACAGGAAGACAAAGAGGAAGATAACGTAAGAGCATCAAAAACTACCCGATGCCTATCAGAGTGAGCTACGAGATATGCAAGATTTCAGTCGTGGTCCAGGTGAGCACCTTGTCACCTGTCTGCTCTGGTGCTGGGATAGTGGAACCAATAGTCTGGAATTAGAGGGCAGGGAAGCCAGACAGCTGGGATCTCTCACCAGGAAAGTGGTCATTGACAAATAATTGGAAAAAGAGCACAAATCTTAACCCTCTGGAGGTGTCTCCTGTCAGATGTGAAGGAAAGGAGACATCCTCCAAGACATCCTTCCTTCAAGGAAGATCTTGTATGTCAACAAGGCAAGTGGACCACCATGGAGAGGGATATGCAATACATGAGGGAATTAGCTGTGCTGGAAGTGATTTATGATGACCTAGACAATGAACAGCTATCCAAAGATCCAGATGAAGTCTAGTGCACACAACCCATGTAGCAGAAGTTTGTACGGAGTGTACCATCATCATATGCCAGCTCATTGGCTGTAATGACCTCGAAAAAATGGAGAGGAACCCACAGTGGATGAATTGACTAGAGAACCTTGGCAGTATGAAGAAAGTATCTCTTTTTTCCCTATGGGCCTGCGTCTCATTAGTGGAGAAGCTTTCTCAAGAGGTCCACCAACTCAAAGAGAATGCTTTGGAGAAACTTTCCCAAGGGGTCCACCAACTTAAAGAGATTATATCTTCCTCCCCACATTTGCGAACCAGTGTCTCAGCTATCAGGAGTAAGCATCCTTCTGTTCAAGAAAGAAGATAGAGTGGGTACACACCATGTGCCACCCTGTGGTTTTACCTATGTGACCATGGAGAGGACATGAGAAAATGGAATGGAAATCTGTCTCAACCCTAGAGGCATGGATACATGAGTTGCAAGGAAAAACAATTGCAAAAGGGGGGGTTTCTGAGAAACCTGCTGCTCCAATTTCCAGAGGGCAGTCTCCCAGATACAGTAATGAATATTATAACCAGGACCAGAGGGGTCCTGCCTCCAGCCGGGGGGGGGGGGGGGGGGGGAGGGGGAGAAGAGGGCTTATTGGACTGTGTGGATTTGATGGCCTGGCACATCAGATCCACAGGAGTATAACGCTTTAGTAGATACCAGCACACAGCACACTGTAATGCTGTTAGGCTACCATGGCACAGAACCCATCTGTAGCCCTGGATTGACAGGAGGATCCCAGCAGTTAACTGTATTGGAGGCCGAAGTGAGTCTAACTGGGAATGGGTGGCAAAAGCACCCTACTGTGACTGGTCCATATGCTGTGTGCATCCTTGGAATAGACTATCTCAGGAGAGGATATTTCAAGGACCCAAAGGGGTACCTGTGGGCTTTCAGCATAGCTGCCTTAGAGACAGAGGACATTAAACAGTTGTCTACCTAGCCCAGTCTCTCAGAGGACCCTTCTGTTGTGGGTTTGATGAGGGTCAAAGAGCAGCAGGTGCCAATCACTACCACAACTGCGCACCAGCAGCAATATCACAACAGCTGAGACTCCCTGATTCCCATCGATGAACTAATCATCAACTGGAGAGTCAAGGAGTGATCAGCAAGACTCACTCACTCTTTAATAGACCCATATGGCCAGTGCAAAAATTTAATGGTGAGTGGAGACTGTGCCTCCCTGGGAAACTTAGAAATCTCTGTAGACTTGCTTTATACCTTTTAATGTGTTGATAGCCAGGCTGAATTATTCATGCTCTTGGTATTTGCACCTGCTTTGCAGACAGTGAATTTACCACCGGGTATCCAAAGAACCTGTTGCTATAATAAATTGCACTGTTCATTATATCTAGCTGTGGTAGTTCTCACTGAACACAATCAGACTCTTTAAGTGTGGCCCTGGTAGTTCATGGAATGTGACTAGGTTGAGAGTGTATTATGTTTTTTGTTCATCTGTAAGTGTTATAGTTCACTAACCCATAAGAAGAATGATTTCAGATGGGGCCCTGAGCAACAAGAAGCCTTTGAACAACTTAAACAGGAGATAGTTCATGCAGTAGCCATACAGTAGCCAGTCTGAGTGGGACAAGATGTAAAGAATGTGCTCTACACTGCAGCTGGGGAGAATGGCCCCACTTGGAGCCTCTGGCAGAAAGAGCCCAGGGACACCCTGGGGTTTTGGAGCTGGGGATACAGAGGACCTGAGACCTGCTATGCTCCAGCCAAAAAAGAGATATAGTCAGCATATGAAGGAGTTTGATCTGCTTCAGAAGTAGTTGGTACTGAAGCACAGCTCCTCCTGGCACCCTAACTGCTGGTACTGGGCTGGATGTTCAAAGGAAGGGTCCACTTTGCACACCATGCCACTGATGCTACAAGGAGTAAGTGGGTTGTACTGATTACTCCGTGGGCTCAAACAGGAAACTCCAGTCACCCAGGAATCTTGGAACTGATTGTGGACTGGCCAGAAGGCAAATACTTTGGGATATCATCAGAGGAGGTGACGTGCTGAAGAAGCCCCACTGTATAACGAACTACCAGAAAATGAGAGGCAATATGCCCTTCACTGATAGGTCCTGTTGTATTGTGAGAAAGCATCTGAGGTGGAAGGCTGCTGTAAGGAGTCCTACATGACAAGTTGCAGAAACTGCTGAAGGAGAAGTTGAATCAAGCCAATTTGAGGAGTGAAAGATATTATTAAGATATTTATTAAGATATTGCTGAATAAGACAAGTGGACAGTTCTCTATCTCTATACTGACTCATGGATGGTAGCAAATACCCTGTGGGGGTGGTTGCAGCAATGGAAGCAGAACAAATGGCAGCACAGAGGCTGCTGCATTATGGAAAGATACTGCCACCTGGGTAGAGAACCTGGTTGTAAAAGTATGCTGCGTAAATGTTTACCTACCCAAGTCAGGCCACTGAAGAACATCAAACAACCAGTAGGTGGATTGAACTGCTAAGATTGAAGTGGCTCAGGTGGATCTGGACTGGTAACATAAGGGTGAATTATTTATAGCTCAATGGGCCCATGACACCTCAAGCCATCAGGGTAGAGATGCAACATATAGGTGTGTTTGTGAACAAGGGGTGGACCTGACCATGAACAGTATTGCATAGGTTATTTGTGATTGTGAAACATGCTGCAATCAAGCAAGCCAAGTGGTTAAAGCCTCTTTTGTGTGGAGGATGATGGCCAAAATATAAATATGGGGAGGCCTTGCAGATTGATTGTATCACACTCCCTCAAACCTGCAACAGCAAGTGCCACATACTTACAATGGTGGAAGTAACCACCGGGTGGCTGGAAACATCCTCTGCCCCATGCTGCTGCCTGAAACACTGTCCTGGGCCTTGAAAAGTAAGTCCTATTGTGACATGGTACCCCAGAGAGAATTGAACCAGACAATGGAACTAATTTCCAAAACAACCTTAGAGACACTTGGGCCAAAGAGCATGGTATTGAGTGGGTGTATCACATCCCTTATCATGCACCATCCTCTGGGAAAATTAAGAGATACAATGGATTGTTAAAGACTACACTGAAGGCAATGGGTGCTGGGACATTTAAACATTGGGATAACATTTGGCAAAGGACACCTGATTAGTCAACTGTGATGGTTATTGGCTCAGCTCTGGTCAGCAGTGGGGCCCTTACCAAACATGGGGTAGCTTCTAGATCCTTCTCACAGAAGCCACCCCTATGGCCCCCCTGCTACCAAAACCTTGCCACATAAACCCACTACATTCCACCCCTCGCCTCTGTGAAAAGTATATTTAAGAATAATCACAATATTTTCTCACTTTACAATCATCACAATCTTCACAAACTTACATCAAAAAGAAAAAGAATTCCCCACACCAAAATAAACATAACATCATCACAACACCAACGAGGTGGACAATTTACACACACACCACCCCTCGTCCCTTCACCACACTAACAGGAAATATATTCCTTCACAATATTAAATTTTATAACAATCATCCAGTCCATGTTTTGCCCGTTTCCTCTCTCAACTATCATCCTTATCTCAAATTCCTCGAGCCCCATGTTGAGCGCCAAAAAGGACTGTGATGGTTTTACTCGGGTGGGTGGCCGAGTTCCACCACAACCACTCTCTCACTCCCCCTCCTCAAAGAGGAGCGAAAATATAATGAAAGGGGCTCAAGGGTTGAGATAAGGACAAGGAGATCACGCAATAATTATCGTGACGGGCAAAACAGACTCAGCATAGAGAGATAGTAAGATTTATTGCTTATTACTAACAAGCTAGAGAAGTGAGAAACAAAGGAAAGAAACCAAAAGCACCTTCCCCCCCATCCACCCTCTTCCACGGGGGAACGGGGGAATGGGGGTTATGGTCAGTCTACAGCACTTCTTCTCTGCCACTCCTTCTCTGTTACTCTTGTCCCCTGTGCTGTGGGGTCCCACCCACAGGATGCAGTCCTTGCCGAACTGATCCAGCGTGGGCTGTCCACAGGCAGCAGCTCTTCAAGAACTGCTCCAGATATGGGTCCGTACCATGGGGTCCATCCCTCGGGAGCAAACTTCTCCAACCTGGGTCCCCCACGGGCAGCAGCTCCTGCCGGGTCACCTGCTCCTGCGTGGTCTCCTCTCCACGGCCTACAGGTCCGGCCCAGAATCTGCACCGGCAAGGGGTCTTCCACAGGCCGCAGTCTCCGTCAGGGCAGGTCCACCTGCTCCACCGTGGTATCCTCCATGGGCTGCAGCGTGGAACCCTGCTCCACTGTGGTACTCCATGGGCTGCAGGGGGATAGCCTGCTTCACCATGGTCCTCACCACAGGCCGCAGGGGACTTCTGCTCCGGCGCCTGGAGCACCTCTCCCCCTCCTTCTTCACTGACCTTGGCGCCTGCAAGGCTGTTTCTCACTCCTCTCACCCTCCCAGCTGCTGAGTGGCGCAGCGTTTTTTCCCTGTCTTAAATATGCTCTCACAGAGGTGCAAAACAACATCACTTATTGTCTCAGCTCTGGTCAGCAGTGGGGCCCTTACCAAACATGGGGCAGCTTCTAGATCCTTCTCACAGAAGCTACCCCTATGGCCCCCCTACTACCAAAACCTTGCCATGTAAACCCACTACATCAACACTAGGGGATCTGCCAACCAAACCAGACCTGCCCAATCAAACCTGTTATGTACTGTAGAAGGGGACAAAGTTCCTGTAGTGCACATAAAAAAAAACATTGGGAAAGATGGTCTGGATTATTCCTGCCTTAGGCAAAGTCAAACCCATTCATGGTGTAAGAAAAATTTCAAAACTTTTCTTCAGACAGTATCTTCTGTGAAGCTATTTTATTCATGATTGCAATAGTGGGCATCCTGCAAGGAGGACTGCATAGAAAAAAATGGTCATAGCCTTATATTCCCTATTACCCAACACCTGATATCTCCCATTTCCTCACTGGCTGAGTACTACAGGTTCACAATTTTATTTGACCAACCGTTAATTTCTCCTTCTTTCCTTTCCTTTCCTTTCCTTTCCTTTCCTTTCCTTTCCTTTCCTTTCCTTTCCTTTCCTTTCCTTTCCTTTCCTTTCCTTTCCTTTCCTTTCCTTTCCTTTCCTTTCCTTTCCTTTCCTTTCCTTTCCTTTCCTTTCCTTTCCTTT
>CM021766.1:115603137-115711135 GCA_011076525.1 Nettapus auritus
GAAGGGAAGGGAAGGGAAGGGAAGGGAAGGGAAGGGAAGGGAAGGGAGGGAAGGGAAGGGAAGGGAAGGGAAGGGAAGGGAAGGGAAGGGAAGGGAAGGGAAGGGAAGGGAAACTGAGGGAGGGATGGAGGAATTAGGAGGAAAGGAAGTAGGGAGGGATTAACAAAGTTAGGGAGGAAAGTGTGAAGGGATGGATTGATGGTGGAGGGAGGGAGAGAGGGAGAGAGGAAGGGAGGGAGACAAGGAGAGGACAGACAAGGCAGAATGCAAGGCAGAGGGAGAGACAAGAGAGAAATAGTGTTCTAAACCAGAACATGGTTTAATGTTCTAAATGTTCTAAACCATTAATGGAAACCTAGGAGGTTTCCCTCTGAACATCAGGAAATATTTTTTTATCGTGAAGTTGAATGAGCTCTGGCAATGATTGCCCAGCGAGACTGTGCCATATCTCTACTTGTAAATCTGCAAAAGCTGTCTGGACATGGGCCTGGGCAATGTGCTGTATGTTGTGGTTCAACCAGATGGCCTCCCGAGGTCACCTCCAACCTCCAACCTTTTTTTTTGTGTGTGTGTGTGTATTTCATTAGGATTTTTTTGTTTTGTTTTGTTTTGTTGTTGTAGTTGTTTCATTTGTTTGTTTTTAGGTTGACCCAGAAATTTCATTATTTTTTTTTCTTGCTTTTATTCTTCCTTTCTGTTTCCCCTGTCCAACTGGCTCTGTGATTGGCTCTGTGATGCCGAGTCTGCTCACTGGGGTTAACCTCACTTACGAATACACACCACCTATAGCTTGGAATATTTTATTTTATCTCAGCCTGAAAATCATGGAGGATTGTTGCCTCACATGGAAGCATGTCAAGGTACATCAATCAACAGTTAATTATTCGCTAATATTAATTCTTCCTTATATTTTTATATATATTCCTGTATCTTTAGGCTAGAGCTAGAGTATCGGTGGTGATCTGAGGTGACCAATGAACTGATTCCATCTGGGATTGCTAAAACTGCAATTAGTTGAATCTATTCAAAGCTGTAAATGCCCAGATCTAAATATTTGACAGATTTTAGGAGATTTGTGTGAGCTTAAATAAAGAGCAGGGTTGCTGTCTGTGTTCAGGAATGCCATTTACCAAAGTAATTCCAAAACTAATAACCCAATGAAATTTAAAGCTGAATCTGAATGTTTGCTTCCATAGCATGCAACTCATCTCTAACAGTGTAAATTGAAGCAAAGAGAGATACCAGTTTCAGAACTAGTAGCCTAATAACTAATCTCTGCTAATTCTGAATTATTGCTTACCGTTTCCAATGAAATTTATGTTTGCAGAACTTCAGCATATATTAATGGTCTTTTCCAGGAAAAAAAAAAAAAAAATGTTTTCAACTGTCTTTTATTGGAAAGCCTGATGTCCAAGAAAATTCTAGAAGAGCACAGAAGAGTTTCATGGATATTTTCAGTTACAAAGTCCTCTACTGGGGGTTTTCATGCAATAGTTAAGAGATAGGAAGAAGAAGCTGAGGATATGTCAGCATATTTTATATGTAATACAAAGCTCATGAATGAATCTGAAGTCTAATTGAATAATATTTTCAAAGGACCATCCAGGTCCAAACCATGTCAGGTATCTATGGACATCAGACTTGCTGAACTTGAAGTTTTGGGAACACTATTTTTTTGCCCTAGCTGTATAGTGTTGCTAATGCTAATCACTGAAAGAAAAGCAATAAAATCTGTGTTTCTCTGTTCTCTGTTCCATAATCTCTTATGAATATCATATTAAACTCTTGTAAAATCATGGAAAGTGATTGAACAATTGATAAGCCTTCATTCTTATTTTATATTTTAACTTTCATTGATTATCTTTATTTCTCTTCTCTCTGGTTAAAAAATAAAAATAAAAATAATAATAATAAAAAAACAACATTAATTAATGACCATACTGATATTTGTAGATTTTTCACTATCACTCACAAAAATATTTCAGCATCTGAGAAAGAAATACCTAATTTATGTACTTTACTTTTAAAAAAGGTTACAAGATTTACTTCTTGGCTCCTCTTTTTGATTTCTGTATCTGTAAGGGAGATTACACTTTCCTAATACATTCATATATCAAAAGATCAGATTTTTCACATATTCTAGAAGGAGTTCCAACATTGATAATTATTAATGGTAATTATATTCTAAAATATTAAGGGTCATCTTGTCTGTGGTGGTGGTTAAAGATGGAAAATATCACAGTCCTTCAGCAACAACTATGACATGACAACACTAACCTTTTCAGATGAGGGAAGTGACATTTTTCAAGATTTGAGGAGGCAGGCTGCACACTACACTGTACTTGGATCCTGAGCTACTCACAGTATGGACATGTTTTCTCACAGATATGAATTTATGAACAGAGTACAGATATGAATGTATGAGAGGTTGATTTGTTGGTTGGAAAACCAACCAACCAATTGATTGGTGGGTTGGTTTTCTAAACCATTTTTTTTATTTCCAGTCTCAGAAGGCCATGATAGAATATGTGTGTAAAGAGCAGAAGAAGATATTAAATGGTACATCCTTTTGTTGTTGTTGCCAACAGCTTTCACACAGTTTAACTACTCTTAAGTTTACAGTTAGCAAGGGACAAAAGTTTCAATATCTGATCTCTGAAATTAATTCTGAAAATTTCTGCTATGCCCTCTAAAATATGGATGAATGGTACTTCTTGACCAAAGACTTGTAGTTAAACTAAAGATAATAGATTGCTTTTGTAGTGATTATAATAACACTATGAAAAGTCAGTAGAAAAATTATTTTTTAAGGGGGCTGACTGTTTTTTTTATTATTATTATTATTTGTTTGTTTGTTTGTTTGTTTTCAGAGACCTTCCTTATTCCATTGACTTTACTATTTTCCCATTATTTTTTCTTTTTTTTCATGATAAAAATAAAATTCTTCAAGGTAGGGCTTGCTTGCATTTTGATTGAGGTTTTCTTTTGGAAGGACCACAGCAAATTCTGATGCATTTTAAATCTATACAATTTAGTAGAAAATAATGGCACTATCTGAGACTTGAAATCCATGCAATTTAGTAGAAAATGATGTCAGTCTCTGGGAGAAAAACAAATGGTAAGAGTTAGTGAAGAGAGTCCTTGTAGTATTTAACCTAACAATATTTTTGTATAATGTAACTGTCACCACATTTGAAAAAAATATCTCAGTGCATTGCGGAAGAATTGTATTATAGATGAATATTTGAGTTTGGACTCGGCCATCTTGTAGGTCTCTTCCAACCTAGACATTCTGTGATTCTGTGATTTATTGTATTTTATTATGGTAGTGGATTCAATAACCTCTACACTTACATACTGTACATCATACAATATTTTTCCTTATTTACAAATCTACATCTTTTTAGTTTAGATTTGCTCCATGCCTGACAAAAGATTCGACATTACCAATCTGCATAATGAAACTATTGACAATTTACAAAAACATATTGTTTTGCTGTTCTTATGTCATTCTTTAATGTTGAGCAGTAGAATAGCCTCAGAACAAGACCCTTTTTCCAGCCTGTTTTTATCCCTTAAGGTGTTTCACCAAATGTAATTTTCAGTCAAATCACTCAGCAGATCACCTGTGGTCACACTATTCCCGGCTTTTTGTGGTTATTGCTGTTTAGTTACTTGTTTTCCTTTAATTTCTGAGAATACTGGAAAAACTTTTGATTGCAGTAAAGACTTTTGATTATAGTAATGAGTGGTAACAGACTACCTACTGCTCACTTTTGGTCTCAAGGGAGCATTCAAAGTTTTGAAAGTTACTTTTTATTTTAATCTCTACAGGATTTATCATTAACCCTCCTTTTAAGTCTCCCAGTACGCACTAAGATTTGGATTTTCAAAGAAGCCTGAGTGCCACAGCAGGTTCAACAGCTAGCACCTTTCAACATCATTTGAAAGTCTTTATCTGAATTAGTTTTTGTAATTAGGGAACTGTGGTCACTTTAAGGGACTTTTCATTTTCACTTTTTTGTTAAATATCCGTACACAGTTGCCTTTTTATGCAACTTGCCCAGACAACTTCATCTTATTCCTCGATTACTTTGACTTGGGTGTTTTACACCTCAGTCCTGAGATAACCTACACTCTAATTATGCACATGCTCTCTCTCTCTCTCTCTCTCTCTCTCTCTCTCTCTCTCTCTCCCCTCCTCCCCCTTTCTATTTTTAACATCTCTTTATGTTGCTATTAGAAGACAAAGTTTTAAAATTTTTGTTTGATATTATTTACAAGGCTTATTTGCAAGGATTAAAGGATTACAGATGCAGATTTATGAAAATAAAATGTCTATAGCTAGTGATGGCATTTAGAATTAGTCAATGCAATACTTTTAGTTTTGACTCTGCCAAACTATACCTTTTTTTCTTTCTTTTTTTTTTCCTCAGACATTCAGGTAGTCATACTTATACTTGAGTTGCCCCTAGAAGCATAGCCTTTTCCAGAAAGTGTACAGCACCACCGCCAAGTATGATCCAAAAGATCACCGTGGGCTTCCTAGGCTCCTTGCATGTTACCATTTGCAATATGAGTCAGCGTTGGTTAGTGGCTGCCAACAAACTCAGGTGACCAGCTGAACATGTGGGATTGCCTCATGCATGATCTTGACAAATACTAGATCTTTCGTTGTGCTGCAGTATGAGGGCCAGAACAATGAAAGAACAGTAACAATTGGCTCAAGTTCTCAACTGTAAGACCTGGGCTTGTTTCACTAGTTTCACTTTTCTCTGTCATCAAGTTAATGAAAAGCCACTTAATTAAAGCATGTAGGGTTTTTTTGTTTGGTTGGTTGGTTGATTGGTTGGCTGTTTTTTTGCTAAGAAATGCTTGACCGAGCTTATAAAACTGTTGTCATCTAATTTTTTTAAGACCATAACGCAGATGAAACATTGAAAACAGCAACTGTAAAAACAGTCTTGAGAGTTGTAATTCATTACTAATTTATTAAGCCTTGCATTCTGTCTATGTGTAGCTCAATATTCTGCTCAGACACTGCATGTGAAGTGAGAGGTGGAGTGTTTATTTGTATTTTGGTGGTTTTGGTGCAATGTTCATTCATTTGCTCTTCAAGAGTGTGGAGAACTGGTATTGTCACAGTGACAACCATAAGAGCCCTGGAGACAGGGCTGTGTAGAGAGCAGGACTGATGGTGAGAGGTAGCATCAGCAGTTGCCCAGGGGTCCTTTGGGATGCTGTGACAGCTAAGCAGCTCCTTCCTTCAACAGTCTGGAGGAGCACTTAGCCAGAGTCCCTGAGGGCTGCAAGATGGTTATGTAGAGTGGGCATGTACAGACATAATCACAAGGGTGAGAAAAGAGCTGACAGGAAAAGGGTTCGAGCTGAATAGATATAGGCAGTTAGGTCTGCCTGCAATAGTTAGGAATTGATCTGGTTTATATGTCTTCGTTCAGGAAAATACACCTTCTCTAGTAATATTACACCAGAAAAACAGATATATTAGCTCTAGGTAAAGCTTTCTGACTCCCAATCTTAAAATCTACTCTAAATGAAATACTAGTCCTAGGCTATTATTTGCCCATTAATCTTTCTTTGGGCTTCAGTGCCATCCACACAGAGTTTACTTTTTCCCCATCTATGTTGATGGACTTCACAGATATTTCTTTTACTATATTAAGTTCTACACTTATTCTAGATAGACTTGATACTTGCTGCCTTCAGGCTTGTATCAGACAACACAGCAAACAACGATGAATAAATATGATTGATTGGTGCCAATCATACCAACTTTATACTCTGGCATGAAACTAGGCAATACAAACACTACAAATAAATCTTCAAATAGGCATACTTTACACTAGGTTCTAGCCTTGTCACAAATTTGTTTAATGCAAGACTATTACAACACAGTAACAGTATCATGTTCAAGTTTCAATCTTCAAGTTTCTAATTTTGTGCATTTGTTTGGTAGGTAATAGATAGGTACTAATTCTATATTTGTGCTGCTGATGGTTTAAAAGCAGAGAAAAATGAAAAATAATGATGATGACTTTTATCAGTGAAGAAACAAAAGACAGAAGAACAAAAAAGAAACAAAACCATCTGAAACAGAATATGAGATGGGTACTTAATTCTCTTTAGACTTCTCATAACATGGAATGCAGCATGCACACCTCTGTATAGCCATGGTTTTGTTAGTGATGATCTATGTATGCATACACAACCAGAGCTCCCAAAGGGACCCACAGTCAAACATCTGTCAAATCAACCAGAGCATCGGATGTGGAGTTCATGAATGCCTAATGCCAGGGATGACAGTATCTGATCTGACATGAAGATGGAGTGGCAAAGGCAATATCTAATTCAGCATCAAGCATGACAGAAAAAAATAAATAAATAAATAAATAGGCTGTCAATCGTTACAGTGTTTGAAGCAGCTGAGAGGTCTGATTCTAAACCAGTGCTTTGTTTCACAGGATTCAGCACCTGTATTTGCAATACTATTGAACTATGCTTTTAGTCAAAATTAAGAACAATATAAACTCAGAAAGACATTGCCTATCCCAAAGAATTTGAATCCTATAGAACAGATCAAAAAAACTATGCATGGTAGACTTCAGCGGGAACACCTTGCTTGATAATGATGGGCTACCCAAAGAGCTATGTGATGATCTAAGTTGGATAAGTGATGGGTACATAAGCTGATGCTCCACACTTCATTCCTGTGGGAATTAGGTACAAGGTAAGTAACGTGCATATTAGTGGAATGGCAAATCACAATGGTTAGTACTGTTTTCAGTTTTGGGTCCCTCACAACAAGTAAGATATTGAGGCCCTGCATTGTGTCCAGAGAAGGACCATGAAGCTGGTGAAAGGCCTGGAACACAAGTCCTGTAAGGAGAGGCTGAAGGAACTGGGGTTGTTCAGTCTGGAGAAGAGGAGGCTCAGGGGAGACGTTATTGCTCTCTACAAGTACCCGAAAGGGAGGTTTGGGGAGCTGGGGTCAGCCTCTTCTCACAAATAACTAGGGATAGGACTAGAGGCCTCAAGTTGCACCAGGGGAGGTTTAGATTGGATCTGAACCTCCCCTGGTGCAATTTCTTCTCAGAAAGAGCAGTCAGGCATTGGAACGGCTTGTCCAGGGAGATGGTGGCGTCATCATCCCTGGGGGTGTTTAAGGAAAGGCTGGATGTGGCACTTAGGGACATGGTTTAGTGGGTGATATTGGTGGTTGGGGAATGGTTGAACTGGATGATCTTGGAGGTCTTTTCTAACCTTAACGATTCCATGATTTCCTGAATCTACATCTGGGTAAAATTTCAGCATGCCTAATCTTCAGTGGTTTATCTAAATTAGAAGGTTGTTATGGCTTAACCTGGTAGACAGCTAAATAGCACACAGCCATTTGCTTACTCCTCCCTGACATTACAGTGGGATGGGGAGAAAATTGAAAAGCTCAAGAACTCATAGGTTGAGATAAGGTCAGTTTAATAAGAAAGGAAAAAAAAAAAAGAAGAAGAAGAAGAAGAAGAAGCAGAGCAAGTGATTCACAATGCAATTTCTTAGCACCTGCTAACAGATGCCCAGCCAGTCCTTGAGCAACAGCAGCTTCTCCCAGCCAGTGTACCCCATTTTGTTGTTCAACATGACCCCATAAGATACGGGATATCCCTTTGACCTGTTTGGGTCAGCTGCCCTGGCTGTGTCCCCTCCCAGCTCCTGGTGCACCCTCAGCCTCCTTGCTGGCAGGCTTGCAGGGCAGCATGAGAAGCTGAGAAGTCCTTGGCTCTGTGTAATGATTACTCTGCAACAACTAAAACATCAGCATGTTATCATTTATTCTCATCCTAAATCCAAAACACAGCACCATACCAGCTACTAGGAAAAAAATTAACTCTATTCCAACTGAAACCAGGACAGAGGTAGAACCCCAGGGACCACTGTATAAAGTAACCCAAAAAAACTGGCTAGATGCAGGCACTGTATGATTCCAAAAATCTAAGCAGAGTACCCTCTGAGAGCTTACCACTTGTTTATGATCACTCACTGAGAAAAGGTCAGTGTTTGGAACATGTAATATAATTAGGGTTTTAAAGACCATTTTTAATTTTTGTTCCACCCAATATTGTGCTCAGAAACTTCTTTGGAATGGAGAAGAACAGTTTCCCACAGATATATAGGAAAATACCTGAAATAGTTACATAGAGATGTAATTGGTTTATCCATTTATTTTTTATTTTTTATTTTTTCCCTTACGCTTTGGAACATTCTTGTTCATTCTCTTTTCTGCCAGTAGCTGAGTTAAGATTTTGGACCCTTTATTCTGTCTGGTCATGACAAAGACTTCTGTTGTTGTTTGTTTTAAAAATGTAATGCCTAGCTAATATTCAGTGTTCTCCTCATCGGTCACTTTAACAGTTAACAATTAAGCTACCCTCCTCCAAACTGGCACCTGTCAATGGGGAGCAGTGAATAAAGTCCTTATTTTGTATTACTTGTGCACATGGCTTTTTTTTTTTTTTTTTTTTCCCCTTCAATTTTTCTCTTCTCTTTTGCAATTCAAACCTCTACTAAGTAAGAGTGGAAAAGAGAAAAATAAAAATTAGTACACAAATGGAGCAGTTTTCTCATGCATGAGGAAACGATCCTTTATTACTCTATGTTTGCTATGGTTATTTCAAGCTTTGAATCTTGTGTAATTTTTTATTTTCTTAAGTTGCTAATTTTCATAGGAAAAAAAAAAAAAAAAAAAAAAAAGACAGACAGACAGACTCCCCAAATGAGGTCTGACCAGCCAATTTAATCAACTTGCTCTACAACCACCCCTAGGCGGGACTCCATGCATTCCAGTTGAGAAGAGCAACTCCTTCACCTCGTCTTTCTGTCTGGTCTTTTCTAAAAAGCACATAGCCCTCCATGAGAGCAATCCAGTCAGGTGAGCTATCCCACCATGTCTCTGTGATTGCAATGAGATTTAATCCCTTTGATTTCACTAGTACCGATTTAATTCTATGGAATACGTTTGTATAATGCTGTGATATGGAGGACAGACTATCCTAAAGTAAAATCAACTTCTTATCAACTTCAAAGGAGACCTTAGGATGAACGTGTGTTATATATAATCATATATAACTATATATATCAAATTTGAGTTAAGACACATTGGCTTCAGTAAAAACCTCACAGAAGACAAATGGACAAAGTACAAACCTGAAATTCTGAAAGAAAAAAAAGGAATTTTGACACAAATTTTTCACAACTGTGTTTTAATTCTATTTGGTCTATTGAAAAAAAAAAAAAAAAAAAAAAAGACAAATTTAATTTGAGAAACATTATATGTATTTAAAGAATTGATGAGCACTGCCTACCAAATGTACTAAAAAATCTTTCTTGGTATGTTCTTAGGTTCTTTCTTGATATTTTGTTCTAAAAGAAATTTGTCCCCTAAATTTCCACACCACAGGAAATATTACCCAACAGCTGGTTTTATAGAAGGCCATAGAATTGTTTTATGCTTGGGTCTAATGCAATTTGTGCATACTTTGCATTTTATCATTGTGACAAGGTAGACATGTGGGATTCTATATTTGAAGATGAACCTAGAAGAGAACAGATTGCTGCATAAAAGCAAAGGAATCACCATGGACTTGCATTAAGTGCTTTAAGAAATCCTTTCAATGTCACTAAAACACATAGCAGAAGGATAAACCTGATGTTCTAAAGGAAATTTCAAAATACCTGTTTTTTATTTAGCAAGCTTTGACTTATCTTCTGCTGTCATTGTCAGATGAAGTCTTCATCTTTCTGAGACAGCATAAATAGGTAACAAATACAGTGCTGTTTAATATGCTTAAATGAAAAATTAAAAAATTAAAACATATGTCCATTCTGATTAACAACATGCAACTATTTTTTGTTGTTGTTAAATAAAAGATTAGTCACTGTTTCCATTTCTGTGCCATTTCAGTGCTTTTTTTTGCCTTTTTTTTTTTGAAGGCTTTTAACTATTCCAGCATGAATTTGACTAAGACCTATCAAAAAAGTAACCTCACCAAAAGTACCCCATGAAAACTCAACCTTATGTTTCCATAAAATTACTTAGCAATAAATGACTTTGAAATTAAATAAATAATAAAACAACAACAACAACAACAAAAAACAACAATGAAGACAACAACGGAAACTCACTGATATTACCATGTGAAGACTACATAAAAGAAAACACTTTCTTAAGCAGTACTCAGAAAAACAACTTGCCACTTGTTGCAAAATGCTTTTGTTGGGTTCATCACTAAGAGTGTAACATGGAAGCCGCACTCACTCTGCAAGGCAACAGGAAATACGAAAATACCTGGAAATAGGTTAGTCTGAAGATTAAAGGACCAAAGGTAAGTTGCATATATAGAGTCAACACTTCAACTGATGAAAAAGAAATTCAGATTTCAGACAGTATGATGATCCTCTTGCAACTAAGGCATAGAAATACTATTCCCATGTCCTACCATCACTTAGTGTAACAGTCTGCTTTGCTGAGAAACTGAGAATCCTGCTGGCAGGTCCTCTACCTGGATTCATCTTGTTCTCTTAGTCAACTGTGTCTGAACAGAGTACAGTTCTTTATTGCACAGGCTGTTTGCATAGTCTCCTGCTCCAGTGAGCTGAAATCTTATCGTTGCCACGCTTGACGCTGCTGCCCATGCTGGTCCTTAACACCTCCAGAGAGCATGGTTGTCCATTTTAACCCTTTGCAAAGAAGAAAAAAATGTCTGGGCAAAGAGATTTGAAAAATATTTTTGAATACAATATTACTCTTTACTTGGAAGATAAAAACTGAGCAAATGGATCAGTAAGGAAACAAATTTCTTCCTTAGCTCAAGTTTAGGGTTTGGCTCCAAGCATTCTGGTAGGCAGATTTTTCTAAAAGCTTTTCTATAAGTCTCCTCTCCATGGCCTACAGGTCCAGCTTGGAATCTGCTCCGGCAGGGGTCTCCCACAGGCCGCAGCCTCCTTCAGTGCAGGTCCACCTGCTCCACCGTGGTCTCCTCCACGGGCTGCAGTGTGTAAATCTGCTCCGCTGTGGGACTCCATGGGCTGCAGGGGGACATCCTGCTTCACCATGGTCCTCACCACAGGCCGCAGGGGAGTTCTGCTCTGGCTCCTGGAGCACCTCTCCCCCTCCTTCTTCACTGACCTTGGCGCCTGCAAGGCTGTTCCTCACTCCTCTCACTCTCCCAGCTCTTGTGTAGCAGCATGTTTTTTTGTTTTGTTTTGTTTTGTTTTATTTGTTTGTTTGTTTTCCTTGTCTCAAATATGCTCTCACAGAGGTGCAAACAGCATCGCTTACGTGGCAAGGTTTTGGTAGCAGGGGGCCATAGGGGTGGCTTCTGTGAGAAGGATCTAGAAGCTGCCCCATGTTAGGTAAGGGCCCCACTGCTGACCAGAGCTGAGACAATAAATCATGTTGTTTTGTGCCTCTGTGAGAGCATACTTAAGACAGGGGAAAAAATGCTGCAGCACACAGCAGCTGGGAGGGTGAGAGGAGTGAGAAACAGCCTTGCAGGCGCCAAGGTCAGTGAAGAAGGAGGGGGAGAGGTGCTCCAGGCGCTGGAGCAGAAGTCCCCTGCGGCCTGTGATGAGGACCGTGGCGAAGCAGGCTATCCCCCTGCAGCCCATGGAGTACCGCGGTGGAGCAGGGTTCCACGCTGCAGCATGTGGAGGAGACCACGGTGGAGCAGGTGAACCTGCCCCGAAGGAGACTGTGGCCTGTGGAAGACCCCTGACGGAGCAGATTCTGGGCAAGACCTGTAGGCCATGGAGAGGAGACCACGCAGGAGCAGGTGACCCGGCAGGAGCTGCTGCCCATGGGGGACCCAGGTTGGAGCAGTTTGCTCCTGAGGGATGGACCCCATGGTACGGACCCATATATGGAGCAGTTCTTGAAGAGCTGCTGCCTGTGGACAGCCCACGCTGGATCAGTTTGGCAAGGACTGCATCCTGTGGGTGGGACCCCACAGCACAGGGGACAAGAGTGACCGAGAAGGAGCGGCAGAGAAGAAGTGCTGTAGACTGACCATAACCCCCATTCCCCCGTTCCCCTGCACCGCTCGGGGAGAGGAGGTGGAAGAGGGTGGATGGGGGGGGAAGGTGCTTTTGGTTTCTTTCCTTTGTTTCTCACTTCTCTAGCTTGTTGGTAATAAGCAATAAATCTTACTATCTCTCTATGCTGAGTCTGTTTTGCCCGTTATGACGATTAATGGATGATCTCCTCGTCCTTATCTCAACTCTTAAGCACCTTTCATCATATTTTCTCCTCGCTCCTCTTTGAGGAGGGGGAGTGAGAGAGCGGTGGTGGTGGAGCTCAGCCGCCCACCCGAGTAAAACCATCACATAAGTGAATTGGTATGCAGATGAAAGGAGCCTACATTAAATATGTATATATATATGTACTTGAAAGTCAAAGAGTTCCTTTTAACCTCAAAGTGTCTCTGAGTACTAATATTTCTCTATTCAAATGTAACCAATTTAAATTACAATCATTGATTCTATTAAAGGAAAGCTCAAAGTAAAACCTGGCAACCTGCAGAACTGCATTTAACTGGTACAAGCTATGCTGTAAACATTCATACAAATTTTCAGGCAGTAATTCACTAGAGTTCTTTGTAATTTGAAAAAATATTGTATGTATGGTTTGGCATAAGGATTGCAAAATACTTGTTGCAACAAATATAAATTTACTGTGGCTTCATAGATAATAGAGACAAAAGACGAGACATTCTCACCCATGGATCTAGCATTTCCTGTTCAATTTAGCTCATATGTGAAAAGTCCTGTGTATTTTTTTTTTATTTATTTATTTTTTTTTTATGTTAATGGAGATTCATTAGAGCCAAATAAATCTTCATGCCCTGTGCACTTTTACATTTGGTGAAAAGACAAATAAATCAATCTTGTCATCGCATCAGCAAGATTTGCATTAAGATCTAGGCCTTCTTTAGTCAGATGTCTGCAGTTGGTACTTGATCCAGGTTTAGCTAACCATCCCATATGCCAGTATCGGGTTCCCTCATGTGGATGCAGGCTTCTGCCTGCTTACCTGTATATTAAGATAAGGGTACTTGCTTTTATCATAACAGTAAGCTTCAGGGTTTTGGGGGATGTACCATAAATATATTCTACCTTTTCTAACTCCAGGAAATGTTTTGCTTCATTTGTGCACAAAGAAACCTTAAAAAATGGGGTTTGTGGAGAATGCAGGATCAAAATTATTTATGTTTCTATGAAAAAAAGATGCTTCTGACTAATAAAGCCAGAAAGAACTGTGAAGTGCTTCATCCTCTCTCTACATGCTTCATTGATTTTCTTATAAAGTGAGAATAACGATTTCCTATCTTGCTCCTCATAACTTTCACATAACTGAATGCTTGCAATACTGTACCATCATGCTATAGTGATTAGGTCATGTACTGGACCCTTCTCTCTACTAAAGATTACCAAGACCAGAATTATCACCTATATTTATATTCCATGGAGGTAGATGCTTAAATAAGCGTTAAAATCCCAGTCTATTAACCACCCACTCAAGGGAAGCACACTGACAATCCCTCTCAGACTGATTAGTTCTCACACTGGCGAGGGTGTGCAGGTCTGGATTCAGCACCCAACCCCAGTTCCTGCAGGTTAGGCAGAGCCAAAAAGCCCCCAGAAGAAGCAGCCCTGCA
Organism: Nettapus auritus; assembly: GCA_011076525.1. Classification (NCBI taxonomy): domain Eukaryota; kingdom Metazoa; phylum Chordata; class Aves; order Anseriformes; family Anatidae; genus Nettapus; species Nettapus auritus. The sequence goes on from CM021766.1 coordinate 115,616,862, forward strand.
ACAGAAGTACAGGGACTGGAAGGCATGCTTACTACAGTCCGAGATAAACTTTAAATTTCCCAGTTTAATGACACTATTGGTCTCTTCAGCAGTAGCCTCCCCAGTTATTCTGTAGTTCAGCTGACTGGGCTTATAAACAGAAAATATATAATGCATAACAATGTGTGGGCCTAACACACATTTGTCTGCTAGTCACCAGCTCTCCTCGTGCATTTCAAAAGGCTTGTCTGTCCAGTGCTGACATATGGAGCTACTCAGGGACGAATCATGAAGGAAACATATGGGTTAAACATTTATGGCAATCAGTTTTTTTACTGAACCAGAAGGTGGCCTGTGTAGGCCTATGGGTATGAGTCACAGATAGTCACTGCTGTGTTTCCTTGAGGGTGAAAGAATTACTTAGTTGTATCAAATGTCATATTTTCAAGCTCACCACTGATTTTATATATGTTTAGAAAGGTCGCAATATGATGTCTTGGAGAAAGAAAGTGTGATGTGGTAATTAAGGTACAGGATTAGCTTGTTTAGCTTATGGCACTCCTTCAAAACATACTGATCAAACCTCCCGTATTTCCATATGCAGAACTACCAAAGTAATTTTACACACAACAAGGCTGTGTGTGTGATTTATGTAAATTCTGCAGGCTTCATTCTTTTTACTGAAGTCATCCAGCCCCTGGCTGTTTTTTTTTTTTTTTTTTTTTTTTCTTTTCTTTCAAAACAAAATATTTTATATCTAGCATTAAAAAAAAAAAAAAAGTATGTAAGAAATTTGACTGGAGAACAAGCTGAGGACTCTGCCTTTCACTGAGAATATTGAAAACTGCTAAGTTAAAGTAACAAAAAATCTCCCAGTAAGGAGTCTACAAAGTTCGCTTGCTCCTGCTGGTGTTGAAGTGACTGAAACAAGAGAACAGCACTGATGAATACAGTCAGCACTTGCTGGCCCTCCCACCTACTCCCTGCTTTCCTGTTGCTGTGGGGATTAAATAGCAGGTTCTGTGAGAGTGATTTTCAAGTAGCTCTGAACTAGAACTGTTTTTTCTGCAGGAAATTAAGCAACTTTTGACAATGCAGCTATTGGCATTTTTGTACCAAGAATGAATTAATTCAACAGCCATTTCCTTTCACCTTTGAGGATAATCATAGTTGACTGTGACAAACTGGTGTAACAGATGTGGAATATAACACACAGAGCTGATTCTTAGCTAGAGTTTTCATTTATATTTTTGTATATGCATGTGTGTACACATAAGCTATGTACAGTTCATACTGTATATGCATATATACATCTAATTAATATATGCTTTTCATAGTTCAGACAGAACATTTTCATGATTTATGCTATGAAGGTATGTGATAATCACAAACATTTTAATTTTGTTTCTGTTTATCTTTAAGACTTTTTTTTGTTTTGTTGGTTCTCCTATTCCTGGACAGATGCTTTACAAGAGAATCTTACCTAAACAGATTAGAAAGACAATTTGATTTAATACAAATTGGACTTTATTTGCATAGATGAATAGACACCTTCCATTCTAGGGAGACTACAAAGGGTGAGTTAATGCTACTTCTGGGCTAGAGGTGGTGAACTAGCCCTCCTCTCTCCTTTTACTTCCTTTTCTTTTCTGTGATTACAGTAAAAGTGAATTCTTCATCTCTAACACCTTGAGGTAGCTCTAGACGTACTGACAGAATAAGCAAAAGCTGCCATGTTAGGCAAGTGGTACCTGTTTCTGCTTGCCATTTTAGTCTAGCACCACGCAGTAATATATGGTAGATAATGGTTGTTGGAAATAATTCCTATTTTCACGTACAGTTGGTCATAAGCTGACTCAAAATTGTAAGTCTTTGTGTCTGTGGTCAAAGCAGATGCCTGTTGCATCTACAAAAAAAGCGGACTAAACAAGATATAAGTGGTTAATATTCAAGGATCACCTCCTCCAGGTTCAGGAGTGATGCATCTCAACAAAGAGGATGTCAGGCAAAAAAGCCAGGAGGCCTGCACGGATGAACAAGGAGCTTCTGGCCAAACTCAATGAGAAAAAGGAGGCAAGGGTGGAAGCAAGGACAGGTAGTCTAGGAGGGATACAAAGAAAACATCCAGATTCGGGTTAGGGAAGCTAAAGTCCTGTTAGAATTAAATTTGTCCAGGGACATCAAAGTAAACAAGAAGGATTTCTATAGGTACATCAGTGATAAAAGGAAGATTAAGGAAATTGTGGGCCCTCTCCAGAAGGAAATGGGAGAGAGATCTGGTCACTCTGGCTACAGAGAAGGCTGAGGTACTCAATTTTTTTGCCTCAGTCTTCACTGGCAAGAGCTCCAGCCACACACTCCATACCCCAGAAGTCAAAGGCATGGACTGGGAGAATGAAGAACTGCCCATTGTAGGAGAAGATCAAGTATGAGACCATCTAAGCAACCAGAAGGTTCACAAGTCCGTGGGACCTGATGAGATGCATCCACAGGTCCTGGGGGAACCAACGGGTGTAGTTGCTAAGTCACTATCAATCTTATTTGAGAAGTTGTGACAGTCTAGTGAATTTCCCACTGATGGGAAGAGGGGAGACATAGCCCCATTTCTAAAAAGGGAAAAAAAATAATTAAAAAAAAAAAAAAATGAAGACACAAGTGTGAGAATTAAGGTCGTGTTTTTGCAATGGAAAATTCCAGTAACTTGCATACTTGAATGTGACTGTGCAGGCATAACAGTGGCAAAACAGTGGGGAGTATATTAAACAGATAAGGGGACAGTGGAAAGCCCCAGTGTCCCAAAATAAGGAGAATAGCTAAGAAAAACAAGAAAAGCACCGCAGAATCAGTAAAATAAATAAATAAATATTAATGGCAAATAAATAAATGGCAAAAGCCCTCTCGTCATGAGAGAAGAAGAAGAAAAAAAAAAAAAAAAGAAAAAAAAAAAAAAGGAAAAGGGAAATTAAAGGTTAGTCAAATCAAATTGTACATGATTTGTATAGTAATAGGCGTCAAGTAGTTTGTGAACCTGTAGTACTCAGCTAATGAGAAAACAGGAGGAATTGAGCATTGGGTAATAGGGAATAAAAGGTTATGATATACTTTTGCTGTGCACTCCTGCTTGCAGGACAACCACCATTGCAATCACAAAAAAAAATGGTACTTCACTGAAATCCTCGCCTGAACCCGTGTTATAAACTGCAGATTGTTTCTCACAAGAGGAACTACAGGCCAGTCTGTCTCACCTCTGTGCCTGGCAAGGTCATGGAGCAGATCTTCCTGGAAACTATGTTAAACTCATGGTAAATAAGGAGGTGATTGTTAACAGCCAACTTCTTCACTAAGGGCAGGTTCTGCCTGACAATCCCAGTGGCCTTCTACAATGGGGTTACAGCACTGGTTGATGTGGAAGAGCAACCGACATCATCTACTCAGACTTGTGCAAAGCATTTGACACCATCCCCTGTAATATCCTTGTTTCTAAATTAGAAAGACATGGATTTGATGGATGAACCACTCAGTGGGTAAGAAATTGGCTGGATGGTCATGCTCAAAGAGTCGTGGTCAACAGCTCAATGTCCCAGTGGAGACTAGTAATGAGTGATGTTCTTCAGGGGTTGGCACTGGGACCAGTACTATTTAACATATTTGTTGGATACGTAGATGATGGGATTGAGTGCATTTTCAGCAAATTTACCAATGACACCAAGCTGTGTGGTGTGGTCAACACACTGGAGGAAAGGGATGCAATTTAGAGGGACCTGGACAGGCTTGAGAGTTGGGCCTGTGTGAACCTCATGAAGTTGGGGCAATCCCAAGCACAAAAACAGGTTGGGTGGAGACAGGATTGAGAGCATCCCTGCAGAGAAGGTTTTGGGTGTTTGTTGATGAGAAGCTCAACATGAGCTAGCAATGTTCACTTGCAGCCCAGAAAGGCAGCCATGTTCTCTGCTGCATCAAAAGAGCAACACCAGCAGGATGAAGGAGGTGATTCTGCCCCTCTAACTCTGCTCTCATGAGACTCCACCTGGACTAATGCATTTAGCTCTGGGCTCTTCAGCATGAGAAGAACATGAAAGTATTAGAACAAATCCAGAGAAGGACCATGAGGATGATCAAAGGACTGGAACAACTCTCCTATGAAGACAAGCTGAGGGAGGTGGGGCTGTTCAGCCCGGAGAAGAGATGGCTCTGGAGAGACCCTATAGTGTCATTCCAGTACCTGAAGGCGACCTAAAAGAAAGCTGGAGAGGGACTCTTTATGTGGGCATATAGTGATAGGACAAGAGGCAGTGGTTTTAAACTAAAAGAGGGTAAATTCACATCAGATATAAGGAACAAATTCTTCACTCAGAGTGGTGAGGCACTAGAACAGGCTGCCCAGAGAAGCTGTGTATGCCCATTTCCTGGAAGTGTTGGCTGAGGCTTTGAGAAATGTGGTCTAGTGGAAGGTGTTCCTGCCCGTGGCAGGGGGCTTGGAACTAGATGATCTCAAAGGTCCCTTCCAAGCCAAACCATTCTATGATGCTATGAATGTGTTTGCATTCTATGATTCTATGAATATGTTTGCTGTGAACCCAGACATAAGCATTCTAAAATAGTGTAACCAGGATAGGTGTGTAAGTATTTTGTAACATCTTAATGCTATTAGTACTATTTTACAACAGGTAAGTATAAACATAAATACTAGTCAAGAGCAGAAGGGGAAATGGAGACGTAGTATAGTTGTGCAAATAAGTTGTTGAAACATACACACAAGTAATAAACCAAGAGGTAGATGAGGTGTGAATGATATCTAACAAAACCAATGTAATCTTACAGTGCAGGCAGGAAATTAGCTGGAATCCCCAGTGTAACCAGGACATGCCTTCATCCAATAAATAAATAAATAAATCACAAGTATATGAAATTGCTTCCTTTGGTTTTGGGAAGACAGAACATAAAATAGCAATCACAAGCAAGGGGGCAAAGAAAGAAGTCATCTTCTTTGATTCCATCTTCCCTCCTCAAAACTCTCTGAGCACTGGCCTTGAACATAATCACTGAGGCCGTCCATCAAGGGCCATAGGCATCATCAGCTCTGTGACATTGCATACTCATAGCTAATTTAGAATAAGCTTGGACTAATTGTTTGAATATATATAAAATTGCTTGTAACAAGCAAGAACTAACCATTAGCAACTTATATTGCCAAAGACTGTCAATCTAGAAGTGTTTCCAAGTTTGAAATTGGACAATTTTTCAGTCTTTTAAACATTGCTTTCACAGCTAGTTGTATATATTTACATATATATGTATATATTTGGTTGCAACAAGTTCAAGACAACTGTAATTGTGAGTCATGACAGTAAATACTGCTAAGGAACAGTATGTACAAAACTGAGATTAATGCTCTGCTGATGTAACTTCCTGATAGGAATGCAGGCAAATGCGCATAGGTCTGCTTGTGTAAGATTGCATAGATACATTGCAGGAGTGGTGTTCTTTCCGAGGCAGTATGTCTCCTGTCCCTGACATATCCAAAGAATATTAATTTGATACAAATCTTTGTACAACAAAACTATTATAAATAATAAACAAACAGAAAAACTTTAAATATAGCTCAAGTTTTCTGTTCATCTAAATAAGATATCAGACTAGAATGTATTTGAAAAGATGCAAAACTAATAGAAATCTATCAAAACAGATTTTAAAAATGACTACTTTTGATAAAACCAGGCCTTTTCTTTCATTAGGTTAATTCCTCTCAAAAACACTTAACAAATGTTTATGATGTACAGAAAATAATATTACAGAATCACAGAATCAGAATCAGAGAACCATCTAGGTTGGAAGAGACCTCCAAGATCACCTAGGCCAACCTCTGACCTAATGCTAACAAGTCCTCCACTAAACCATATCACTAAGCTCTACATCGAAACGTCTTTTAAATACCTCCAGGGATGGTGACTCAACCACTTCCCTGGGCAGCCTATTCCAGTGACTAACAACCTGTTCAGTAAATAAGTTCTTCCTAATATGCAACCTAAACCTCCCCTGGCGCAACTTTAGCCCATTCCCCCTTGTCCTGTCACCAGGCACGTGGGAGAATAGACCAACCGCCACCTCGCTACAGCCTTCTTTCAGGTACCTGTAGAGTGCGATAAGGTTGCCCCTGAGCCTCCTCTTCTCCAGGCTGAACAGTCCCAGCTCCCTCAGCCATTCCTCATACAACTTATTCTCCAGACCCTTCACCAGCTTCGTAGCCCTTCTCTGGACTCGCTCAAGCACTTCCATGTCCTTCTTGTAGTGAGGGGCCCCAAACTGAACACAGTACTCGAGGTGCGGCCTCACCAGAGCTGAGTACAGGGGGACAATCACTTCCCTGGACCTGCTGGCCATGCTGTTTCTTATGCAAGCCAGGATGCTGTTGGCTTTCTTGGCTGCCTGAGCACAGTGCTGGCTCATATTCAGCTGACAGTCAACCAATACTCCCAGGTCCTTCTCTGACAGGCAGCTTTCTAACCACACATCTCCCAGCCTGTAGCTCTGCTTGGGGTTGTTGTGCCCCAGGTGCAGAACCCAGCAGTTGGCCTTGTTGAACTTCATACAGTTGGCCTCAGCTCATTGGTCCAGCCTATCTAGATCCTCCTGCAGAGCCTTCCGACCCTCAAGCAGATCAACACACAAACCTAACTTAGTGTCATCTGCAAACTTACTGAGGGTGCACTCGACCCCCTTGTCCAGATCATCAGTAAAGATATTAAAGAGGACTGGCCCCAGTACTGAGTACTGGGGGACTCCACTAGTGACCAGCCTCCAACTGGATTTCACTCCATTCACCACAACTCTTTGGGCCTGGCTATCCAGCCAGTTTTTAACCCAACGAAGCGTATGCCAGTCCAAGCCATGAGCAGCCATTTTCCTGAGGAGAATGCTGTTGGGAACGGTGTCAAATGCCTTACTGAAATCAAGGTAGACCACATCCACAGCCTTTGTCTCGTTCACTAAGCATGTCACTTTGTCATAGAAGGAAATCAGGTTCGTCAAGCAGGACTTGCCTTTCATAAACCCATGCTGACTGGGCTTGATTGCCCTGCAACTGCTTGCAGGGCAACATGCTTGCCCTGCAACTGCTGCATGATGACACCCAGGATAATCTGCTCCATGAGCTTCCCTGGCACTGAGGTCAAACTAACAGGCCTATAGTTCCCTGGGTCTACCCTCCGGACCTTCTTGTAGATGGGTGTCACGTTTGCTAGCCGCCAGTCGACTGGGACCACCCCTAACAATGAGGACTGCCGATAAATGATGGAAAGCGGCTTGGCCAGCTCTTCTGCCAGTTCTCTCAGTACTCTTGGGTGGATCCCATCCGGCCCCATCGACTTGCATACATCCAAATGCTGTAGCAGGTCACCAAACATTTCCTCGTGGATTATGAGGGCCACATTCTGCTCCCCATCCCCTTCTACCAGCTCAGGGTACTGGTATCCAGAGAACAACTGGTGTTGCTGCTAAAGACTGAGGCAAAGAAGGCATTAAGCCCCTCAGCCTTTTTGTCATCTCTTGTAACTAAGTTTCCCCCCGCATCCAGTAAAGGATGGAGATTCTCCTTAGTCCTCCTTTTTGTGTTGATATATTTATAAAAACAATATTATTGCAGAATGAAAGTGAGCATTTATAAATTAAATGCTCATAGTCACGTAACATTCTCACAATTAAATTTATTTTGGTTTTGTACCTTCTGGTTTAGAGACAAGATGAATACGAGCTATTAGAAGTCTTTTTGGAAAATAGCTTCTACTTCCATCTCTGTAAGCCATATAAGTTACAGAAATGTTTTTAAATTGTTACTATTGGTCATATAATGTTCTCTATACTGCATTTTCTTCTAATATATTATGTAATTTCAAGCCGTTTTTTAACATTACCAAATCATCAAAGTCAACATATTGCTTAAAAAAAAAAAAGAAAAAAAAAGCAAGTATCTCAGAAAATGCAGCCCAGCTTCAATGGTCTGTATGCTTCCCAATATATAAAGAAGTGACAATCATGTAATGATGACATTTAGCAAAGTTTTTTTTTTTTTTTTTTTCTTTTCTTTTCTTTTTTAATTTTTTAAAAAATGGAAAGTGGTCACCCAATGCTGGACTCTTCAAATAATGCATTTATTAATATAGGAAAATATAGGAAATATTAATATTTCCTATAATTAATATTTCATATTAATTTCCTATTAATGTAGGAAATATTAATATTTCTTGTATGACAAAATTTTAGTTAGGTGTAGTTTGGAAGTAGGTATACATTAACGGTGCAGGGTGGGGTGAGGGGTGGAGTTAGATGATCTTTAAGGTCCCTTCCAACTCAAGCCTTTCTATGATTCTATGAACTGGGTAGGAACTGACATGGAAAATGTAAATAAAAATATTTCAGCTGTGTCCACGTTATCATTGTATTCATCCTGAGATTTCAGTAACTCTGACTAGTCTTCTAATATTTAAAGTTAAATCACTGATGTGCAGATATTGACAAAACTACGTAAGTAGGGCTAGGCACTTTGCTATTATAAAGCTACATATACCTTGCATATGTATAATATAAATATAATTAAACCTTGTTCCTTTCTAAAAGTAGCTTGCATCTCATTGTGTTTTCCCTCTCAATTAAGGAAAAAAACCCTCCCTCTAACAGCAGAAAGGATACATCAAAAAAGTTTCAGTAGCACATGTCCTTGAAAAAAAAAAAAAAAAAAAAAAAAAAGTCTCTACATTGCAAATTCCTTATGTCTGGAAGATCATATAAGGGATGTAACATTTCATACTTTTGTTGTTCCTGTGCTTATCCCTACATATACATTCTTGACCATTGCTGCAATAAGGATGTTGGAAAAGGGGAATCTTTATTCAGATTCTGCTTTTCTACTGCTCTTTCATGGCTTAAATCCCCTGACTTACATATAGTCTTTTATTTCTGTGCTTTTCATAACTAAATAAATACATAAATAACAGTAATATATATATATTATTACTCGTTATGAACATTCACTTTAGAAATTTAGGCCATTGTTGCACAATTATTTGTAAAAGCAGTCCCAGTTTGGGCATGACTTTCAAAGACAGGAGACAAAAAAAATAAATGGAAGCTCTTGTATAGCAAGAGATATAGTGCTCTATATAGAACTATATATATAGCTATAGTTGAGAAAGGGTGTATATACATTGGTAAGAATATGTTCACTCTGGTTCTGCTTGTGAAATGTGTTAATTTGATTTCTGTCAGTATGGAATAATACTAGGGCCGCATGATGAAATATAACCTTCTACCAAAGAAAAACAGAGTGATTAGTGTACATAGTTCTTATATCATGAGAAGGAAAGGTCCAGCAATTCGTGTAAATAGAGGGTTTGAAGGATGAGACATTGAGACTTGGGTCTGGGAGATAAGAACCAAGGAGTTTTTTTAGGAAACTGCTGACTTTTGCATGGGACGCTGTGCAAGCCTTGGATATCTGACAAAAATACCACCAAATAAGGAGAAAGGGGGGAGTTGAAGGACGAAGCCTGGGAGGAAGACTACAAGCCTTCAGCACGAGAGACCCTCAGAGAGACCACCAGACACTAATATGCAGGATAAATTTTGGACTCCAGAAACTAATTATACTAACCCTGCCTTTTCCAGGAATAGTGATGAATATGTATTAGTCTAGGAGCATAAAAACCAGCTAACTGAGGTAACAGGTGTACGTCCTGGTAGAGCAGAGACTCCCGGCGCACCCAGCGCTGTTTGCTTGCCTCTATTCATTTAATAAATTGTAAATTTTAATTGGTATCCTATTTAAGACCCGATTATTTATCACATGTTATACATTCCCAGAAATGTTAAAGACGCAGTCAGAACATGAAATGTATACAATATTGTTAATGTTATAGGGCTATCCACATCAGCTCTACTTGTTAATGAAATCCAAGTGATAATCTAGTCGTCTACAGATAAAAATAAATGTAAGTCCTGTAACTGCCAAGAACATGTTTATTTTTGTATGATATTATCACTCTTGGTAAACAAAATGCAGGAATTCTGCTCTCATTCCAGAAGGTCATGTCAATAATTAATTGCAATTTTAAACCATTCTGTTCCATTGCACTTCTGCAATTATAGATGAAAATGTATAATATCTGAGTGGCATAATAAAAAATAAATAAATAATAAAAAAGTCACTACCTAGCATATCAATAATAAAGTAATGGATGAAGATATTAAAGCAGGATTGCTCTAAACATTCTGAAATGACTTCCAGTTGGCTGCAAAAAATAAATAAAAAAATAAAATCCTTTCAGAGTCTTTCATTAAACATTACATCTGCTCACAAAATAAATATAAAGAAATAAAAAATAAAGAATTAGTATGAATAACATTTTTTAGAAAGAGATGGTATTATTTTCATGTGACAGTCTATTTGTTTGCATGCTACATTGATTTTCATGTTCAAAATGGAAACAAAACCAGAAACATAATGAGCAGTAAACTATTAAAATTAAGTAATCCAGAGGAGCATAGCCAGTCATCAAGAACTGTATATATAGATGCTGTTTATATGAATTCATGAACACGTTTTTCATGATCATCAGAGCACTATTATGGGAATAGATGCAAACAACCAAACTGGTGTTACTTCTGTGTTCTCTCCAGTTACTGCTTATATTGGGCAAAGAGGGTGGCAAAGACTTGTACTGAACAATACTTCAAGTCACCTGCATCTTCAAATTTTAAGTAATTTTGAATTCTTTTCCACACTGTTAAACTGGACTCAAAAATACTTTAAGACATTAAGCCTCCTCTCAGATGATTTGAATTTGTGGTAAGTACAATTCATTGTTTTCTGAAAGCTAGAACTAAAATTAACCAGTATAGTTTTTAAGTGTACAGTGACAAGACAGAAGGCTTCTTATTAGTGTTTTATAATCTTGCTTAAATGTTGTTTGTTTGTTTGTTTGTTTTCATGTCTGGGAGTACCTGAAATGTTTAGCTCAGTCCAGAACACACCTGGTAAATCACAGAACTTGGTGTTATGATGGACTGCTATTTTGATAGCTCGTATTTCACAGTCAGTAGTAATACTAGTTAAATTTCATTTCTGATTAATTTTTTAAGACAGTTGATTATTTTTTTTTGCAATGGAATTATGCAAAGTGGGTTGCATAAAATTGGCTAGTGTGGACCAGAAAAGAAACTGGCTGCTGATCTTTTTTTTTGTTGTTTACTCTCATGTTCAGCGTTCAGATTATTATTTTTTTGTGTAGCTTTTCTTGAGGAAAATGCATTAGTATCACAAAATGCTCTGATTGTATAGTGATAAATACCAAGTTTATCTACAGGAATCTTGTTCCAGTCTCCTGTCTGCCTTAGAAGAGCATAACTCTTCCAGTTATCAGTACAAATATCTGGATAAGAATGGCTTTTCAAAGAAACTAAATAGACAATGAAACATTTCTTTATTTAAAAGAAGTCATTGTGTGATTGGTGTGTGACCTGTAACTGACACAATATTGGGACCATGGAAGAGGTTTGCAGTCCTAGTTTACCAGAGACAAAGTAAGATTTGCAACAAGGACAGAAAGACAAGATAATGCTGCAGGCCTGGGACAGTGTCCAAGCTTCCATGGATCTTATCCAGATCCTGAGAAGGAGAAACCTTGTCTGGCAGGAAGCAGGTAAGATTGGAAGTTAATATTCTTTCTCAAAGCAGAGAAACATACAGTATTTGGTTTATGCAGCAAGGATTTGTTACGGGGCGGGGGAGGCGGGGCGGGCTGCAGTGGCAGCCCTTGAGCAGAGCCCGGCAGCTGCTCCATGTCAGATCAGAGCTAGCTCCAGCTGGCTCCAAAAGAGACTCATTGCTGGCCAAAGCTGAGCCTATGAACAACTGTGGTTAAGTCTCTGTGAGAAAGTGTTTAAAAAAAAGGCAGCAACTGAGTGAGATGAGAAAATGCAAAACAGCCCTGCAGCCCCCAAGGCCACTGCAGCAGGAGGGCAGGAGGTGCTCCAGGCACGCAGCAGCAATTCCCCTGCGTCCTGTGGAGAGGCCCCTGATGAAGCAGGCTGCCCCCCTGCAGCCCATGGGTCCCACATGGAGCAGATCTCCACGCTGCAGTCCGTGGAGGAGCCCCCGGTGGAGCAGGTGGATGTGGCCTGGAGGAGGCTGCGGCCCATGAAGAGCCCCCGCAGGAGCAGGCCCCGGGCCGGAGCTGCAGCCTGTGGAGGACCAGTGCTGGAGCAGTCTGATCCTGACCAACAGACCCCGTGGTACGGAGCCATGCTGGAGCAGTTCTTGAAGAGCTGCTGCCTGTGGGCAGCCTCCACAGGATCAGTTTGGGAAGGACGGCATCCCATGGGAGGGACCCCACATGGAGCAGGGGCAGAGAGTGACCGTGAAGGATCCATGGAGACGAAGTGTCAGGGACAGACTGCAGCCCCCATTCCCTGTTCCCCTGCGCCACTCAGGAGGATAAGGTAGAAGAGGGTGGATGAGGGGAGGGTGGTTTTAGTTTGTTTTTAGTTTATCATTGCTCTAGCTTGTTATTAATTAGCAATAAATTAAATTAATCTTCTCCAAACAGAGTCCGGTTTGCCCATGATAGTTACAGGTAGGTGATCTCCGTGTCCATGAGATCTTTTTATTTTATTTTCTTCCCTTGTGCTTTTGAGGAGGAGGAGTGAGACTGGCAGGGTGGGCACCTGGCAGCTAGCCAAGGTCAACCCACCACACATACACCAGCAAATGTCATAGCAAAAGAAGTACAGTTTTACTTTTCTTACCTGGAGCTACATGGAAGAAAAAGATCTTCATAGATAGCTTCAAAAAATAAATAAATAAAAATAAATAAATAAATAATAATGCTCCTGACACTTTAAAATACCAATCATACAGAACTCTAGGATGGTAAGTGAGAAGCAAAGCTGTCACTTAAGCTTCCATTACAGTGTTCATGGGGCCACTGCCTTGGGCTGCTCAGCCCATCCACTGCTGTGAGGACAGATTTAGTCCTTATGAGGAAGCAAATAAATAAGAGTCATGAAGGCTCAGCCATTCCCAAGGGACTTCTCTCTTTTTCAAACTTCTCAAAACCAGTGGGGGCTGCTGCCCTCCCCTCCAGTGGTCTGTCTAAGGGAAAGCTGTTGGCCCACTTCCCCACTTGCTCTGAAGGCACAGGGCAGGGGGACAGACCCACAGAAAACATCCACAGCAGGTCTGTCTGACCGTGACACTGCAAAGTGCAGAGAGAGCGACACACTGCACCACCAGTCACCTAGTGTGTGACTTGGTTTGCAAGAGGAACAGAATAGCTTAAAATTATCTTACATCTGTTAGAAATAAGCAAGGTTGCAGTCAAATGAGATTTGATGAGCCCTCTTGTGCTGCTTGTGGGTTCCTCTTTTCTGCCCCTGGGAACCTGGCTGCCTATGCTGTAAGCCAGCTCCTAGGCAGCGTAGCCATGGTAGCCGGTAAGAGTAAACAATTAGTGTTTGAGCACTGGGGGTCTGCACCCATGTCAGGGAAGGAACCGCCATCCTTGGCTTTGCCACCCTTCCGTGCAGAGCTCCTGGGGCTGCTGCTACCAGACACCTTCTACTTGTGGCCTTCAGACTGTGTCTGGTTATATTTTATTATCATTAAGCTATGTTTAATGCAAGCAACTTGTTTGTTATTAAAAAGATGGTTCTTTTTTTCCTCTCTTTTATTTGTATTTCCTGACTACTTTCCCAACTGGATCATTTGGGGACCTACAGTACTGTCTCAATAACAGTGCCTCCTGTTGATCCTGTGAAATGCTCTGCAGCTTGTGGTGTGCTGCAAAAGGCTTTCGGGTTATCTTAATCCATGTTAGCAGCAGCAATTCCCAACTCTTGAACTCCTGGACTTTAACATGTCTTGCTGTTATTGAGGTTGTCTTTGAAGATAGTCCAAGGTTGTTCTTCGAAGATATTGTCCCAGAAACATGCCCATACTGAAATGTAATAATTTGTTATCAGTCTCACGTTTAGTCATTCACTGGAAGCATTCAGCTGTTGAATCCTGGAAAGTGAGGCATGGACTGCTGACCCTATGAGATCGCTTGACTGAGTCTGCAGGTAGAGAAAGTGGGAATTAGCAGAGTGTTGAGACAGAGAAATGAGGGGGACTGTCTAGGTACACAAAAACAATGGGTTACTTCTCAGACACTGCCAGCCAAATGCAGGCTGGAAAAAAGAGGGATAACCAGTAAGCCGAATCTGTCAAAGAGCAAGAGGCAGAACTAGGGAGTTCCCCAGAAATCTTCCAGTGCTGGGATGTGCTGCATCCTGTGAGAGATGCTGTTTTCTCACCTGGTTTTCCAGGTAGCCACCTGCCATGTGTAGCTGCGCATGAAGCCAAGCTGCAACCAATATTGAACATATGTAATTGATTGAGACAGTCTTTGCATGAAAGACTAATACTTTACTATGTATGGAAAGCATAATAGCACCTAGAAGTAAATTTACCAATGTATTGTTATTAATGTATTGCTATTCTATAGCATGTTTTACAAGTGTCTGTGAATTTTTGTGTCTGAAACTCTAATTTTTCATTTTTATTCTTAGAATAAGAGTGATTGTATTGTTCTGTTGGTTAAGTTCTATTATGTTTTTTTGTTTGTTTGTTTGTTTTTTTACAATTTCAGTTGAAAATAGTGAGCTTTTTTATTCCACATGGACTGTATGGTGGTAGCAGGGAGGAGAATAAATTACTTTCTTACAGTTAGATTTGTGTGACTGAGTGGGGAGAAGGCCACTATAATTGCTGTTCTTTACTGGCTGTAGCATTAAATAGCAGCTAGTGCTTTTCTTTCTTTATATTTTATTGAGTAGATGAGATTCATTGATCTGCTTTCCCTCCTGATTTGCCATTTTCTCATATTACATCCCCTTCTATTTGGCTTCTTTGTAAAGAGTTCAATTTTGCTTTATGTTCAGAGATTACTTTTTCATGACTTCTAAAGTTTAGTGAGGTGACTAGTCAGGATCTGTCTTCTATTGTATTCACTGGAAAAGCACTGTTCTCAGTTTTCCTTTGTATCTACTGTCAGGCTGTACGCTGTTTTGAGGATAGCTCTAGGAAATGGCTTGTATTTATTTCAAATTTCAAAAGTGCCTAGTGGCAGGGAAAGCTTTCAGAGGTGTACAGGTATAAGTGGCCTTGTAGTTGGACCAATGTTGTCTTGTATACTGTGGCAGTTAAGTACCTGAACAAAACAAAACAAAAAAAAATGTTGTCCAAAAAGTGTCCACTTGAAAGGCAAGTATTCTGAATGAAATACAGTCATTTGCTAAACTTAGGGACAAGGCTGGAGAGAACAAGTTTGCTTTGGAGTTAGAAAATACGCACTCCTGTCATGGAAAAAATGGCCTTATGTAGTAAATGTCACAAAACTGGACCTCTACTAACAGACTTGTGGCTACAGATAAAGGAACTGTAGGCTTCAGAGGTTTTTGAAATAATATATGCAGGATTCCCACTGAGAAATTCAAACAGTCTTTTCAGTCTGAATGCAGATGCTTTGATTCATATTTTCTGATGCTCTGTGTGGTGCCTGATGTGAAGTCTAACATGCATATATTAAAAGGTATCATTCCCTATGCAGTCTTAGTGCTTTTCAAGTAAATAACATCTCAAGGTGGAATTCTTGGGAAGTTCGTAATGAAACTAGAGTCAGAGATATGCTCCATGCCTCCTATTCCCAGCCAACTGTTACACATAACAGTCTGATGTGGTCGCCTGCTGAAAACCTAATTGAATTGTTTCAAAAAGGCATTTTGGGGTTGAAGGCAATGTATATGAAAAGAAGAAAAACAGATAAAAAATATGTTTGGATATAGGGAAAAGTTTCCAAACTTCAGATTTTTTTTTTTGTTTGTTTGTTTGTTTAAAAGATAATCTTTAATTCTTCTGTGGAATTACACAATATTTATAATTTTTCTGACCTTGCAATCTTACTACCTTTAAAATGTTTCTAAATCCAAAAATAATGATATTTCTCTGGTGGAAGAAGAAAGTAAGGCATTTGGTTGTGAGACTGGAGAAAGGAAAAGCAAGTTAGAGCTATAAATAATAAACTGTATTCACAAGTTTATGAATAAGATGCTTTCCTTCAAACAGTAACCCGTCTGCTGTTTGGAAGAAAACAGGTGACTGAGTAAATAGAGCAAAGTTATTTTTGTAATTAGAGATTACAAGATGTTGCACTTCTCAGCCCAGCAGTAGCAAGTTTTCTTGCTGCACAAGTTTCTTGACCTGGTAACAGCAGAATTGCTCCCCACACCAAATTAAACTAGTAATAGAGTCTGAAATAGAATATTGAACAATGATACCATTGTGTTGTGTACCTTCAGAATTGGCTTAAGGCATAAAATCCAAACCCAGAAAACGTTTTTACTATAGGGAAGTTGATAACTTCTTTGGGTGATCCTGAAAGTTTGGACTGTACAGATTAAGCAAAGATACTACTTTAAGTATCTTTGCACTCTAGAAGCAACTATTTTTTGAACAATGTCAGAGAAGAAATATTGATTAGAATTTCAATGGTTAGTGAAAAGCTGAAACAGCATTTGATCTTTCTTGTTTTCAATGGAAAAAAATATATATTATCAAAGGTTACTTTAATATTGTTAGTACATTATTTGAGCAATTCATAGTTAAAAATCATTTTGAGGTGTAGATCTTCATTAATGTTGTTACTTATAGATGGTCTCCTTAACCTGGGAACCTTTCTCCTAGTTGAGACTAAAAGTAAGCACAAATTCCAAGTCCTTATATCATTATATTACTTGTGCTTTTTTAGGGAAAGAAAAAAAAAAAAAAAAAAAAAGTAGGACTAGAAATACTCTACTGTAAGCTCCTCTTTCCTTTGCTCTATAGGCCTTTTTCCACACCACCCCCAGGAGTGTGCTGGTTGTCCTCCCTCCATGGGGACCCTACTAGTTCTGCTTCTGGACCGCAGTAGCCTTTCTCTCCACTTCTCCACATCTCATGTCAGGGTTCTCCCCTTTGCCAGTCTCCCAGCTACCTGTACTGATTTTAGCTGCTGACTGCTGAGACCTTTTAAATCACGTGCCGTGAAATTCATGAAGGGTCCGTCATGGGAAGTAAAAAAGAAAATTTACTAGGGTTAGTCAAGACACAATTTTCCTCTACATTACCAGAACAAGTTAAAAATATTTTTGAGCTCTGCATCATGCCTACATTGGTTGGGCTGAAATTGATGACCTTCTTCTTACGTACGGAAGACTTTTATGTTTTACCATTCATTGCTCATGTTCATTTTTCTGTGAGCGGAAGATAATGGACAAATAAAACTGAAAGAAGGAAGGTAATGACAGGTTCTGACCTGCAAAATAGCCACAAAATCCAGCGATGATTTCTTAATATTATATAAAATACTCCAGCAAAGTGATTACTTTTTAAAGTTAATTTCCAAGGCATGACATCTTTTTTATTTAATTTACTTGTAATTTCTCAATAGTCAGGAACCCAGACTATTTGGCTGGTTAGGAGCTTGTAAAGAGTAGTCTTTCACATGACAGTTCACAACAGCTGACAGTGCAAGTTAATTATCAAACATCTGGTTTCTATAGCAACAGAAGGACATCCACTATATAAAAAATAATTTGCACATTCATTTCAAGGCTAAAGCATGTCTAATTAAAATGCAAGTGCCCAAAGGCTGGACTGAATCAAATCAAAGTTGTAGTGATGCGGGTACAATATGTGATTAAAAGGTCACCCCAAAACCATCTAAAAAGGGGTGACATATATGTAAGGATAAGGATAAGTAAGGACTTTCCTATCTTTAAATAAAAACAAAATAATAATAATAATAATAATAATAATAAACACAAACATATCTGCAGCTAAGAAAATTTCAAAATCTTCTTCGAAGAATTCACCATGTGTGACAATTTGTGAGTTGTTTTCTAATTATCAGTACTCTATGGGGGAAAAAGCCTCAGTGAAAACCCTCAATTTAAAGTCATACTCTACCTTTAGGTAGTCATTATCCAAGCAAAATCACAGTTAAGGTAGGTTCTTTTCAGAGTTATTTTTTTGAGACTGGAGTCTCAGTCTGAAACTCTACTTTGCAGTGGCTTTACATCAGTGATTGCTGTAAATTGGTGTATAGCCATAGAATACATTAAATGCAAATTCAGCAATTCTAAATTCAGCAATTTTAATCTCAAAAAAGGTAACACTGAGACTTGAGCTGCCCAGGCTATTCCACTGGCATTAATTATTATTTTGTAACACTAAATGATTGAAAACAAATTATTTAGCTCACATAAATAAAGTTATCTTTCTACAGAGTGTAGAAAATCATATTGTATAGCCAGAACAATCAGATCTGATATTAAAAAACTTTTAAGATATGCAATGTACTTCACTACAACATAAAATTGGTCTTTATCGGAATGGTATTAGTTAGTTGTATCAGATGTATTTAGGATTTCAGCACTTGGACTCACATTATATTTTATATCTAATATAATTCTCTTTCTTCTTGAATTATATGAGCTGGTTTTGGTGTCAATATTGTAGCACCAATAAAACTCCACTTTCTCATCCACTCTTGCATGTTACCCTTTTCTCATCCTAGAAAATTTGTCATGTTTTGAAATTTTCGCTGACATTCAGCACATCCACACTGTAATGATCAAAGCAGAAAAATTCATTGTAGATTACAACTCTCTCATGGAGAAAGCTTAGTTGACTGCCATCTCCTGTTCAAGCTTTCATGTGTGTCCACGTGTGTGTGAGCAGGGAGGGCAGGAGTTGGAAATGAAATGTTTTCACTTTTCATCACGGCTTCAGAGAGCCTCAGCTGATGAATGTTGCATGTGAGAGGAACAGTAATAAAGGCCTAAAACATTTAGTAATTTCCAGGCTGAAAGCAACACCTTAAAGGCATCCAAAAACCAACTATCAATGAAGCTGTAGGCAGTAAACTAGAGTACTCTCCTTGGTCTCCAAAAGGACAGACATTTTCACCTGGTGAACAGGTGGCGATCTAGTGTTACAGGATCCATAAGCAGTTCTTATAAATGAATTTCTCGTGCTGGAAAGAGGAAAAATATTTATGCAGCAGGAATTGCAGCTTAAATAAAATAAAATAACAATAACAATAATAATAATAATAATAAATTACTGTGGTTTCTTTAGTAAATACACTTTACCATAGGATACTGAGATAAATCATAATTCATTAAATTATGTTGTGAGTCAATGCTTGGCCCCTTGAAGTTTGAGTTGATACAGAAACAGTACCTCCCTCTGCAGTTATACAATAATTTCTCGTAAAAGCAAAGAGGCAAGCAGAAATCTCGTTAGAGCACTGGGTGATGTATCCATCCATCATTAAGGCAGGTGATACCCCTGCCAGGCTCTTCCGGTGTCTTTTCCAAATGGTACCAGTGCCCAGCCCTAGCACTCAGGGCACTCTCAGGCAGTGACACTCATCCCCACTGCAGTCTTCACCGGGTGCTGGTGAGCTGGCAGTCCTCACTGTCTTTTCCAATGAAATAAAGTTATAGAGCTGACTGACAGTGGGCTAGTTTCCCCAGCCAGTGACAAAGATTGGAAGGGACAAGTAGCAAAAATAGAGATTATTTAAAAGACTGAAGTGTCCAGCAAACTGTTGTCTTTCAGAGATACTCTCGGGATTTAAAATTCAGAAGTCCCAATCTTTTGAGAGAGAATGAGGCAAACTGAAAATGGTCTGGAATTGATTTGTTCTCATGAAAAGTGTTTTAATGGAAAGAGGAAACGAAATTAAGCCATTCTTCTCATGAAGTGAAGATCGTAATCAGTGTATTAATTTTAATGTGCTGAAGCTTTTAAGTCAACCAAATTGAACTGAAAAGGGAAGTAAGGTGATTATGCTTTTGTTTATATGCTTTGCATACTCTTTTCAGGACCAACGTGACATTTATGGTATGCTGTTTTGCGCTGGTTAATGGCATGCTATTTACAATGTATTGTTCTTTTGTATCATACATAACAACTGGACAAATTTGTACTTAATCATTTTCCATTTCCATAAATATTTCATTTGAATTACTTAATTAGGGTAATATTCTTGCTCAGATTGAGTTGTTCCTTTACACTACGAGTTTCCTCCCTAGAATATAATGGATAGAATCTGCCCTGTAACTTTCATTCTGCCAAAATGAGACACTAAAAATCGGTTTTCCATCCTTCTGGAAATAATCAGCTATCCAGGTCCCATTTTATAACACTAATATTTTTGATTTCACTAATTTCTACTAGATATCAAAGCTTCTTTTTCATTTACTAAGCCTAGATTAAATCTCTATCTATCTTTTTCTCTCTCTTTTGTTCCTAATGAGCTTGGTACCTCTAAGATTAAAAGAGGCTTGGGGAAAAAAAAAAAAAAAAGCTTTAAAATAGCTTTGATCTCCTAAGGTAAAGCATATTTTTGTGCAAGACTTTTCCCTCTGAGGCATGTTAACAGTTGAATTGATCTGGAGGGAAAAGAAAAATGAAAAACAGGTGGGTGAGAAAATGAAAAGGAAGGAAATGTGGGAACTTACAATGAAAATTGAACTTCTGCTTATATTCAGGTTGCATTAACAGCCTTTTCCCCCCAGTTTATTTAAAGCATGTAACAAATTCAGGAAGACTCCATGGTTTTATATTCTCTGAAGTAGCTGATTTCTTGAGCACTAGAATGACAATTTGGCTTGCAAAGCTTTTCTTCTCTTTGATATAAGAAAATGTTATTTTAATTGGGTTATTCTCAAGATTACAAATTAATTCAAAATGAAGAGAAAGCAAATAAATCTTATGTTGGATGCATGTCCAAATAATTTCATGTGTTTTTTTTCAGAGACTAGTTACAAGCTTTAAATTATTGTTTATAGTCAAAAGTAATGCAGCAACCTAATTCTGAGAATGGAATGCATCAGTCTAGCCATTGTGTATACATGCTAGGATTAATTTCTGTCCTGAAGAGCCTAAAACCATATTTTTGCTAAAGAACAGAAGATAGAATTAACCTCACAAAACTGTGTGGCAACCTGACAGGAGCAGTGAACTATCAGGTTTGTTATAAGGAGCATTATGAGTCACAACACACCTGTTTCAAAGCCCATGACAATTGCTTGTAATTTGGGCAAAAGCAAGAGAATGGATTTTTAAAAAGTCACTGCATGTATTTCCTGGGGTCTTGGAGTCCAGGGGGAAGAGGAGGTGTTGTGTTCTTTGCTTGGTTTGCTTTCTTAGGGAGTTCTTCTCATACATGGAAGGTGGCAATGATTTACTTCCTTAAAAGGTCTTGGAATTATGTTCATTAGATATCACAGCTTTACTTTCAGTGTTGATTATATTTATAAAGGCCTGAATGAAATTAGACATCAGACTGTCCTTTGTGCTTTTGAAAGTCTCAGCCTCCTTACATAATTTAATGCATGACAATTAATTTTTCTCAGTTTGTTTTAGAGATAATGAAATAAAATTGCAATAGGAAGAAATGGCTGTTAGTCTGGGGATTCTTTTCCCCTTCTGTCAGAGATTAAAATCATTTTTTAGTTTACTTACATTGGATAAATACAATCTTAACTTTAGTTCTGTAGAAAATCATGCTGTAGTAATATAAGGTACCATTGCACTTTGCATTAGATTGATTTTTTTCCCCAAAGCTTGGAGCTATAAACTTAATATGATGTCAATGTTCCTGACAGAAAAAAAAAAAAAAGGGGGGTGGAGGGGGGGGTCCACCCCCATACTACACTTAGTGCTAGTAAGAAATGGATTTTAGGCTTCTCGCGTTGTCACTTGTTAGGGTAATGTCTGCTCTTTTTACACATCACAGTCTCTGTTAAGCTTCAAACTCCTTTTAATTTAGATTGGGAAAATGTCCAAACTTGAGCAACTCTCACAATTCATAGTATTGCACATATTGTAATAAAATAAGATCTGATATATTTCCAAGAAAAAAAAAAAATCAATGAAAATCAGTGTACAAACATGTTACCAGTATTTGTGGTTGTAAAGCCTAAAAATGTGTAATCAGAAATCTGAAAGTCAAGAATTCTTCCCCTCTCAAAGCTGTTATTTCTTCAAATTTCACATCTCAGGAGCCTAGCTCATGACTCAAATGCCTAGAGCTGATGTTTCTGCAGTGGTTATTGATCTTGGAGCCCTCTGATGTCCTCTAGAAGAGGCAGCGACAGAAGCCGCAAATGGCTGACAAGGGCCATCATCTATTATTGCATGAGCACACAGGAAGACTCTTAATTTGTCAGGAGGATCTGTAAAGGGGAAAGTTGCAGCATGGTACATGCTTCTCACAGCAAGAGAGGCAATGTCTTTGGCTTTTTCTTTCCTAAGGACCAGAGGGATCTCGGGAAATTTCTTTCTGTAGAGATGCAGATGATTAAAGCTGTACATCTACGCAGCGTTCAGCTGAGCTCATGCCACCTCAATTTCCCTAATTAAAACAAGGCTGCACCGTAATCCATGAATTACATTCTGACGAAGTGAAGAACCAAGTTAAAGAAAGAGGCAGAAGAATCAAGCAAGTTATCAGAGATGAGAATACAGGTACAGGTTATGTCAGAAAGAGCAAAGGCTGATAGATCTTCTAATGTGAAATTCTGCAAATGTGATGCTTTTCTGAGACTGCCTGATCTGAGAATTGTTTGTTTATCAGAGCAAAGAGGAGCTATGTTTTAGCATACTAGCTAACTATACGTGTATTTCTCTCCTAATCCCAATAAAAGCACAATTTAGAGATTAATTGAGGAAATACATGGAGGAAATGTTATGCAACAACCAAGTAGCAATTATAACAACCAGCAGAGAGCAGTGCTACTTTGCCATCTGGATATGATTGCATTACAATCTTGATAGCTTTTCCAGCAAAAATATAGCAAAATTCTACCTAAAGTTTTTATAATTCAACGTCTTTATACCAGACATGATCTTATTCCAGTCGCTATTTTTTACTAGCTTCCCTCTGAAATTAAGCAGGATTATCTGGAAGCAATTTGGTAAATGAGGAGAATAAAATAAGGGAAATAAATTGCATTTCTGTTTCTAGAAATCTTTTTGAAAAATTCATGTATTCAAATTTTCTCCTTACTCATTTTCTCCTTACTCATTTAAATGTTATGTTAAATCATGTGTATTAAATCATAAAGTAGGAAGATTAACAAAATAAATCATCCATCAATTTAAATTAGGCAGTAAATACGTAGAACAGATCTCACACATGCTTATCCAGTCAGTACAGATCTTATACATGCTAGTGAGGTCTCCCAGTACTTCAGTGCCCCCACTGTTTGGGTACAGTGAGGATGTCTGAAGTTCAATCATGAAATGGGGAGTGTTACAACAGGTTGAAGAAGAAAAAATGTTTAGAAAGCGGAGAATACTCATGTAGAGTTTTCTCCCATCATTCTTGTGTGTTCTTACAACACACTTAAAACACACATCATTCTTGTGTGTTCTTACAACTACAATATGTAACATCATACCTTCTTCCAGATATGTCTGTCCAGAAGCTTTGGATTGTCTGAACGAGGTTGTTCAAGGTGAAGACCTGCAGCTTGATCTTTGCAGGATATTACATGCAGTATCTAAACCTGAAGTAGCACCATAATTCTGCCCAGCATAAATGACCATACATAACAGTTGCCAGCTTAATCTGAACGAGCAGATTAAACACACTGTATGTGCTTAAAACCAAATGCAAATGGTGTTATTGGTCATGTGTTTGGTTTGCTTTGGTTTCTTGGGAGGTAAAACTCACATCTGATTATTGGATTCTTTTTTATTCTTCGTAATCTTTTGTTTGTTTGTTTGTTTTTTAAACTTAATCTAAGTTTCTAAAACTAGAAGTTAATTAGAGTTTTCTGAGAGTGGAACAGAGTTTTCTAAATTTTCTAAGAATACTTTTAAAACACATTTATGTGATCGTTTACTTGCCACGATAATTTTTTACGTATAGGAATCATTCACTGTCTTGCTTATTTTCTTCTTGGGCTATCCTTAGGTATTTATGAGACTGTTGAGACCAAAACAGTATCTAAGAGGAGACTGAATATTTGTATAGCTTCCCAGTGACAATATAATTAATAAAAAAAAAAAAAGAAAAAAGAAAAAAAAAAAAAAGACATCAAATTTGTGCTACAGCTTTTAATCTGACTCCTGACTGTGCAAGAGCAATAGAGAAGCCCTTATGTATGAAGAAAGTTACTCTAAGTCAGAAATCATCTTTACAACTTGTTACATTCAAACTTGTGTGAATGCAGCATTCAAAGCAGTGCTGTGAACACACTGGCAATCCAAGGATTTCTCATTGTTTTGTTTGTCCTTAAATAATTTATTGTATATGGTAATTTGTGGCAGTCAGTTCAGCAAGTGGAGATATGCAGTTGACCATATAAACATTGCCCCAAAGGACTATCAAGGTATAAATTAAGTGCTTGGCATCCACACTGTAAAAAGGTTAAGACCTTATTAAAGTGGAGGCTGGACCATAAATCATGCCTCTTACTGGGTTAGCTAATAGATACTTAAAGAACTCTTGAGTTCAGGTCAGAAGCTCTTTTACACACCTGTCTGTAAGTTAACTCTTCAGCAAAAGCATGCTCTTGCAACTGAAACTTGCAGGCAGTAAATGTAAGGCATATTTACCAGTAGAAGTGGATGCAGAATTAGGTTCTTAGGGGATTACTTGTACGTACAGAGGGGGCTTTTGTATGAATGAATATTGAGCCTGTATTATTTTGCTTTTATATTGCTGTGGAGTTAACAGTAAATAGTTAATAATTTATTAAGCACAAATCTTCTGTAAGAATTTAGGTGCATCTGGGAGGTTGCAGCGACAGCAACTTTTTTCATCCTCTTGATTTAGTAAATGGAACTAAGTAATATTAGTTAGAATAGTGACAAAAAGAACTGTACTTGTAGACAAACCTCTGGCAAGTATATGATAAAAAACATGCTAAAACACTGATCCTGTACCAAGCCAAGTTGCATGTAGATAGAATGTGAGCAAACAAGGTGTTTCTCTGTAGATGAATCATTAAACCTGTATGTGGTGATGACTCAGTAACAGTCAAAAAAAATAAATAATAATACAACTGTGAAGTGCTTCAAAGAGAAACACAACATTTGGGTTAGATGCCTATTGCCTGACAGTATGTGATTTTAAGTGCAACTAGAGAGATTAAAGCTCTGAACAGAGGCACCATTTAAATCATTTGCTTGTGAACTGATCTGTGAATTGCCTGGCTGATGTAAAGTCGTATGACCCTCTTTTTACCTTAAATTATCTGATACATAGATGTTAATGTTTTCTTTCTGTTACTATAGCTATATATAATCTAGCCATGAATTGGACTATGAAATTAAATATCAGTAATGGTAGGATCAGGAAAACAGTGGTCCAGAGAGAGGGTACGCCAAGGTCAGCTGTAGTCACCACCCGGCAGCTGCAAACCTTTTCTGTAAGGGAATGGATCAAGGAAAGTGATGAGTCACAAAACTGTAAGAAAATAAATAAATAAATAAAATCCTCTGGGATATCAACTTTGCAGCTACAACCTTATCAGTGAAATTTAATCCACATTCTGCACTCTGAACCTGGGAGTTAGACTAGATTCTACTGTTTTTCAGAAAAGTGGGCATGAAGACATTTCAGATATATTTTTCAAGCATTCAAAATGTCCTATACATATAAATCAAATAAGGTTTTTCCTCCTGACACACCTGCTTTAACTATGAATCTGAAGTTTAGATGATCCTTCTTTTGTTATAAATTTCTCAGCAAGATTATATTAATTAATCTTGTCCCAGAACTGCAGTTTGTCAACTGCTGTGTAAGCTGGTCAGGGAAATGTGCTATGTGTTTTTGCAACATGTATGACCCAGGCACAGATAAGTACCTGCTCTTCTGCAGAAGTCACAAGGTGACTGCACAACATGAGCTGCTCCCTTAACCAGTTGTTTGGCCTTCTGTTCAATTACTTGCTATTCAAAACCAAGCTATTTAACCTTCCAAATACCCTGTAAGCCTATAAGGCCTGTAATAGATCAGAAAGGGCTTTGTTTAAGTGTGTCTCACACTATTGAATTTTGTTTTCTGTTTGACTACATTGTGCCTCTGATGAAATCTTCTGAATTGGATTTAAAAGACTTTTTGAGAGTCCTGCCATACACAAAACATGGCATCCATCAATAATGAAATGACTCCGAGTTCCTCTTAGTGAGAAGAGGAGGCAGGAAGGATTTTTGATGGTTTCTGTAGGTCAATTGTAACTCACTCAAATTGCTAGCAAAAGGAAACTCTCACTGTGATCAAATTCTCTAGGAACTACTGCAGAAGGGCAATGGAATTAGAAGCTGGCTGAAAAGGGTAGCCAAGAAATAGACTGGAAGATGATTTTCTCAGATTCATTGACAGATAGTCTAAAGACACCATTTGCATCTAATTCAGTTAATATACGGTAGCAAAATTTGACAAAGGAAGGCAGAAAATCATTTTTCTTTGATAGAGGTAAAGAAGGAAAGTTCTTCGGCTAATTTTAAAATTTTAATGCAAATTTTAAAGCTTGACTTCTCCAGAATTAGTGTATGAGATGGGAATGCATTTTCTGACTCTGCAAGTATTAAACTTCATTGCATATCTCCTACATGTCCATGGCAATTTAAGTTCAAGAACTCCAGGGAAGTGAAAGGACAAGTAGTTTTGCTCAACATTTTTTTTTCTTGTTACTCACGTTAAAATAACCAGAATTTTTGAGACTAAACATTTTTTCTTTAGCCTTTTTTTTTTTTTTTTCCAATTGTCAATGGTTTTCTGAAAATTATTCTGTGTTCATGGAAATTTTCATACTTGAAAGAGTTGGTCATAACTTACTTTAAAAACACAAGAGAATAAATGTATTCTTCAGTGTTAAGCAGGTCTTCTGAGATGTATTAGGGTGCTAATACAGGTCATGGAAGTGGCCCTTATTATGGAGTTTGGGAAGTGAGAATTATCTCAAACATTGTGTTGAAGTGTTTTGAGATAGTCAAGTTAGAAAATCGGAATCAGTTCTATGCTGTACTCATCTGCATTTTGTTTGTTTTTCCTATGGAATGGCAGTTGTCCACCTAACAAAAACTGCATTACAAATACATGTAACAGCTCTGTGGTCTTCACCTCTGTCAAATTTAGCTACCTAAACTGTAGGTATCTAGACTGAGCTGGTGAGTTTTCTTGATTTAGTCAGAGGAAAGACACATACTCTTCCAGAGGGCAATTCATTCTGGCCTGTCTGAGGAGACTTGATGACTAATTTAGGCTGGATTACCATTTATATGTCTAAAGTTAGACAAAGTAAATTCCACTCTTAATTATGTAAGACAAAAGGAGAGGAAAGACACATGGCCTGAGCCCTTAGCTCCATCAAGTGTGCAGGGTTTGGTGAAAGCCACTTAGAGAGGCATTACTACCTATGCTGCAGGAGTCCCTCATGCTGTAAAGCAACATAATTCCAGGCTTTGAAATTAAAAACATTATATTGTTGGTAGAGATGCACATCCATAAACAGTGGAAATCATCTTATTATTTTTTTCTTTCTATTACCAGAAGGAAACAAAACGAAATTCCTGCAGAGGCATAGTAGAAGGTACTTTAATGCACAGGTGATGGATTACAAAGAAATGAACAGTATCACAGAACTGATTTACGTCCACTTGAGAGGTTTAACTGTTTTGCAGCTGTCTTATGGAGAAAGTTTTATTTTGGTCTTGGTTTTTAGACCTCACAGAAAAAGGTTTTCTGAGACCAGATAGACTGCCAGTCTTGCACGTACATAGGTGTGGTATGGGGAACAGGGATTTTCACAATCAGACTTTTCAAGCCACCCAGAAGTGTCTTCATGTGTATAAGTTTACTACTGACTCCATTCTCATGTTTCTTTGAGGAGTATCACTTATGATGCTTAAGGTGGAAATTTCACACATGTATTTGTGTTAAGAATGCTGCAGGCACCAAATACAGGTGCTTCAACCCCTTCCTCCCATACTGAATCCAGCCACTGTTACTCTGTGGCTATCTACATGTTTCCACTGCTTAATTTCTAGCAATATTTTGTCTTCCTAAATGACAATTCATGCAAAAAGCTGTTAGTCTTAAGCAAAAATAAACAAACAAACAAAAAAAACCCACAGAAATTAAAGGGAAAGGAGTGACCCATAGCCTACAAACTATGGAAGAAGAGTTCCTACAATAGCTGAACTCTTCTCCAGGGAAACATATTGTCATTTCTTTTTCAATATACTTTTGATTATGGCAACGTGAACATAAAATTCAGCTTTGAAATGTGAAACTGTAGCTGAACCCACAGAAAGACTCATCTCCCTCCTACCTATCTTATTTTGAACAGTATATGAGCATACAAATTGAACACCACATTTTTACAAGTGATATTTTCTGACAAATCAGTTTTCCTTAAGGCTTGGGCTGACTTCTTAAAGCAGCGTAGATCAATCCAACTAACAAAATTTGAATTTGACAAATGTGAGAAATGTAACACAACAGCTTTAGATTATTTTTAAAACATTTGATAGCGTAAGTCATGCTGTATTATCAAATAAATAGTCACTGCAGGGTAGTCATGGGCATTATTTGTGCTGGCTGATGTCTTACCGAGATAGTGAGAAACAGACTGTAACATCAAGCTTTTCCACATCAGTTTTTGCTTTGATGGGATATTGTGGAATGCTGCTAGGAATGGTGCAAACCCTCTGAAGGCAATTTTAGAAGTCAGTGAACTAGCGTGATCTTACTCCCAGAAGGAACTGAAAACTTTTTGTGTATCTGCTTTCTTTCCTGGTGGCTTTAACATTAGAAAAATCCCATTGAGAGCTTTTAATATTGACTTTATTATCTTTATCACACTTTCTCTTTAGAAAAGACAAAGCCTGTTGTGAATCTTTGATCTTATCAGGTTATTGTGTGGAGTCTGTATGAATTCTAACACTAAAATAACATTAGTAATCCAACTTTATTTTGTGAGCAAATGCTGAAGATCCTATAGTATTGTACAGGTCAAAGGATCTGTATAGCTTTTATCACAGCACCACATGACTGAAGTAGTTAAAGTTTAGTACATAATAAGACTATCAGTTAGGTTGTATATCACCTGCTTAGGCAACAGACAAAAGACAGGTAAATATATTTCAGGATTGTGAAAATACTAGAACAAAAAGTCATTCAGACTTCTGTCTATTGTGGTTATCCATGAAAGCAGAGTCCTCTCGTAACTGTTAGCAGACTAGGATTCTTATTCTGCTTATTCTTCTATTGGCCATGCTTATAGGTCTTATTAGCTCTGAATTTCTCTCCTCAGCCTTCTCTGTCCTCATCTAGGTTCCCTGGAATTTGCTGTATCACTCTCATTTCTCCCCTGTACCCACAGCCAAAAAGGTCCCTTCTTGTGAGGTTGATTTACCTTTGTATCACAATAGTTTGGGCTACTGGAGTCAGCTTCATTTTTGCTATTGAAGGTTTACATGATAATTAAGATCACCCTTTGGACTTACATATTTCCCCTTGTAATAAAATCCCGTAAAGATTTTTTTTTGGTATAAAAACATCTTTCATCAAAAGATCCAAAGTGTCCAAGGGACAGTAATTTATTCAAAGTATTAGAATGTATTAACAGCTAAAAGAAATCTGGGAGAGTTTCTATTTTCAAAATACTGATTAACTGTGAATAATTATTCTAGGTTGTAAGTACTGAGTTCATAACAGAATTTGGCCTTAACTGTTTTCATTTTAGCAGTCAACAAATGAAAAATGAGGCTTGTCTACATGAGATAAAACAAACAACTAAATAATTGTTTGTCATGCCAGGAATAGAATTGAGATTCCTAAACTATTTAACTTATATGCTTTATTTAACTACAAAGTCAAACAGCTAGTCTCCTGTCTAGATATACCTGAAAAGTTTTAAATTAAGTTTCTGCTGGAATCCCTATTCTAGTAAAAAAGGGCTTAAATAAAGTTGTATCTCAGCAGGGGTAGAAATACATTTCAAAATTATCTGCATGAAGTTGAAATCTACACAATGCTTTTCCCTTATTTGACTTTTTAATATTTAAGTAAAACTTAAAATGGTTAAAGCTAAACAATGTTTATTATCATGGTAAAAATGAAATATTTCAATCTGATTAGATTTAAAATTCCTGTGAGTTAAATATTGGGAATCATAGAATCACAGAATCATTAAGGTTGGAAAACACCTTCAAGATCATCTGGTCCAATCATCCCCCTGCTACCAATGTCACCCACTAAACCATGTCCCTAAGCACCACATCCAACCTTTCCCTGAGTACCCCCAGGGAGGGTGTTCCACCACTTTTCTGGACAACCCATTCCAATGCCCGACTGCTCTTTCTGAGAATAAATATCTCCTAATTTCCAACCTAAATCTTCCCTGGTGCAACTTGAGGCCATTCCTTCTAGTCTTATCACTAGTTATCTGCGAGAAGAGACTGACCCTCAGCTCTCCAAACTGCCCTTTCAGGTAGCTGTAGAGAGCAATGAGGTCTCCCCTGAGCCTCCTCTTCTCCAGACTAAACAGCCCCAGTTCCCTCAGACACTCCTCTTAAAGGTTTGTGTTCCAGGCCCTTCACCAGCTTCGTAGTCCTTCTCTGGACACTTTCCAGGATCTTGATGTCTTTCTTATAGTGAGGGGCCCCAAGATGAACACAGTACTTGAGTTGTGGCCTCGCCAGAGCAGAATAGAAGGAGATAACCACCTCCATGGTCCTGCTGGACACCATTATTCCTGATACAAGCCAGGATACCATTGGCCTTCTTGGCCACCTGGGCACACTGCCAGCTCATGTTCAGGTGAGCATCAATCAGCACACCCAGATCCTTTTGTTCTGCACAGCTTTCGAGCCACCCTCCCCCAAGCCTGTAGCACTGCATGGGGTTGTTGTGGCTGAAGTGCAGGACCCTCTGGGCCTGGCCATCCAGCCAGTTTTTAACCCTGCAGGTAGTGTACCTGCCCAAGCCATGGGCTGCCAGCTGTTCCAGTAGAATGCTGTGGGGGATTGTGTCAAAAGTCTTGCTGAAGTCTAGGTAGACTACATCAACAGGCTTTCCCTCATCCACCAGGCAGGTCCCCCAGTCATAGAAGAAGATGAGGTTGGTCAGGCAAGACTTGCCTTTCATGAACCTGTGCCAGTTGAACCTGATCCCCCCGTGGTCCTGCATACGTTGCATGATTGCATTCAAGATGACCTGTTCTATCAGCTTTCTTGGCACGAAGGTCAGGCTGACAGGCTTGTAGTTCCCCCATTCCTCCTTATGACCCTTCTTATAGATCAGCATCACATTAGCAAGTCCCCAGTTATCTGGGACCTCTCAATTTGACCACGACAGCTGATAGATGATGGAAAGCGGCCCAGCAATCACATCTTCCAGCTCCCTCAGCATCAGGTGAGGAGTGGAGCAGTAGGTCTCTAAGTGTTTCCACCTGAACTGTTGGGAGCAGGGGGTGGGGAGGGTGGTGGGGGGGAGGGAGTTCTTCTCTGCCTCATCCCAGACTTCCAGATCTGAAGGCTGAGTACCCAAAGGGGTACTGGTTAGTGATTTTAACTTTTGATCTAATTCAAGTCAGGGTTTTTTGAAGTAACTTCCATCTTCTTGCATAACTCAACTATCTAATGCTACTCATATCTCTATATAAACAGTTAAAGTTCTTCTAGCAATTAAACCATCATCCTTGATGGTTTATCCAAATACTGTAAATGAAATACTGTAATTCATTTTGTCAGTTTATCAATATATCATGTATAGGAAAAAAAAGAAAGAAAGAAAGAAAGAATTACAAAAGCTAAGATCATTACCCCTTTGGAATATAGACTAAAGAGATTTCATGCTTGTGTCCTGTGGACAAAATATGGATTCAGAACTGTTTGTACTTTTGAGCAACCATATTTGTATTTTGTATAAACTCAATCTGCTTAGAACCAAGTCATTTTTAGCATAAACACATGTATCTAATGATATGAATGAGCATTTCTGTTCACCCTTTGTTAATTTGTTTTTTGTCTCTTGTTTATATAATTTTCCTATAATGAATTCCCCGATTTATCTGAAGGTTCAGTTATTCTGTGATATGACAGTAATTGAAATTACTGGCTGCCACATTACTAACATGGATTTCTGGAGGAGCTGATTCTTTCAGAATTAAATACAATGACTCCTACTACACACATCTACACCCTCCACATTCTTGGGTATATCTCATTTGTTGCTAGTTAGCTTAATAACCATAGACTGGGATAAGAGGTGAGCTAATTAACTGCTTTTTTATGTGTGCATACAGTGCAAGGAACCGTAGGTTTTGGGAGACTTGGTCTATTCTTTTGAGATTGGCTAAAATAACAGCTAAAAGGATGGGAACAGTTCACAGATGATGCCAACATATTGGGATGCTTCAGAGTGGATGCCTGGCCACTGTGACTGCTTTGTGCCCCTGAATAGAAATCTTAAGGAGGGAGCTGAAAATGAAGAATATCACCTCTCAGATGAGCCTCCAGCTGGTACCCTAGCTCTTTCACCAAAGGTACTCAGCAGCAAGCTATTGAAAGAAGAAGGTGGTGGTGAGAAATGTGACCATCCAATACCTGGCCCAAGTAGGCTTTGTGAAAAGTCTAGGAGGATTAGTTAAAGGTGCATGGGAGGACCTGGAGGTCATGATCTGAGCTAGTTTGACCTGGAACAGTGATACTTTGGAGGGCTCTTTGGGCTGCACAGTAGAAAACTGAAGTTTGAATTTTCATGGTAGCATTCTCCAAAATACTGCCAATTCCAGTGCACAAGGTGTGAGAGGCAAGCACGGATTCAGGGCTGCGGTACACAGGTGAGACTGTGGCATAGAGAGAACATGGATTTCAGTCTCAGGAGCTGAGAAACATATAGAGAAAAAAAGAGCCCGTAAGGTTAAGGATAGGCTGCATTTTAATCAGGATGGAGGCAGGCTGTTGGGTCTGAAAATTATGAAGGTCATACAGGATTATTTAAAATAGGAACTGGGAAAATGTTGACAAGCATGGAGAAACACATAGATTGATTCAACTTGGCAGGGTAACCTGGATGATATTCAGCACACCTCTGAAAAGGCCAGAAGGGAAATAGACAGAAACAGGGAAGGCAAGTCAGTTTGGCTACAATAGCAACTGACCAGCATGGCAAAGCTAAACCAAGGGCAAAACCAACAAATACTGATTTCTGTGCCTGTGCTAGAAGGCTAAAAAATAAGATAGGGGAACGAGTGTTTTTTTGTTTTGTTTTGTTTTTTGTTTTTTGTTTTTTTAATTGAACAGCAACCTTAATATAGTAGGTGTCTCAGAGACCTGGTAAGAGGAGGATAATTAATGTGATAACAGTGTTGCCTCGCTACAAGCTTTAAAGGCTGATGGAATGAGATGTACAGGTGAGGGCATTGTACATGAAGGAAAATGTCAAATGCCACAGCATATAAATATTGTGGGAAAAGAGAAGCACTATGAGATTCTTCTGAGTGGAAATCCCATATTCTAAGAATAATTTAAAAATAGTACTGGGATGATACTATAGGCTCTTAGATCTGGAGGGTAATAGTGCTTAGGTATTGTTTCAAATTTAAGACAGGTAGTCGTATTGGGAGATTTTTACTGTACACATATAGACTGAATCACTGTTGCCCTAGGACAAGAATCTCCCTCTCTGGAGATATTCAAAACCTGCCTGGTTGCCATCCTGCTCAACGTGCTCTAGGTGATCCTGCTCGGCAAGGGGGGTTGCCCTAGATGATCTTCAGAGGTCCCTTCCAACCTCGGACATTCTGATTCTGTGATTCTGTAGAGATAAGGTTGCTATACATAATAAACAGCTACTTCCTATAACAACTAATTTTAGCACTCTCATGAAAATCTTCCATTTGGGATTTGGTCCTGAGTACTAAGCAGGACCTAATTCAAATGGTGTTAGTGGAAAAGCACTCTGTAAGAGCATCAGAATAAAATTAGGTTTAATTCTGCAGTGGGAGAGAAAAAGCAAAATAAACCTTGAATGAAGAGATACGATTTCAGGAAAGGGAATTATATAAAAATGAGGCAATTAGGAAAAATATCCCTAAAATGAATATTCTAAAAAACATGAAGTTTACAAGAATCTTTGAGTCTGTTTGAAAATACTGTATTAGAAGCACAGATAAAATGCTCAGAAAAAGAAAACAAGATAATCCAGGAAAAACACTGTATATAGCTCAACAGAAAAGTTAAGGAGGTAAGTATACAGAAAGGATTGAATTTAAAAAAAAAAAAAAGTTGGCCAGTCCAAGGTAAGAGTAAAATAATGGCATAGCAAATGTACAGAGGAAATTACAGGAGAAATAAATATATTTTTTAAAGGATGCTCAGATTGATAATTAAAAGGTCCTTATGATACCTCAGAAGCAGGAAGGCAGCTTTTGAATTGTCTGGATCACTTGTTAACTGGAGTTAAGGTTAAGGCAACAGCAGATAATTTGTTGGGGAGTTTTCAACATCCAGTGCTTTGCTTTTTTTTTTTTTTTTTTTTTTAGTAGCATGGTCAGGGAAGCTATATCAATTTGAGCGAAGTATACAAGAAGTATTAGACCAAATAAAATAGTAGTTAGATGTCAGTAAGTCACCAGGATCAGCAGCCATTCATCCAAGTGCTGTGAAGGAACTCAAATGTGAAATTGCAGACCTGTTGACAAAAATGTATAGCCTATAATTACAAGCAGCCACTGAGCCAGGGGCCTGAAAGATTGCCACTGTAACTCCCATCTCCAAAGAGAGCTCCAGAGAGGATTCAGGAACTGCAGACCACTGAGAGTGTCATTCATCTCTGGTAAAATGGTAGAGTCTATATTAAAGGATGAGACTGCTGAGCATGTGGATAAACACAGTTTGCAGGGAAAGAATCAGCATGCACTCTGGGAAGGGAAATCCTGCCTCACTAACTTGTTCTGAGTACATCGTGCATGGATACAGATGCCAGGAAGGGAGCCAGTGCTGCATCTAGCAGAGAAGAATCCAGGTCACAGGGAAAAGGCAGAGGCTGTTGAAGCAGTACCAGAGAATAGATAGGACCAGTGGGATGACAACAAACTTTTGTTCCCTGATGCCAAGGAACCGCAGCAGCTCTGTCTACCTCCACACCTGCTCTGATACCCTTGCCTCCATTTTGTCCCAGTAAGGAGCTGGGACGGGGAAGGTTGCAGAGCTGTAAGTGCCCAGGTAAAGCACTCTGTCTGTGCCATGATAGATGGTGAGCTGTGGAGCATGGGGGAAACACCTCATGTCCCCAGCCAACCAGGCCAGGCCTCTTGTCCCACTTGCCCTGTGAAGGAGAGTACCAAGTCAGTGACTGCACAGACTTTCATATCTGTCAAGTCATCCAGGTTTTCATCCAGCTTTCATAGAACCACTGAATCATAGAACAGCTTTGGTTGGAAAGGACCTTAAAGATCGTAGAATCATAGAATGGCTCAGGTTGGAAGGGACGTTATAGATCCCCTGCCATGGGCAGGGATGCCACCCGCTAGATCAGGTTGCAGAGGGCCTCATTGAACCTGGCCTTGAACACTTCCAGGGATGGGGCATCCACAGCTTCTCTGGGCAACCTGTGCCAGTGCCTCACCACCCTCTGAGTGAAGAGCTTTGTAAGCACCATCATTCTCCCCTCAGAGGAGACAGAGATGGCAGGACAAGAGCCAGCCCTGACGCAATAACTGGTGAAAGACAACAGACTTGTTAAAGATCCTGCTGAATTTTACCAAGCTTTCTGCAATGGCTTATAGTGGATCAAAGCACATGACATAGCAGGGGGATCACTGTGGAATAGCTGTAATCCCCATGTCAAATGTTTTCTCCTTGTTGAGGGACAGGAGGCAAATGACAGACTATCTCTGTTCACTAGGTGAAGGAAGCTTGAGACCAGATACAAGTTATCAAAGATGCTCTGTCATGGGACCACATGGGCCCAGTCTGGTTGAATCACATCATCCTGGATGCAGCAGATGGCCTTCACTGAAGTCTAGTGCTGAGGAGAAAAACTCCTCAGTACTTCAGATCTTCAGCATTGGGGCACCTCTGGCCTTCCTGCATGAGAAGTGGAACATCCCACACATTAAGAATTCATCCCAGATCTTGGCATGGTCCAGGCAAACCTGTCTCAGACAACATAATAAAAATCTGCAGTCAGCCAGGAAAAGAGCAATGAAAAGCTTCTGAGAACATGACTAGTGTGCATGCCAGCTCCATCTGTTCCTGGTTGTCCTCACTGGCATTTGGGAGCCTGTTCTGCTGGGTGTGATAACCTATGCCAGTGGTGGTATCTGGAGATGAGGCCTACACTAAAGGCCAGTCCTCTTTCTTGCATCTGTTCCAAGTCAGTAAGAGGGGGTCTTACTTCTGTCAACAAAAAAATAATGTATTTATTGGCTTCCCTCTTCTTAAATGAAATGTAAAAGTGCCTGCCATGATCCTTCCCTCAGATGAGATGGATGCCTGAACATATGGAAGCACCCCACGTCCAGAGGATTTTAGGGTCTGGAATATGTTACACTTCTGATATTCACTGAAAGGGTATGAACTGTTGCAGTGTGTGGCCAGGAACCTCTACAGCTCTCCAACTCTGCTCAGCCGTAGCCTTCTTCTGACTGGTTACTCACATATAGCTGCAACAAAAGAGCTTGGCATATACCCTGGCATGAGACAACTGCAAAGATTCTGCAGTACTCCAGTTGTGTTTACTGTATCCAATATTTGTTTACTATAACACTGGATGAAAAGTGCCCTGATATTGTCCATTGATGTCAAAATTGCTATTAATTTTAGTTGTGTAAAGTAAAATGCAAATAAGTGTATTTATCATCCACAATTGGTAACATTGTGAAAAGTAATTATGAAATACATGAGTGAAGAGAGTAAAACAAAACAAAAACAAAAAAACACTATGCATCAGTATATTACAGTACGGTTAAAGTTGAAATCTCTCTCTCTTTTTTCTCCTCCCTCTTTCTTTCTTTTTCTCCTTCCTTCAGTTGACTTGCCCTCATTTTTATTAAGACCTCCTTATCAGGACCAAGGGTAAAACCCTTCCCACCCTGCCTGGAAATATGATGTTAATTGGATGCGTGAGCAATGTCATGACACAGGAAAGCAGATCCATTCCTCTTGAATCATTACTCAGTAAAGTGTGTATCAAAAAGATTAATAACTCAGTTTGTGTCAATCTGAGTAGAAAAAGTCTCTGAATTCTGCCATTTAAGAACAGGCATATTCTGTTTACCTGTGTCTGCTTTCAGCAATTCAGTTCATTTGAATTAACTCCTTTTCAAAAAGAGTTTGGAGGAATAGTCATAGCTATGGGAATTGAACTGAAGGAGGGAAGGAAGAGCACCTTGATTACTTTAGAGTAGTGCACAGGTCATCTAAATCTCCAGTGTTCTTTCGTGGATTGCTTGTTGGAAGAAAAAGTTCATTATCATTGGACACTGTTTATTTTTAAGAATAATTTTTATTTATTAGTATCCCTCCAGTGGTGTTGCTTTCTCCAAGTATTTCCACATGAACTTCAGCCTTAGAAGTCTTTTGATTTCTAGGTATATGCTGGAAGTTATTAATTGAAAGTGATCTTGTACAATTTTTGAGAAACCAACTGCATCATACACCTTGATGAAGAGCTCAAATGATGGCAGATGGTGTTCAGGATCACTTTAGAGTAACACAGCATAGTTCAGAGGTCGGTATGTTTCCCTCAAGTAGGTTTGTTTCTGAAAATCAGTGCTAGTCAATACATGACAGGCATGATAAAGCAATCACTTGTCTTTCCAAAAATTGATTTTGAAACACACAGATTTCAAAAGAAGGAAAATTAATTGGATACTGAGACCTCTCAAGGATATAGAGAAAGTAAGTGATGAAACAATATTCAGAAGAGATATTATTTTTCATTTTTACTCTCTCTAGAATCTGATGTTTTGACATGGTGAATATTGCTAGGGGCAGAGATACCAGGATAAGCCAGTGAACTCTCAAGAATCATCCAGAAAACTAATCATTAGGGGAAAGACCCTGTAAAATGGGATTGCAGAACAATAAAATTAAATTTAAAAGGGAATGAGTGTGCAGTGAGGGAAGTAAACTTAGCCTTATAACAATTACAATTTAAGGGTCTCTCCTTTTATTCTAAATATTCTGGAGACATGATAGAGCTGGTGAAATTGTTTTCTGCAAACTGAAGCTAGAAGAATACGATCTTCAGGAAATCAGAAAGAATGAGTTCACCAGCATCATCTTCCTTGCCTTGTTTACAGGTTTAAGCATAAAATTCCAGGCTTTTGCGTAAAATTCTGTAAAGTTTGTTGAAATGTTAACATTATTAAACTGGCGGTTAATCAGAAATCATACAAAATCTGCTGAAAGTAAATATAAACATTTTATGTGCCAAATAGGCTGTGAGTTCACATAGTCCATGGAATGGAATTAGAGCTGGGTCTGCAGGACATGTGGCAACTGAAATAGAGAGGTACCAAGAAGGAGCTACAGAGATTTGTAGGTGACTAAATTAGAGGTTGGACACGTGGGTAAATATAAGTATTTCCTACATGCAACAGGAGACAGGACAAAAAGCTGGAAGGTGTGCAAGAATTAGTACAGCTTTAGATCACATTACAGATTGGCTGGGTAGATGTGTTCCTTACTGAAAAAGATGAAATTGATTTTTTTATTTTTATTTTTTTTAACTGTCACCAAAATGGCTAACCAGTCTTCTGGAGGGGAAAAAAAAAAAAAAAAAGTTAAAAAAAAAAAAAGTTTATAGATGTGGATGAAGAAAGAACAGGAAATACATTCAAGAGCTGTCATTTACTTTGTTGCCTGGATACACTGTGAATTATCAGAGAACTTAGAGACAGACTTACAAGGAATTATACACTGTAAAGCACTTGTTCTTTATTCATGCTAATAATTTATATAAGTTGGCATCTTTACATTCTTTTTCTAGTACAGTTATTTAAAGATTGAGCTGCAGCTGGAAATAAGATGCAACTGTCTTAATGAAGTTCCCATTCAGCTTGGATTTAGAATTTGAATAGCTACAAAATATACACAACTTTGCATGGCTCTGCTATTTTTCTGTGGATTATGAGCGTTATGCATTTGGTTTGTAATGAATTTGAACTATTTTCAAAAGACTAAAGATATTCCTTAAAAAAAAAGAAAAAGAAAAAAAAAAAAACAAAAAGAAAAAAAGATGGTTATTCTCCAATAAAAAGTATATTAAAAATCTTAAGGGTAACTTAACAACAACAAAAATTTTAACAAGTTACTTTACTATAGGTGAAGTGACTTCACTCAATTTAGTTGTCAGTATTACAAAATTTTTCCTTACATAGGGGATAGTGGAGACTGTGCACTATCTAATAAGAGTAATTGTTCCAAAATTCTTCCCATTTAGTAGTAAAAAAAAAAAAAAAAAAAGAAAGTATCTAAAGTACCTAAGAAGTAAGACCTGTACCAAGAACTGTATGCATGAATTTTTGTCTCTACCTTACCGAGGCACTGCATGTATGTTTGCACACTTACACCCAGTTATAGCCTTTTAGAATAAAATGTTACAAAATTCCCAGGTTCTAAAAATGTTTATAAATCCTATCAAGTCAGGGATGTTTAACTCATGGAATATAAATAACGATCTCATAAACTTGAAGTACACCCTATCACACTGATAAGGAAGTGTAACAAACGTTGTGTGTCCAGAGCCTTTTTTTCTTCCTCTTTCATAAACTCTGGAAATTGCAAGAAGTTGTGAATCCTAAGTATGCATCCTTTCATGAAAAAGTGTAATAGGTTTTTCTTTGAGAATGCTTTAGTAATTCAGATGGAGAATCATTAGTGATGTATCCCAAATTGTAAAGTCATACGGAGAAGGATGTTTTAGGTCAGTTGTCTACACAGAAGGACATGGGAAAGTGGTATGAGCAGCAGTCACACCTTTTTCTGTGTCAAGCCTTTATGTTTACAACTAGGGCTACTGATAGGAGGAGGTCCAAAATATGACTTATGCCTTGAAAACAACAGTAAAATGTTTTATGCACCCTGAAGAAAGGAAAAACTAAAGAAGAGAATATAAAATGAATGTCCAGTTTTAATGGTACAGTGCTACATGTCCCCATCTCATAAGCTATATAAGTTACTGTGAACGATTCAGTTCATCAACCTGCATATTACTGACAGGTGAGTTTGTAAGTAAATTCAGGAGCTTGTGTTCTCATTTTTCTTTGGGGCTACTCATATATAGTAGATCTTCTTGGGTAAGAGAAAACAATAAATTTATTAAACCATCCTACGAATGGTTGCCAAAATATCCATTTACACTCACTTAACCACAGCTAAATTAATTTATATGCTAATTTTAAGTATCAGTTCAAGGAAGCATACCCTGGAATGAAAAGCATACTTGTGCCATGGAGTCACTAATGCTTTGTGCTTTATGAATTACGTCATTCTTAGAATTAAAAATTAGAAACTAGAATATAGTCTTGATAAATTACTGTCCTTAAAAAGGAGAAGGAAGATGTTAGGGAAGGAACCAGGGCAGGGAGAGCTGTATACCTGATTCTAATATTCACCTGTCATGTGATAGCATTGATAAATTATTTAATATCTGCTTCTTTTATTCTGTATTATGTCTTCATGGGGTGATATCCTGTAGCAGTGTGCTCTGCCCTGGCTGAATCTGTTTCATTTCCTTTGCTGATGGCTTGCTGCCATGGAAGATAATGGAAAAATAAAACTGCCAGGCTTCTACCTCCTGCTAGTTTCAGTAGAAATTAGCAAAAAAAAATAAAAGAATTTAATCTTAAAGACTCATTACAATCTTTCAGCATGGCACAAGCTGTAACAATTTATCCCTCAGTTTATTTTAATGTAATACAAATTATGCTTCACCAAAAATCTCCCACAATCTTATAATTGTTTCAGAAAGTGTTTAAGGTTTTAATAATGTTTTGGCATGAGGAAATCTTGATCAGGATAGGAAAAAGAAGTAATCTGAGAAATAACAATCGAGCACCAAGCTTAGAGCAATAGGAGGTGTTCTTAGCTGAGGAAGAAGTGTAGTAAGGAGAAGGAAAATGAGAGAAATGGAAACAATTTGTATGAAATTGGGAAGATTTAGATTCTGATTCACAATTTTTAAAAAATATACAGAATTTTAACACTTGGCATTAAATCATTCTTCAAAGGGCTTAAGTCATTATATCCAAGAGTTTCATTCATAAGAAAACAGGTGAAGCAAAATAAAATACAGCAATGTGTTTTCTTGTTTTTCTGTTATTAGCAGTGTGTCTTGTACTTTAGAAATGCATAATACTTCTTTACATACCAAAGTTAGAAATTTTCAGCTATTTTACAGAGTAATGAAAAAAAATGTACAACCAAATCTTCTAGTACGTAATTCTATAAATGCAAGAAAAAAATTGACTTGTATTTTTACAGAAAGTCAACAATTCAACTTGTATTTTCATTTTGTTAACTGTCAATTTCTACCAGTTACAATTTTTAACAGTTTCAGTCTCTTCACATTTCTTCCTCCTTCACCAGTTCTTGGGACAAAGCAAGTGTTCGGGAGAGAGCCTTGTAGGTTAGAGAAGGCTGAAAATAGTACATTTCAATTTGGAGAAAAGTAGCAATGTGAACAAACAATCAGAATTGTAGAAACACAGATATTCTACTTATTTTTGCACATAAATAGCAGGAGTTGTTGGTGTGTCCCATTCTCTCCCCCTGGCTTGTCAAAATGACTGCCTATCAGCATATGTTGCTGGAAATAGAATATATAGTATTTTCTTATTTTTCTGCCTGATACAGATTTCATAGACTTACGTAGTGCTTTTAAGAGAGAAAGTCTCGTCAGTTAGGGTCTAAAATCAAACAGGTAAAGAACACCAATTACTCTGAAAGTTTTGAACTGAGCTAGTAAGCAGTTTGTTTAGTTAATAGCCTCCCTAGTATCTAGCAGAATTATCATGTGTTATGGTGAATTGTGCCTAACACACTGGGAACTTCTCTACAAAGAGGTGCATCTCCTGTGTCTTCTGCTCTGCTACAAAAAGAAGACTATCAGTTGCTTAAACAATTATTAGTAGTAGTATTAGTATTAGTATTTTAGTGGGGGGAGCGTGTTTTTTTTTGCTATTGTCTTCCTCCTTTGGTTGATTGCTACCAAAGGAGATATCGTATCCTTCATGTACCCCCACTCAGTTCCCCTCCTGTATCTTGCTCTTCCATTTCCTCTTTTAGTCACCTGGTCAGAGTTCTGTGCTTAAACCCTACTTCCACACCCTGGCTTTTTCCATGGGACAATACCACATATGGTGGGGAAGGTAGAGCTACATTATTGTCCCACAAAACTAGAAGCACAACAAAGTGCCTTCTCTGCCTACTAGCCCAGCAAATGTGATTGATGCTGACATGTATATATTCTTATTCTTTTCACAAAACATGAACAATATAGTTCTATTGTTTATTCACATTAATAATATCATTTTTTGTGGGGGATGAAATTTTTGCAGATAAAATACGTTGGTATGAAATAAAGTATATACATATTCAGTTTGCCAGGTATTATCCTTCAACTGAATAATGTCCTAGTATTTACAGAGACAAATTCATGAATTCTTTGTTCTAGTCTGCTTTATATATGTAAATTTCTGGTCTAAGCTCAAGGCTTTAAAAAGTTTGTTTGGCTTGCTTCTCAAACATGTTTAAAAGAATGCACAGGGTTTGTTCAAGTGGTTTAGTGTTTTGTTTTGTTTTTCTCTCAGGCTTCTCTATCTTTCTGGGGATTTGCATTAATTGTAGCTTCATCCAGCATGGAACCCCCAAATTTAAACATTCTCAACAATAATAAACAGTTCTTCAAAAATATATATTCCACATGTGCCAACCATCAAGCATTTTTCAATATAACATGATACCCATGCCTCCAGAATGTCAGATCTGTCACATCCCTCCTGGGTAACTCACCAATCTCCTTTCATTATCCTTTCACAATAACCACTCACATACAGAAGAAGAAAACTTTGCTGTCCTGCTGTTTACTCAGCATGTGTGCTACAGCTTCTTTTGCTTTATTTTTTTTTTACCTCTCGGTGAGTATATGCACTCTTGCTATTTTGCAAACTGGCTGCCTCATTAGGACTTCCTTCTTGATTGTCTTGTCAGCTTTATTGCAGTTTTGAATGCCACTACTAGCTGACAACGTTATGATCTGTTTATGGTAGAGGCTAATATTTTATTGATATTGCAATGTGAAATAGTTCCTTATTTTAAAGCCATGCGGGGAAAAAAAAAAAAAAAAAGGAGAGAGAGAGCTCTATCACTAATTATCACTACTACAAATGTGATTAATTTTTCATAGAATATCTGATAGAAATTTAAAAAAATACTTAAAATACATTGTGCATTACTGGGCTTGGATACAGGACTCAAAATAGTGCATTGGAGTTTTCTGATTCAACAACTATTATGAATTGATAAAGTTATAATCCAGATACTCTTTAGCTCTATCTCTTCCCTCACCTTCAGAATTTGTCTTGTTTTATGGCTTCAGAAGTACTAATTACTTGGGTCTGTATAGGTCACAGGATGGCCCCCCATGGCTCTGTTGAACTGAACCACTGACTGAACAAACCCTGAACAGCTGAACTGGTCAAGTCAGTCATTTTGACACCAAGCAACTACCTGGGGGCAGGATAAAGAACTCCTCTGCAATATTTCTTTTACAGTCTGTGACATTTTGTAACACAGAAAAAGATCAGTACAAAATCCAAGTCACCTGGTCCTTGGTAATATCCTGTGTTGAGTCTAAAAATTACCACAACCATTAATCATGACTGAATGATTTCTAGGATGACTTACAGAAGCTTTGCAAGTTGTCTTGAACCTCCCCTACTTGACATCTCTATTTACCCTTACAGTGAGGATGAGGTAAGGGTTATACAAAAAGTGTTTGTGCAGCTGAAAGCAGCCTTGGCACAGAACTCATGAGCCAACCACACCAAAAATAGGATTCAGAACAAAACACTTCAGTATGTTTTTATGGCCTCAGAATTTATGATTTATTTTCTAAAGTTAAAAATAAAAATAAATTAAATCACTGATCATTTTTAATTATTATACAAATATTATAAACTTTTAAAATAAGTTAGATTCCATGTCACATTCTTAAATAAACTATAGTCAAAGAAATGTACTCAATCACAAGCCTAGATTTCTCCTTTTTCTCTCAAAAATTGCTTTCCTTTATGCAGAAAACATGCCATTCTTGAGTTCAAAATATCATCTGACTTCCAAACATCATTCAAATCTTATTTTATCTCACCAGTAGATAATTGGAAAATGTTCAACTTTTTTTTTACTTTTTTTTTTTTTACTTTTTTTTTTTTACTTTGAGTGAATGTTCCCAAAATAAATGTCTTGCCTAACCAAATTACTTGTTTTGCATTTTTGTATTCTTCTGGTTCTAGCAGGATTTTTTCTCGAAAAAACTGCAGAAAAAATCTTCTAATTTTATTCAGATGAATAGTTGCATAAACTGAAATAGCATTTGTTTTCCCTGACTCACAGCAGAGAAACGATGTACATGAATTAGCCTACTCTCATTCTTGTTATTATTTAAGAGGCTGCATTTCTTGTATTTCTTGTTAGAGATACAGAAGCCTAGGTTGGCTACCTATCATATAAATTTGAAATCTTTCTCAC
This sequence comes from Nettapus auritus, assembly GCA_011076525.1. NCBI lineage: Eukaryota > Metazoa > Chordata > Aves > Anseriformes > Anatidae > Nettapus > Nettapus auritus. The sequence goes on from CM021766.1 coordinate 115,661,707, forward strand.
TTTCTTCCAAATATATACAATTATCCCTGTGATGATCATTTATATATATATATATTTTTCCCCACGTGTTGACTATGTTGGTTTTTGGGTTGCCTTTTTTGTTATCCTTATTAGCTATCAATTTTGAACAAACACAAGTGACACATGATCCCTTATAATTTGTCCAATTCTACTGCTTAGAAATGGTCTGTGGAAAAGTCAGCATTTTAAAAGTGTATATGCTATTTGCATCTGTTCAACATACAGTAATTGACAAAAAAATAATAATAATAAAAATTAACTAGTCTCTTATTAATTTCTGTTCTGTGTAAAAATATCCAGAAATGAAGAATTCTCTCTTACGGAAATATTACTGTTGCGTAATGTGTTTGCATTTATTTAAAATAAGTGAGCCCCTGAAACTGTGCCTGGATATTGCTCTGGGTGTGCAGCACAGCAATCCACATTGTCCATGACACTGGTTCCAGATTTGGGGATTTACTGGTGAATGTTTTGACTCACCTTCCTATACTGCACATTTGTGTTTCCTTCTCATGCTGTGAATTTTGGATTTGTCCTGGCATAGCATTGCACTCTAACCACCCAGAAAGTACAGTGAAGTGACATCCCCCAGTACAGAGCAGTTTTACTTCTCAGAATGTGTCCTAGCCACTGGGCTCTTTGCTATTCTGCAATTGTCCTTTTACCTAATTCTTCCCCATAAAGTCTTTCATAGACCCAAGAAGACTAAAACAGTAATTTCTGTGAATATTTTTTTTCTCTCAGAATGGTATTATTGAAAAAAACCTGAGCAGAGCTAATCACAAGTCTTATGACATTGCCATTTTCTCACTACCAAAGGGGAGAATCTTCTTGTCATTGTGTATATGCATCACTATTAAAAGTTCTTAGTTTAGCACTGACTCCATGAAACATAGACAATAATATAAAATCACAAAATCACAGAATCGTTAAGGTTGGAAGGGACCTCTGGAGGTCATCTGGTCCATCTTCCTGATCAAGCAGGAACACTCCTCAAGCAGGTTGCGGAGGACCATGTTCAGATGGCTCTAGAAGATCTCCAAGGAGGAGACTCCACAACCTCTCTAGGAAACCTGTGCCAGATGTCTATCACATGCACAATAAAGAAGTGATTCCTAATTTCAGAGGGGACCTCCTGTGCTCCATTTTGGGCTTATGGCCTCTTGTACCAGCACTGGGCACCACTGGAAAGAGCCCACCTCTGTCCTTTGTACCCTCCTTTCAGGTATTTATAGACATTAATTAATCCACCCTTAACCTTCTCTCCTCTAGGCTGAGAAGTCCCAGCTCTCTCAGCCTTTCCTCATAGGAGAGGTGCTTCTATTTCTTGATCATCTTTGGGGCCCTCTGTTGGACTTTCTCCTGGAGCCTCATGTCTCACTTGCACTGGGACGCTCTGCTCCAGGTGTGGCCTTGACAGTGCTGACTAGAGAGTAAGGATCACCTCCCTTGGCATGCTGGCAATGCTTTACGCAGTGAAGCCTAGGATAAAATTAACTTTTTTTTTTTTTTTTGTAGCAAGGGCACATTTCTGACTCATATTCAACTTGTCCACCAGGACCTCAAAGTTCCTTTCTGCAAAACTGCTTTACAGCTGGGTGCTCCCCAGCTTCTATTGGGTTGTTCCTCCTTCTTTTTTCCATCTCTGAGCACTTCTCCCAGTTGCCATGATCAATCAAAGATCATCAAGAGTGTCCCTGTAATGGCATCTGTCAGCTCTCTCAGCACTTCTGGGTGTATTCCATCATGACCCATGAACTAACATAATTCCCAATTGCCAAAGTATTTCCTGACCCAAGTCGCCTCCAATCATTAAAATGGCCATGACTTCCTCTTCACTCTCTGAGAAGAGCCGAATATTTTTCTTTCTACTCTATGGCAACCACAAATTGTGCATCTGTGGCAATTAGGAACCTAGGATTTTTGATTTATTTAGGATTTTTGATTTATTTATTTATTTTTGGAACATTCTAGAGTTAATATATTTTCAATTTAATCGCCCAATTCTGTTTTTTTTTTGTTTGTTTGTTTTGTTTTGTTTTGTTTTGTAGTTTGTTCCATGAGATGAGAAATCAGATCTTAGCTCCTATGAATACATATTGAGATCTTGCGGCATTTTGATTCTCTTTATGAAACAGTTGTATATATGTATATATATATTAAGAGAGAGAAGAGTGCACAGTTAGCCATTGGAGAGAATCAAGGATATGATTTCAGTGCAATCTGTTTGGTAGATAAAGCTCTGTCTGTCTTCTTTACTTTCGTGCTTCCTTCTCTGCAGTGGTAATTTTTTGTTTACATTTTTTCTTAGGACATTAATTGTAGTTTTCTCCTTATTGGGATATCTGAAAAAAAAAAAAAAAAAAAAAAAAAAAAATTCATCTGAGTTTGTCTAGAAATCAATACAATCTTGAAATGTTATTCATTTTATTTTCTGCTGTCATTTATGTAGTTGTGCTTCAGCACTTTTTTAAAGAAAAAAAATGCATTTAAAGAATTGTGGGCCAGCTGTATAATATATTCTGAGCACAATTTTCCTGTTACAAATAATTGTAAAAATATTCAATAGCTTTAATTACTACTGAAAATAGTGCAACAATTTCTCTCTGCAGAATTCTGGCTGGGCCAGCCACCATTTTCAGTCCTCTACTTGTATTTAGACAGTTGTGCTCCCAGTGAGCACACATCTGTGTTTAACATGCAAGGCCAAGCCAAAAAAAGAGCTATGCAAATGCCAAGTACTGCTTCTGTGTCCACTTGGTTTTCTTTTTCTTTTTGGTTTAATTTAATGGTTCAAATTTGCCTTCAGGGCTCTATTGACTAGTCAGAATTTCTAGAAAATGCTATAAGTTTATGGCTGCCTGCTTTGATATGGGAACAAATAATGACTAAACTACCGTACATTAGAGCAACCAGAATAGCAAGCCCAAAGAAATTTTATTTCTTTGCTTCAGCACTGAAAACTTGAGGATGGGCAGTCAATCATGGACAAAGAAGAGATACCATGTTCAGGAAAATGAAAGTGGGAGGTGAGAAGAGCAAATACCTAGTTCACCCTCTGCACAGCCACTGCAGGGCAGCCTACTGGAATTACTCTCAGAAAGTTCATAAACAAAGGGGAATTGGTCAATTAAGGAAGACTTAATGTCTTTCTCACCTGCCATTTGTTCATCCAAAATCTTTGTGATTACTTACATTGAGAATTTGAGAAGCAAAGCTGGATTCAATGCTAACACCACTTTTATTCACAAATGCACAGCATGAAAGTATGCTTTATTGTGTAACCACAATAAAAATAAGTAGGACAAAGAGAAAAATAAAGATGTTAAAGGAAGACTTCCAATGCCTATCATCAGGTATCATCTTTCCACCTGCGTTATGCCCTACCTTAATGTAGGCTTGGGGTGCCTAGTGGATAAATATCCTTACTGTTTTCTCACATTCAAGTTTTCAAAAAGATACTGTTAATAGAACACTGCTTTGTAAATGAAAATAAAGATGTCAAGAAAATTTTCTGGCACGGTGACATCAGAAAAGGGGTAATTTATAATTATGAAACAAATGAGATACTATATTTCTGACAATGTTTTAGGTAATGGAAATATATCACTGATTTGTTTAGGAATCAGTTACATATGAAAAAAAAAAAAGCCATTTAAAATCACAGAACTTTTTTTTTTTTTTTTTTCTTTTTTCTTTATCAATGCATTTTTACATGTACCTTTAGTGCATCCAGTTGCTGTTCAGGAAAACAAAGCTATCATTTTATTAATTCTTCTTAAAGGAAAGATTTCCTGACATCGTCCTTTAATCTTTTAAGTAACATAGAATACCTTAACAAACTTTTTGGTTCACTGTGATTTACTGCTTGATATAAATGATATTTTCTAATGTTTAGAATTAAGTATGGTTAATCGTATAGCTAGAGATGAACATTTTAAAACCTTAAGACTGAAAAGGATAACTTTTTTTTTTTTTTTCATATTAGCTATGCTGAATTTTTAAGATATAATGTGCAGTGTTTCAGTCACTTGTCTGCACTTCCTATGGTTTCCTCAGTTTTTCCTTTTCCATCTTCATATTAATTTCTTTTGATCAAAAATTTTTATGAACCTTAGAACAAGCCAGCAAAGCTCACGATGGCAAGAAGTATCTGAAAACAACTCAGACTGTAAAACTAAAGGAGAGTGGAAGTGCAAACAATCCCCTATCCATCTTGCAGAATGTGTAGACAGAATATTCGGGAATGAAAGCATGAACAGCTGACTAATATATCATGATTACAAAACAAGGTAATAGAGAATATATTTCAGAAGCAAATTATGACCAAGTGAAATAGGAGGCACGGTGGCCTTTTCATCCCCAACAAATTTATTCTCAGATCATGCTGTTGGGTAGCAAAAGTACAGTTGAATGGCTGCACAATCTTCCCACTCAGGTAATATAAATATTTGACTTAGTTGTCATTGAATGGAAGGAATTTTTAGACTTACCCTCTGGCATCCTAGCACAGTTACGATAACAGGACTGTGTCAGTTTCCTGCAGATTCAAGGGAAATTTCTGATGCAAAATCATAGAGGCCAGGGAACCTTGTCACATAGAAACATCCATCTTTCACAGTTGTACCTGCGGTGGTACTCCTTATGCATCATCTGGGCAGCTCCTACTGTCATGTTTTATTTGTACCAGGAGAGTATTTAGGAGTTTGAGTCGCAGATTAGGGCATTACTGTCAAAAACATGAATCAGTAAGTTAGTCTTTATTCCAACAACATGTCTAAGTTCATGGTGCTCCTCCTTGGAGTTTATGACTTTGGAACATAATGTAAAAAAAAACTTGATTCTTGTCCTGGTTTAGGCTGGGATAGTGTTGATTTTCTTCAGCTAGTATGGTGCTAGAATTTAGAATTAAAATAATTTTGATAACACCGATGCTTTAGTTATAACTGAGTAGTGTTTTCACTGAGCTGAGGACTTCTGGCTTCTTCTTGCCAGTGAGTAAACAGAGGGTGCACAAGAAGATGGGAGGGACCACAACCAGAACAGCTGACCCAAACTGGCCAAAGAGAGATTCCATGCCATATGATGTCATGATGAACAATAAAACTGGGGGGAGTTTGCTGGGGGAGTTGCTGTTCTTTAGGGGTGAAGTGGGCATTAGTCAGTAGGGGGTGAACAATTGCATTGTACATCACTTTTTAAAATTATTATTGTTGTTTTCTTTCCTTTTTTTTTCTTTTTTAAAATCAAACTGTCCTTATGTCAATCCACAAGTTCTTGCACTTTTACCTTTATTTTCAGTTATCTCCCCATCCCACTGAGAGGGAGTGAGCAAATGTGGTGCTTAGCTGCCTGCTGGGTTAAACCACAACAATGGAAGATGATTGACAGGGTAAAACAAAGGTCATTCCAGCACTGTATATCAAATGAGTGTCATCGGGCTGTTTCCAGCTCGGTTTTGTGCCAAAAAACAACTACTTTTCACTCCACCTTTGTACAAACAAACAAACAAACAAAAAAAAAACAGTACTCATACTGTACATTTCTAGCATATAGGCTGGATAAATAGTAGATCAAAGACATACATACAAAGTGTTCGGATAAGGAAACTATAGTATCTTTCATCAAGAAACACAGACTGTTCTAATGTGTTGCCTTACATCCTGAATAATTCCTCACTCTAGTATAGGAAGATGGATAATCTAAAGTCAACTGAGTATATGGGAGGGAGAGGAATGATGTAATGACAAAGCCTGAAGAAAGGCTTAATATGCTTTCTGTTTCAGCTCAGCAAGGATAAAGAAAAAATCCTTAAGAAAAAGAAAGGCTGCAGCTGAAGATATGGTTAATACTAAATTTCCTACTCAGATACACTAGAACGGAACTGGTGATGCATTATAAATGTTAGTTGTTGATTAGAAACAGTAATATCAGCAGGAGTTGTAGCTACTGAATAATACAGAAGACTCAGACATTGACCTACTGTGCTATACCATCACCTAGGGTGGTATTCATCTCACCCAACCTTTTAACCACCTAAAAATTAGCTGCCTAATTTATGCTAGTGATGGGGTTACCATCAGTGGAGATAAATGAAACTCTTCAGTGTGATTCCTCTTATCCCTAGGTAGGTATCCACAGTGCATAGATGAGTTGTCCTTTAGAGATGCCTCACTCTCTGTGAATTTATCTACATGATTATGATAGATCAGGAACCCATATGTTGGCTGGATAAAGAAGGATATGAAAAAAAATCATGCTTACATAATTTATAGTAATGTCACATCTTCACAATACAAATCCATGTAGGCATATCTAAACTATCTCACTAAAAGGCACCTTGGGAACCAAAACTAAGAATTTTCTGAGGTATAATTTAGCCTTAGAAGAAGACTAATGTGCTCCAGAGAAGGAGCTAAGCAACCATTGATACAAAAAACTCTCCATACCCTTTGCAAATTACAGTAGTTATAAAAGAATGGGAGTAATACTTACGACTGGGAAGTTTAGTACCCTCAAAAGATCTTCTATATAAAAGTTATCACAAAAAAGCATAATGCAGAATATTGGTCATTTCTAGGGAATTTCTTCTTATTACTGTTCTTTTATCTCCACACTAGAAAAAATAGGCCTAGAAATTTTTTTTAAAACCATACCCTATTCTTGCAACATATGAATTGTCATTGTTCATTTGCTTAACAATGACAACTTACTTGTGCACTATTAATAAGCAGACAGTAATTTAAATTACTGCAGGTATCTGCTTTGAACAAATTTGAAATACAGGTTTTGTCCAGGTACAAGAGGTGGTAGATTTTTTTTTTTTTTTTTTTCCTCCTCCAATAATTCAGGATAGAATTGCTTCTCCATGACCAGTGTCCACTCTGCACTTACATGGACACCTGAATCCAGGGGATTTTGGTCTGAATAATTTTGGACTGTTCACTTAAGACACACAAAAATATATTACATTTAAATAGAACAATTTAAGTCAATTATATTGATAATAGAGAATAAGAATGTCATAATACGGTAGGAACAGAATATATAACATAAAGCCAGTATAATAAGGAAGCTGTGGGTATTGTTTATTCTGTACAGTAAAAAAAAAAAAAAAAAAAAAGGTACATTTCAAAAAATCATGCATAATGTTTGTTTTAAAGTAATTATGAAAATATAAGGAATGATGTGTAACTAATTGTTGGCCATTCACAGCAATATTTAAATGGATGACTGTTACAAGCATTTCACATAACTTGATCAAATTATATGTTAGCGTTATATGAGCAGGATTTTTTTTACAACATTCTCCAACCACTGTTTAAAGGAATATTGAAAATTCTCTTGCAATTCAAAGTTCAGTAGGAAGGTTCTTTTCCTCTCCATTTACCTACTTTGTGGTGTCTTTACAGATCTTACTTGCTCAGTAATAATAGTGTGTAAAATAAAGGTGTATTTTTATAAGCAGTAAACTAAATAGCTACTATTCATATTAAAAGAAAAACAAAACTGAGTATTCAATAGTCCTGAGGCTACTTTCAACAGCCTGATATATTCTGAGATCAAGAATCATTAGGCAAACATCTGTTTTGATGAATTAATTTAAAAGATAGCCTTGGTAGAATAAAGATTATCATAAGTTGTTCTTTTTCGGTATGCATTTGATAAACAGAGGTGGCTAACAGGTAGTTTTTAAAAAGGATTCTACATAGCTGTGATAAAACAAAAGGTTTGTAAGTATTAGGACAAAAGCATACTCACTATGTGACTTCTGTTCTTTAGCTGGCATGACCCTGGAGCAGTTGCAGAACTCAAACCTGTAAGTTGTTACTCTTGTCTGCAGGCTATTACATATCACCATTGCTAGATTTCATGACATTCAAAATATTTACAAATTTTGCTTTATACAAGAGAGTAAATTTCAGGTATATGTAGGAATAGCCAAATGGCATATAACTTTATTTCAATAATAAAGAACATAGGTGCTCTTACAGTCTACTTCTTGCGGCTTTGTACAAGAGCTGTTTATGCCCCCAGCCTGTGTTACTTTTTCAATAGTTCACACAGACTCAGAAATAACCACAGTGTGATGGAACCATTTCTTTTACCTCTCTACTTTTTCACAAAGAATGGTAGGTGAGCAAAGAAAGGCAGTGGAGGAATGGAGTGGGGCAGAATGGAGAGAAGATGAAAGAAAGGGAAGGGAAGGGAAGGGAAGGGAAGGGAAGGGAAGGGAAGGGACGGGAAGGGAAGGGAAGGGAAGGGAAGGGAAGGGAAGGGAAGGGAAGAATTTTTGCTATGCTTAGTAACATCTCAAAAATCTTAAAAATTTATTTAATTCTTGGAACCATCTCTTTCAGAAAATTTGGAAAATGTTTTTCCTGTCTGTCTTAAATGAATAATGAGAAACTATAGCAGTAATGCCTGGAATGCCTTGGACAGCTACTGTGACTGTCCTTAAAAGTATGAAGACCTTATTCCAAAGTGAAAAAAAAAAAGGTCAGGCATGACTCAGGGTCAGTCACTGCTCGGTTAGAAAATGCAACTAAACTACTGAGCCCAGGTTCAATACAGTATCTTATTTTAGGACAGTGCTTAAATTTATGCATTTGTCTAATAATTCTTTCTTGCCTGGACTGAAGGAGACTAAAGGATAGACTGTTAGTATGACCACAACAAAACAAAGCAAAGCAAAACAAACAAACACTGTTTAGGATTATTTTATGCTTACTTTCTTATTATCTAATTCAAACCTACGGAATTCAGACACTTGATGCCTCTGTTGAATTAGTCCTGATAGTTTAATGGATTTTTATAGCAGAATCTCCAAATGTATCTTAGAAATATTAATGAAGATAAGCATTTACAACTAGAAAATTTGTGATGATGTAGAACATGCAGCTACTTTAATTCAGCACTCTAATGAACTTTAATGCTTGGCTGAAAATCTGGGAATAATTGAAAACTTAAATGTCTAAAATGAATCTCCTCTGAGGGGACTTTTCCACTAAACCTTTTTGACAAAGTAGCAAAAAATGTAGCTCTTTAATTGTTGTTTTGTGTACACCCAGATTATCCTTAAATTAAAATAAAATTATTTTACATTAAAGCTGTTGTTTTTATGAGGTAACGTACTAAATGTAATTACCATTGCAGGAGCTTTGTTCAGAGCATTATAATATTTGAATGTCATTGTGTTCATCATTTTAAAAGACAGCTAAAATATATACTTATATAACTATCAATATTTAATTAAGCAAAGGGCTCCATCCTACCATAGCCTGAAAACTACAGTTCTAGGAAGATACTTTGCTTTTCTCCTTGATACCTCCCAGTATTCCACAAATGGCTGGTTTCTTATTTACCTGAATATGCCACAACTCTTCCCTTCTCTTATCACAGTTGAATTATAGAAGAGTATTCAATTTTTCCATAAATGAAATATGTTCATGACATACATACATACATTTCATAATATGCATCCTGTCTTCAAGTCCCTGAAAACTTCATTCATTGAATGACTACATGTGTAAAATAAAGGGAAGTTGATGACAGTAGTATTAATAACTATATTCAGCCTCAATTGTTGACTTTCACAGACTTACTCACACAATAGGATTAAAAATCAGGTCCCATGGACACACAGGATCTAGTAGGGGTTATGTGGAAATTTCCTTTTCTTGACTATTTAATGAATCCAATGGAGCTGATAGATATAACTGATTTCTTTTCTGGTTTTCTGAATATTCTGCTTTACCCTATGAGATAAGAAGATTATTTATTTTTGCATAATTCCTGGAAATACTTATTTTTATCCACAGATGTATTAATAGACATAGACACAAATTTTGAAACCTTTCACGTTTTGAAATTTCACCTCTGTTCTTCATTTCAGCCTGTCACCCAGTGAATTCATCAGTGTCACTCATGTCTTGTAGTTGTGAGATTTCATTGAAGCCTCAGGCATCGCCATAGTCACTCCAATTGAAATATGTTCAACATATTTTGAAAAGTTGACTATGCTGCAGTGAAAAGAGTGAATTAGCCTGACTCACCTGAAACTTTTAATAATTTATGTTTTAAAAGGGGCTGCTGAAGTACTCTATTGTTTGACAATAACATATTTGATAAAAAAGCATTTTAAGGCTAAAGCTTAAATTTTCAAAGCAGCCTCTGATTCTTGGTGCGTAAATTAAATGCAAATGACTAAATTCTCAGGGCAGCCAAGAACTCACAACTCAGAACTGCAGCTATTCGCACCTGTGATAATCAGCTCAAACCTTTCACTTAGCCTAAGAATTAAACAAAATAGTAACAGCAGCAGCAAAACAGAAACCTATGGTTCAAAATATGGGATGAAACTGAGACTTTGAGCTGACGCTTAGAATTTAGTGTATTGGTTATTTGTATTGAATTTATAATGCATTATTGGGCATTGTGGTGAAAAGCAGACTACAAAGGTAGCAGTAGATTTCAGCAAAGTCTAGTCACACTCACTATGGAGGTCTCGCCATATGTTATGTATACAATTGAGGCTAAAACCATAATGCTGTGAATATAATATGTATGGTCACCTTGGGTGAGCAAAGGATAGTAAACAAATAATGCTACTAAAGTGTCCAAAATTTCTGTTTCAATAGAGATTTGGCTGAAAAGGAACAAGTATATATTCAGCTGCCTCAGTGAGAAACTTAAATAAAAACAAACATTTTAGGGAATTGATTCAGTGATCTGGATCCTGAGGACAATAGCTTGCATTATTCCAGCCACAATGAAATCTGTGGAAGAGAACAATCTGTGAAATACTCTTTGAAGACCAAGGCTGAAGTCCATATGGAAGTCTTCAGGCTGGTATGTATATCCTGTGTGCAAATAGATGAAAACAACAACAACAACAAAAAACAACAACAACAAAAACCACAATATCTTCTTTTATATTATTGTAATTATCTAACAGAAGAGACTCAAACAGAGAAGTACAATTTACTGTTTTTTTTGATCTAAATAATGGGTAGCAGAACTTTTGCTGTTTGTTGCAGAGGCCACCTGTTAGACCTGTTGAAGCCTCGCTTCTGCAGTCACATGCTAAAGGATGTGTGTACCTTCACACCCTCATCAGGCTGTGCAGGATGAGAGCTACAGTTGAACTGTGCATCTTTTGGCTGTGGGTCCTCCATGGGCCTTTAGGACTGACACTGTCATTTTATATCACCATTACAGTTCTCTTTATTTTATTTTATTTTATTTTATTTTATTTTATTTTATTTATTATTTTTTTTGTAAAGCACCAAACAATACAAGGCCTGTGTTACCACCCAAATCAGCAGCATTTTTATGCAGTGAACTTGGAACATGTCCACATGGTAGGTGCCACACAGGTGAAGTTTAGCATGGGAGCATGTGAGGATGCAGGGATGAATAGCTCACTCAGATCATATTCGAGCAGAGCACAGTGCCAAGGCAGCTGCACTTGAGTCACTGTTTACCGAAATGCGGACTGAAAGGTGCCTCCTGAACGAACCAGGCTGAAGCTGATGGTATAAAATGCTTCTTCTTTCACCATTCACTAGTGTAAACCACTGCTTATGAATACAAAGAGAAAGCTATTGCAGTAATTTTTTTCTGCAGCCATAAAAGAAAGCCTGAATGAAGACCATGCCTCAGTTACGCTATAGATGTACTAGGCTCTGTCATAGCACCAATATAACTGTGTGCTTTTTAAAAAAATTATAATAGTTAATACAAATATTAATGCACAGTATCTTCAGGCTGCAGATGAAAAAATGACCTAGAAATACCTTCATACAAAATTCAAATATGTGATGCTGCTAGCCCTACAGATAGGCAAAAACAGCATTTTAAATATAGGCCGTTCTTGCTGTGTTTGTTAGGTAGAAACGTACCTTGCAGAATATCACCATTTCAAAATCTACGTTAAGATGACTTTCAGAATTTGTAACATGGAATATAGGAAAAATAAAATTGTACTTTAAAACATACATGTATTTCATCCAGACTCCAGAGCCAAACCAAGACTCACTGAAGTCCACCTGACTCCAACTTATTTTTGAACATGACCTTTCATTACCTGGCAATTACTGAATTAATGTAAAAAATACATATACGTAAATATACATACATATATATATGCATATTTACTTTTACATTGCAATGCATTACTTCAATTGCATTGCTACTTTAAGATTTCAGGTGAAATGGAAAGTTGTACAAAGTGCCAAAGACCAAACTTGAGGGAACTGGTAGACATATTTGAGAAGCTGTGGCAGTTCCCACTGATGGGAAGAGGTGAAACATAACACTCATTTTTTTTAAAAGCAAAAGCAGGAAGACTTGGGGTATTACAGGCCAGTCAGTCTCACCTCTGTGCCTCACAAGATCATAGATCATGGAAGCTATGCTAAAGCACATGGAAATTAAGGAGGTGACTGGGGACAGCCAATATGGCTTCACTAAGTGCAGATTCTGCCTGACAAACCCAATATCCTTCTACAATGGGGCTACAGCACTGGTGGATTGGAAAGAAAAAATGACATAATCTACTCAGATTTGTGCAAAGCATTTGACACTGTCCTCTATGATATTCTTGTCTCTAAATTAGAAAGACATGGATTTGATGGATGGACCACTCAGTGGGTAAGAAATTGGCTGGATGGTCATGCTCAAAGAGTTGTGGTCAACAGCTCAATGTCCAGATGGAGATCAGTAATGAGCAATGTTCCCTGGGGGTCAGTACTGGGCTAGTGCTATTTAGCATCTTTGTTGGTGACATGGACAGTAGGATTGAGTACACAGCAGCTGGGAGAGAGAGAGGAGTGAGAAACAGCCTTGCAGACACCAAGGTCGGTGAAGAAGAAAGGGGAGAGGTGCTCCAGGCTCCGGAGCAGAAGCTCCCCTGTGGCCTGTGGAGAGGCCCCTGGTGGAGCAGGCTGTCCCCCTGCAGCCCATGGGTCCCACATGGAGCAGATCTCCACGCTGCAGCCCGTGGAGGAGCCCCCGTGGAGCAGGTGGATGTGGCCTGGAGGAGGCTGCGGCCCATGGAGAGGCCCCACAGGAGCAGGCCCTGGGCCGGAGCTGCAGCCTGTGGAGAGGAGCTCATGCAGGAGCAGGGGGTCTGGGGGGAGCTGCCGCCTGTGGGGTACCCGTGCTGGAGCAGTTTGCTCCTGGGGGATGGACCCCGTGGTACGGAGCCATGTGGGAGCAGTTCTTGAAGAGCTGCTGCCTGTGGGCAGCCCCCACAGGCTCAGTTTAGGAAGGACGGCATCCCGTGGGAGGGACCCCATGTGGAGCAGGGGCAGAGGGTGACTGTGAAGGAGCGGTGGAGACAAAGCGTCAGGGACTGACCGCAGCCCCCATTCGCTGCGCTGCTCGGGGGAGGAGGTGGAAGAGAGTGGATGGGGGAAAGGTGTTTTTAATTTTGTTGTTGTTGTTGTTTCTCACTGCTCTAGTCTGTTAGTAATAAGTAATAACTTTTATTAATCTCCCTACGCTGAGACTGTTTTTCCTGTGACGATAATTGTTGAGTGATCTCTCTGTTATTTCAGTCCTTTAGCCCTTTTTGTGTTATTTTCTTCCCCTTTCCCTTTCAAGAGGGGGAGTGAGAGAGCAGTTGTGGCAGAACTCGGCTGCCCACCTGAGTAAAACCACCACACCGCCCTGATGAGAAGGACTTGGGGGTGTTGATGAGAAGCTCAACACAAGCTGTCTGTGTTCACCTGCAGCCCAGAAAGGCAACCATGTCCTCTGCTGCATCAAAAGCAGCATCACCAGCAGGTCAGGGTTGGTGATTCTGTCACTCTACTTTGCCCTTGTGAGGCCCCAGCTGGAGTATTGTGTTTAGCTCTGGGCTCCCAGCATAAGAAGAACATGGATCTGTTGGAGTGAGTCCAGAGGAGGGCCACGAGGATGATTAGAGGGCTGGAGCACCTCTCCTGTGAAGACAGTCTGAGGGAGTTGGGGTTGTTAAGACTGGAGAAGAGATGCCTGTGGAAAGACGTTATAGCAGCCTTCCAGTACCTAAAGGGGGCATACAGGAAATCTGGGGAGGGACTCTTTGTCAGCAAGTGTAGTGATAGGACATGATGACAAGAGGAAATGGCTTTAAACTAAAAAGGGGTAGATTTAGATTAGATATAATCTAATTCTTCACTCACAGAGTGGCAGGGCACTGGAACATGTTGCCCAGAGAAGCTGTGGATGCCCCATCCCAGGGGATTTTCAAGACCTGATCTAGTGGGTGGCATCCCTGCCCATGGCACAGGGGGGTGGAACTAGGTCCTTTCCAACCCAAACCATTCTATGATTCTGTGGTTAATCTGAGACGAGGTAGAAAAAGAGAAACAACCCAAGGAGAAAAAAAGATCACAAAAAGAAAAAGAAAAAGAAATAGGTGATATGCATGTACACAAAATTACTATCATAGACTTAAATGAGTTATGAGGCATATTATCAAAACTACCAGTGCTCATTGTTGCTTTTTGCTTTCTGGACTACTGCTGGGTTCCTGACTGATCATTATTCTTGCTTTTCATTCTAGGGTATTTTCAATAGCACATTACCTTGCATCATCTTCTCAGCCAGACTGGCTCTTGTTTTTGATACATATGTTAGGTACAGAAGCATATTCATATTTTAATTTTTCAGAGAGTGCTTCACTTCTGCTCTTTTCCCCTATCCTTTCTACACACAAAAGCTCCTCTTGCCTTTCCTGAATAGCATGACTTTGTGCTAAAATTAAGATCAATGACTCAACTTCACTGTTTGCTTGCTTGTAGAAGTCAACTTTAATCAATTTATCTGCTAAGATTATTTTCAGGATACCTACTACCTTCATATCTAAACACTTTTTTTTTTTTTTTTTTTTTTAGCATCTATAAACAGCGATAGATAACATCCATATTGCCAACAGAATTTCAAAATCCTCATGTGGTAGAAATGCAAACGAAATATGTGACAAGCATTCTTAAATGTTTCTGGAAAAAAACACCGATTTCCACAACTTCAGCATTTTTGTTAATTTGATTGGAAGGCCATGATAAATGTGAGCTATTTGCATTGTTAGCAGACAGTAACACAGAATATTATGCAGATGATCGCAGTGAAATTGAATTTTCCAACATAAAATAGCCATAAAATGTATCTGAGAATGCTAAAATAAAAAAGAAAAATATCCATTGAAGAGAGATTTTTATGGTATCAGTATAGCAGCGGTTGGCAAGCATTTATGTTCTAATGGCTTTGAAACAAGGACAGTCACTATAATGTTAACCACACAGAGATATATGTTACCACAATTATTTGCTTTTGCACATAGTTTTTCTGTGAAATCCTGATACTAGAAAACACTGATATTCCACGTGCAATACAGATGCGTTAGCTAAATAGAGTGTCTCACCCCAAGATAATGTATCTTACATGGGGACCCCTTATGACAGTTTAAAACTGCTGGTAAAATTACTGAACGATTCAGAGAATGAAACATAACCTAAATGCTGTTCAGATGCTGCCTTCCATACCTTTCCATTGTCAGGATGAGTTTGCCTCTTTTTGTGAAAGCCAAAACTATCTTGATACATATTCATCCTAGTCTCCTCAGTGAATGTGTAGACTCCCTGGTATAGAGGGGATCGTGGGTGGAAGCGAGATGAGAGCACCTGCATCCTCCAGAATGTGTTGCACCCTGGCTGCAGCCAGATCCACACTGAACACACATTATCACCAGAGTGGTTGGTTCACTGGAGTCAGACAGGTGTAGCCAGGCACTCTGTTATGCCTTTTTTCAATTCTAATTGCCAGTTCCTGGAAACAACAAACAATATACTTATGGTTAAATAAATATGTATGGAAATCCCTTTATAGCTTTAGATGACAAACTGAGTAAATTCTCTTCCACAGATTAGTAAACATTCCATAGATATAAGCTGAAATTTTGGGTTCTGGCATAACTGTCATGGAACTGAGTCTGTAATTTCTAACATCTTGATGAACTGGTTTCTTATCCAGAAGTAAAACTAACTGTGCATTCACAACCCTTTACTTTCATAGCTGTCAAAGGGAAAATAAAGAAAACCTGTTTTTCAGTTCCTGAAGTGTTTTATTTTTACAAATATCAGTTTATCAGATAATCTCAGACCACATCATTATCATCATTTGTCAGATTTGAGATGGCACTTCAGATCTGAGGAAGCTATCCCAGTATAGTCAGCCATCTCTCAGTCAGAGTTCCCCTCTATAATGTGAGTGATCAAGTACTTTGCGTTGCACTAACGTTTTTCACGTCCTTAGGCAATGTGAAATGAGTCTCATGTTGTAGATTTTGGAAAAGGATAGATCTTTTCTGGTTAGTTTTAATTATAGTTGCCTGTCTTTACATGGATGGCATTCAAAGACTTTGTTTAAAAATCACTGTATAGTTAACAGATACGTTTAATAGTATAATACTATTTTAATTTGTGTTATCTTCTTAATATTAGCCCAGGGCAAAGAAAGGGGGGGTGGGCTTCTGTGCAATTAGCAATAATGCAATTTATAGCTGTGAAAACAAGAGAACTGTATTTTGCACAGTAAACAGTGTTACCCTTCCTAAAATAATGAAGTAAATAAGGGTTTACTGTTGACGTATTTTGCTTTAAAAGTTAGGTATGTCAAATGCAGCTGCAGTTGAAAGTAATCTGGCTTTTAGTATCAAGTAATTATTGTTCAACCAACCTTCTCACAACTTTTGTGAAATTACATTAACTCCTACAATCTAAACGGGATTATTATTCTTTCTTACTGCGTTTTGTTCTTTCTCCTCCCTGGCTGTTAAAGTTCTTTCTGGTCTTGCTATCAGGCTCTGTTATGATCTGGTGGCTACGTATATGTACTAAAATTAAAATAAATAAATAAATAAATAAAAATGTTGGCAAGATAGATTGGTATAAGGAATCTTTTTCTTTTTTTTTTTTTTTTTTCCACACTGTAGGCTCTTATGCATATTTAATCCAACTCACTATATGCATTTCTGGTTTTAGTTCATGCCAGAAATTCCTGCGTGACTGTGAGATAATTTATTCTGCTTTGAAAGTGAACCATTTGGTACCTCAAACAGGACTCAATCTGATGGCAGTCTGCCATTTTTACTAGAAGGAAAGAAGCCACTCCAGTTCTGAATCCTACTAATCTTGGGGTTTATTCTCACCTTAATGATGTAAACAGCCATAGTTCAGAAATGGAGTCATGTATTTAAAATTGTCTGTTGGTAAGGACTTGTGGGATTGTTTCTTTAAGTTCTTGGTACGTCTTCATAAAAATGTAAGAGAGGAAAATCCCAGAGAAAGGCATGTTTTTTCATTCCAAAAACAATGATTCTTTCTCATCCACATTATTCTAACTGGTAGCTGGTATTTTGTGATTTGTTGCATCCTGTTGCAAAGAAACTTATAGCCTCTTATGACTAATGCCATATTCTTCTATTTGGACATGTATTGGTTATTCAGTATCTGCAGAAAAAAATAACTTCCTGTCTTAAAGTTATCTTCCTAATTATTCATTTATCTAATAGTTCTAGAGTTTGCTGTAATACCTGTACTGGCAAGTTCCTAAGGAAAAAACATATTATTAATCTTCTTACTTCCATCACCATTTTTTCCAGAGGCAAAGGGTTCAAATCAAATCTTTCTTCTTCTCCCCTTACCTTTAATCTGAAATAGTCTGAAGCTGACTGCGTCTGCACAGGGATCTGAATCAAGATACAGCAGTCATTTGCTGGATTCTAATTATTAAGATTTTCCACAGCTGTCATACAGTACCTCAATTTTAATTGCTTGTACTAGTGAAAGGAGTATTTCTGTGCCCTGAGACACAGACTGTCCTCATGTAATTTAGGCAGTCTGCTTTAACCAGCCTTATGGGTAAGGACTTAGGGACTAGTACTTCCTACAAAAGGCTTCCTCTAAATTAAAATACTGCATCTGAAACTAAAATAGTGCATATGTTGCATTAATAAAGTCATAAACCATGCGCAGTCAAGCTGATATATGTCACTGGACAAGTTCAAATCAATCAGATTGTGCTCTCTTTTTAATCTTGTTCCATTTAGAATTGTTCTGAGGCCTATCCTGAAACAGAAGATTATTTTAAAAAATGCATTATTGAACATGAATGGTCATAACATTAGCAGATTTTGCATAACCAATAACCTGAGACAAAATGTCTTCTGGGTTTACCACTTATTTCTACTGGCCTTTGTTTCCTTAACAAACATGGAATGAGGCAGCAGTGTGATAAATTGAAACCCCTCTACTTCATTCAGCAAATCAGATCAAACAAGACATTAAATATAATAAATACTGTTTTTAAAGATGTGGCCTGAATCTGTAAAAGATTTCATATCAATTGGAAGACTTTTTTTTGACTTTCAAGTTTTGAGTATCTATCTAGACAGTAGTAACTCAGTAAATTCTAACCAAATATATTGCCGGGGTCCGGAAGCTTTGAAAATTAATTATTTTGGTATTTTTTAACACAATAAGTAATATTTTGCACACTTCTGAGAGTGAGTGGGATTTGAAATTAGATAAATTACTGATTTTCATTCAGGAATGAGTCTATGACCCACTTTGTTGGCTGTACAATAATTAACATATACTGATAAATATGTTGTTAGAAAAACTTTTTAATGGACTGAATTTCCATTTTATACTTGTGATCTGGTGAAACTGCATTACATTGTGTGAATATGCCTGATTATTTCAAGTTTCTGCCTGGCTGTGTTTTGATTGTTGTAAATGTTCGAAAATCAAAATATATATGGAAATGACACAAAATTTCATATATGTGGCATAATGAATCCAGATCTTGGTTTTAAATAAATCTCGTTATTCCAAGAACCTAAAATAATCTGAGTGCTTGCAGTTATTCATAAATACTTTTTTTTTTTTTTTTTTTTTTTTCTCAGATAAACATTGTTAGTGTTTTTCTTTTAATAACCTCTACCTTGATATGGAACATTTGAGGTAGGTGTTTACTCAGAAAGTTTCCAGTGATTTTAGTGGACATTAGGAGTGTCTCCAAGACTATACTTGCACTGCAGGAGCCCAGAAAGTATCCGAACCAAACCCAGAAGTGCACCATCACCTTATCTCCCTCCTCTACATCCTCATCTCCACAGGTAGGAAGATGAGTGATGAGGCCATGGAGGAGCAACATCACACAACTGTGATTGGGGTGTCTGAGGACTGGCACCCCAGGCATGCCAGGATGCTTATCTGCTGTGCTGTCTAGACATAGCCTAAGTGCACTTACTACAGCACTCTTGACAGCAATACTGCAGAGGCATTTTTCTTTCTTTAAAGAAACAGAAACGGTAAAACCTTGTAAATGTAACATCCATTTCACAAGGTTAAAACAGAAGACAGTAATAGCAAGAGTTGGGGGGGCTGGTTCATCTCATTTTCTGTCAGTAAAACTTCAGGGTAACTCAGACATTTTCTAAGAGTAATGGTATGTGGAGTAGTTTTTTTCAAGGCTGCAAAAGGTTTTATGCACGCATAGGGTTAATATGCAATTCATTGATATTTTCGCATCTATGTGCAGGAATATTTTGTGTAGAGATGCACCTGTGGGTACCGCTATCTGTGTATGTATGTATGTGTGTGTGTGTTGACTGGCTTTTATAGTGATACAGATAGATTTTGCTTATCAGAAAAAAAAAAAAAAAGGAAAAAAAAAAAGAAAAAAAAAAGAAAAAAAATTTCTGATAGCACACATACTGCTTTAAGCCGTGGGCAGCATGCATAATCAAAAAAAGCACATTTTTCTCCAGGTGATATTACTTATTTATTGCTCCTATTATGTCTACGGATACTGAATTATTTGTTTCATTATCTCTTTGTATTTTCTAATAAGCAAAATCCTTATCTACAGAGAGACTTCAATTGTATTCAAATCTACTACCTTTCTAAAGAGATTTGTAACGTTAGCTATTTTCTTATTTGTGGGACAACAGATATCACTGATGACATCTGAAGCAGAATCAATCTTCTAGGCACAAAAACAGGGCAACTTTAATTTTGTTAATATTTTTAAGCAAGTAGATCAAGAGGTTAGAGTATAGTATATATTAAACAGCATGAAAATACAGTTCTAGAGTACTCTGCAGATACAATTCCTTTATCAAAGGATGAACACTGAGACAATCACTGGTTTTGAAAATAAGTAACAAAGATGGTTGTGATTCTTTGTTATTATGACAGTGTTAGCAGCAAATATTCCAGTTTCCTACTATAGTCATAGTCACTCTTTCTCTGTGCCTACTAAATATCAAATTATTAAATGCACAGTTATCCTAAACAACAAATCAGTACTTACTAAACTTTCATGTGTGATCTGGGAGTACCTTATCTTTGAACTTTAAGGAAGTACCAAAGTATTTACTTTATGTACCGCAAATTAACCAGCAGTGTGACAGTCATAGTCACCATCACTGGTGACTCAATTCATGTATAGCAAAGATACGCAAATAATTTTCAGACCCTTACAAATGAAAAGTGTCACAAAATGCTAGACATCTGCCAGTAATTCTCACTCATAATTACCCATGTTTCCCACATAGAAAACAATGAACTAGGCCAGTAAATTACAGGGATAGCTACAGTGACTATGAACCTGGCTGGAAGTTAACCAGCAGTGTTTGATTTTGAAGGTTGAACAGTATTCATTCCTTTCACAAGTGGTTCCAAGCAGAGAGATCATTCAAATTTTACTTTGCTTCATATAGTTTTCAGTAGATAAAACTGGGAGTTGAGAGATAGAAGCAATGCTTCCAGCTTATCAGAGATTGCCACTAAACAGCCATATTCGTTAAATACATTTTTCTAGAATATATAAGACATTCACGTCATATTTTCCTTTACATAAAAGGAAAGTAAACATACATATATATACTATTTGTTGTCCTTCTGCATTCTCTTTTCCTTTATCTATTGAAAGAGCATAGCATAGCTTGTTGGTAGAAGGAAGACTTGAGCAATAAAATTTCACTGTTCTAGCTGGTAGCTCTGTAGTCTGATCTAGGTCACGGATGCACAGGGCTTTCCTTTTTCATTTTTGTCCTCTGCTCATGGGAGAGACATAAAGAGATTAAAGGGATAATGGGTCTGATCCAAAGCCCTCTGTGGGTAATAGCAGAGCTGACAACAATTCTGTTTCACAGCAACTACTGAGATTTGGGGATTTGTTTCCATTCCACTTAAGAACAAAAGCAAAAATCTTTTGGACATTTTTGCTAATTGAAATTCTTTTGAAATGTTCATTTTGACTATAGAATGTGATCTTTTTGATTCAGGAAAAAGTCTGTTGCTTGGTAATCAGGGAAATGGTTTGAGGTGAGGGATTCCTGTTAATCCCCTGTTCCTTATAACATGGTGCCAGGTTTTTCATCCCCAAACTAAATACATCAGTAAACTAATACTTCCCTCATCCATCAGGCAACTAAGTATAAGTGGAGAAAAGTATAAATGGAGAAAGAATCTTTCCATTGACTTTATTAGTCTTTGAGTCAAAATCAGAAACAAATATGGTCTTTCCTATTAATGTTTAACAACTGAAAATAATATGAATGCAGCAATTTCTACATTCTAATCCACATACACTAAAGGAACATTTACTATTATTGTTATTATTGTTATTATTATTATTATTTAGTCAGATTTAAGTACTGTTAAATTAAAAACAGACGAAGAATTGTTTCTTTTAGTAATGCTTTATAGTAGGGAGCTTTTTAATAAACCTGAATGACTTTTTCATAAAATTTCTAATAGATAAAAACAGCCTTTCACAGCACTGATTTAAAGGAATTGGGATTTTTCAGGGTTTTCAATTTTTTTTCTTTAATGGACTTGGTGAGATTGTTTTATGAACTACACAGTAAAAATGTTGAGTGATAATCCAAAATGGTTGTCTAGCTTGTAACCTGAAAGGATTAATTCTCACCTAAAATACTAAGATTATATATATATATACTGCTAGTATTTAAATAAGAGAATATTGTTATTATGCAATCAAGTGTATTCTTCATGAATTCTGGGGGCTGCTCACCAGAGCCAGTGACCATAAAGAACATGCCCGTAACAGCCATGAGTCTAATATATATATACATATATATATATTTAAGAACATCTGTATAAAAACTCTATACATTTGGATTATTTCTAGCTTGATATTTTCTATATTTTTTGCACACAGATTTACAATACATAGATGCATAAATTGACCCTGATTTTGTGATCATTGAAACACAAAATCTTTTATTTGGATCTCTAATATGTTTTATGTTATATACGTTCTTTTAAGTAATGCTGTTATATATTATTTGCATTTGAATTAAAGGCACCCAGAGAGAACAACACTAAAAATTCATCATTCAGTTTTTCAGAGTTCTTTAAAATTACAATATTTTCCCACCTTTGGAATATTAGGAGATCTGATTGCTGATTTTCAGAGTTGTACTGTGTATGTGCAGGCATGCACACAGCTCCCCATGACACTCACCATCTGCTATTAAAAAATATTAACATTATTATTCCTAGTTTTGAAAACAGCTCTCTAATTTACTATTTCTCTCTCCTTCTTAGAGTGTAAGACATAGCTGGGTAGAACATGTAAATAAGTGTTCATGTTTTCACATTCAGAATGAGCAACAGTGGACAGGAGAGATTCACTGAATACAATATCAAAAGAAATCAGACAGAAGAAAGCATCTCAGCTGTTACTGTTTCAGAAGTGTGCAGCTTAGAGAAGCCTGTAACATGGGAATAGCTCAGGGCTAAAAAATCTCAGGGTGTCTTGAGACTTTAAGCCCCATTATCTTAGAACTAGCAATACTAAGGAGGCTTTGGAGAACTGATCTTTCATGAAAGATCTTGGATTATTGCCCAGACTAGAATATCAAGTTCGATGGGAATAAATCTGAGTTTGCCAGACAGATGTAAAAGGTTTTCTAAGATCCTTTTGAGCTCCAAATGTCAGTCTTTAGAGTCTCTCCACAGGATCTTCACATCTGGATTGTAGTTTTAATAGAGTGCTTAATCACAAGAGACT
Source organism: Nettapus auritus (assembly GCA_011076525.1). Taxonomy (NCBI): domain Eukaryota; kingdom Metazoa; phylum Chordata; class Aves; order Anseriformes; family Anatidae; genus Nettapus; species Nettapus auritus. The sequence continues at coordinate 115,684,825 of CM021766.1, forward strand.
GTGGAATATCTCCTAAGTGATTCTTCTCTGTGATCCAGGAGTCTTAAACCATTTTGTGACCAGAGGAAACCACAAGCAATAAAAAAACACATAATTTAGACAAGAGAACTGAAAAGGCCTAACACAAACTTTCACCTGTCATACCGGGAAGACTAAGAAGTATATCTTATGTATATGGCAGTTCCTTGAAAGCCCTCTCTTTTTAATTAGAAATAAGATTTATAATGAGAATTGCCATGTTTCAACATTTTATTTTATTTTATTTTATTTTATTTTTATTTTTTTTATTTTTTCCCCTGAGTATTTCTCAGAGAATTTGTCTTTATCCCTTACATGGCATCAGGTAAATAGTCTTTTCTCTCTGCAGACATGGAGCCAGCATGGTAATGTAAAACTTCTAGCAAAAAAGAAGGCAAGAAGGCAGCACAGGTGTTGAAAGTAAATGATTTATCTTTTGGCAGCTGTACATCAACTTCTGTACTGTAGCTGCTGCAAGGGATCATTCCAAGCTTCAGTCTGATACAAGGGCATGGAGAAGCTTTGATACATATCAGCACCCATCAATACCAGCTTGGATTCAGATAGCAATCAACGCAGCTTTGCATGAGCAGTACGTAGACTTTCTGTTATAAATAGAATTAGTATCATTTATATTTATACATATGGTAGAATGCTTCCATTGTTGAAAAGCCAATATATCAAAAGCGCTTTGGTGGTGAGCCACAGAAGCATCAAGTCAGCTTGACAGAATTGTATTTTGAAGTAAGTTTTGGAAAAAAAATGTTATGATGAGAATAAGAAATACAGATTTTTGTTGCTTGGAATAGCTTCTAAATTCTCTGTATTGAGTAAAAGAAGAAAACACTACAAAGGTTTTGATTGACTTTAAGGGAGCTTATCTGTATTTATATAACTGAAAAAAAAAAAAAAAAGATATTTTATGTTTTTGTTTTCATTTATTTTCATTAAAACATCAACAACACAGCATTTCCTGCTAAATAAAAGTGAACTTTCTCCCCATTTATGGTCTGATATAACTGATAAAACTCACATTAACTTAATTTATAAAATGAATGTATGGCACATATTCAGCTACCTTTTTACCAAGTTATATGCAAACTCCAGGATTTTATGCTTGTTTGTTTTAAGAGCTCTTAATCAATAATGGAAAATAAATGTTAATTCAAGACAAATTTCAAATGTTTTCTTATTAAAAATTAAGCATAAAATATTCACAATGATAAAGGCATAAAATCTAACTAACTGGCTAGTGTCTTGTAGAAAAAAATAACAGAAATTTATATTATTTCATAGCCATGCAACTCTACCCATGATGTGTTTTGTTAATTTCCTAAGTTTGCGGCAGATCTTTGACTCATTTATACTTTGTCTCCCAGTACCATCTGCAGTGAAAATTATTATTACTTTGATATGCATCTTTACTTTCTCTGTCTTGTTTTTAAAGCTGAGCACCATGTTGAAGGCTAATTAAGCTTTGCAAACTAAAATGTCCAACTGTTGCATACTGACAAGTGGTTTGTTTTCACCATGAACAAGCTGTAATTAATATCTAAGTATTTATTAAATTATGGCTATTTTCATCACATCTGCAGATAATATCAAATCATTTTTGGGAGTTGACTAAGGGAGAAATAAGATCAAAATGTACTTAAGAGTCAATTTACCCTTCTGAAAGCAATAAATATTTTAATACGGTTTATTTAAATAGTACTTACTTTTTTCCTCAGTTAACCTTTCATTATGATAACAAAATTCTACTAAAATAATTAATTGTTTACAGATGAGAGTAAATTATTATTTTTACATAAATATTTGTAACAAAGGAAAGAAAATTGTATTTATGAGCTAATTAATAGCTAGTGGGCACAATACAGTAAATTTTGCAAAAGTCGCACGTTTGAAATTCAGAGGAAAGCTAATCATCTGAACTCAACTTGCAAATCACCTATGGCAGAAAATAGACAATGCGTTGTTTCTAGAGAAACGGAATATTAAATGCAGTATCAAGATTATAGGGTTAAAACTCAGCAACACTTTTCTGCCTTTTTTTTTTTTTTTCCTGAGGGAAATAATTACTAAGGATATGGGGCACTTATGTTACATGAATTGCTAAAATGATTGTTTGCATTTATATTTAAAGACAGTCATTTTGTTTCCTCTGTGTTTGTAAATGTTGCTAAAGCTTTTTCATAGATGTCCCTGGTCTGTGTTGTTCCCTCCAAGATGGGGTAGGATAATGCAGGCAGCAAGACCATAACACTGATCTGGGACTAAGATGCTGCAGGTATCACTCTTCTTTTTAACAGACCTCTATATACACTGAAAAAAACTACCAAGGTTATCCACACCTTCATTTTACTTCTGTGGGAAAAAAAAAAAAAAAAAAAAAAAAAAAGATATTTATAGAGATGTAATATTTGGAAGACAAATTATTACTGTGAAAGGCATATAGAGGTGGATAGTCTGAATTTATCCCTTGGTTTTATTGCTGCTGATTGCATCTCCAAAGGAACACCTCAAGGATACCATAGAAACAAAGAATCATAAGACAGCTTGAGTTGGAAGGGCCCTCAAAGATCACCCAGTTCCACCCCTGCTGCCATGGGCGGGGATACCTCCCACCAGACCAGGTTGCCCAAAGCTCCATCCAGCCTGGCCTTGAGCATCTCCAGGGATGGGGCATTCACAGTTTCTCTGGACAACCTGTGCCAGTGCTTCACTGCCCTCTGAGTGAAGAATTTCCTCCTAACCTCTAATCTAAATCTCCCCTCTTTTAGTTTAAAATCATTCTTTCTTCTGTCCTGTCATTGTCTGCCTGAACAAAAAGTTGTTCTCCATCTTTTTTTATAACACCCCTTTTAATACTGAAAAACTGCAGTGAGGTCTCCCCAGAGCCTTGTCTTCTCCAGGCTGAACATCCCCAGCTCTTTTGGCCTTTATTCAGAGTGGAGATGCTCCAGCACTCTGATCATCTTTGTTGCCCTCCTCTGGACCTGCTCTAACAACCCCATGTTCTTATCGTACTGAGTGCCCCAGACCTGGACACAGTACTCCAAGTGGGGCCTCACAAGGGCAGAGCAGAGGGACATAATCACCTCACTCACCCTGCTGGCCACTTCTATAGTGATGCAGCCCAGGATGCAGTTGGCCTTCTGGGCTGCAAGCACACACTGCTGGTTCATGTTGAGCCTTTCATCCACCAGAACCCTTCTCTTCAGGGCTGCTCTCAGTGAGTTCTTCTCCCAGGCTGTACTCACATCTGGGATTGCCCTGACCCAGGTGCAGCACCTTGCACTTGGACTTGTTAAACCTCATTAGGTTCACATGGGCTCAATTTTCTAGCTTGCTCGGGTCCCTTTGGATGGCATCCCTTCCTTACGTTGTATCAACTGCACTGCTCAGCTTGGTGTCACCTGCAAACTGGATGCAAGTGCATTTGATCCCACTGTCTGTCACGGATAAAGATTTTAAACAGCACCGGTCCCAAGACAGGTCCCTGAGGGACGCTACTCATCATCAGCCTCCACCTGGACATAGAGCCATGGACCGCCACTCACTGGGTGTGACCTTCAAGCCAATTTCTGGTCCACCCTTCAAATCCATCTGTCTCCAATTTGTATATAAGCATGTCATGTGGTGTTGTGTCAAAGGCCAGGTAGATGATACTGGTTGGTCTTCCCTTGACAATGGATGCAGTTACTCCATTGTAGAAGGCCACCAGATTGGTCAGGCACGATTTGTCTTTGGTGAAGTCATGCTGGCTGTCTCAGATCACCTCTTTGTCCTGCGTGTGCCTTGACATTGCTTCCAGAAAGATCTTTTCCATTATCTTCTCAGGCACAGAGGTGAGGCTCACTGGTCTGTAGCTCTCTGGCTCCTCCTTCATACCCTTTTTAAAAATGGGAGTGACGTTTCTCTTTTTCCAGTCACCGGGGACCTGCCTGTCTGCCAGGACTTTTCAAATATGATGGAGAAAGGCTTAGCAACTATATCAATCAATTCCCTCAGGACCCTAGGATACATGTCATCAGGCCCCATAGACCTGTACCTGTTGAGTTTCATCAGGTGGTCTCAAACCTGCTCTTCGGTTACAGTGAGAGGGACTTTGTTCCCCCAGCCTCTACCTAGAGGTTCAGAGACTTGAGAGATGTGTGAATCCTGACCGTCAGTGAAGACTGAGGCGATGAAGTTGAGTACCTCAGCCTTCTCCATGTCTGTCCTTACTTGTTCTCCCTTCTCATCCATCAGAGGGGGTACATGCCTTGGCCTTTCTTTTCTCACCATGTAAAAATGTTTTTCCTTGTATAAAAATGAGAAACTCTTTGTGCAAGTGTTACTTATACTAATAAAAAAAATACTCATTTAACAATTTCTGAATAAGATGGCGTGGGTGTTTTTATTTTATTTTTTATAACTGTGAGCAAAACAGTGCTGGAATTGCACAAGGGCTTACTTTGCCCTGAAATCAACAACTCTTGGGAAATGCTGTATCAGAGCTGGAGCTTCAGCTCAGTACCTTCATGTTTTTGTAATGAGCAATAATCTGGTACACATATACACAGCACAGAAAAACTTTGCAGTAAGAATGTCCTAGCATAGACTTACTTCAGTAAAGCGGCAGGCCCTGCTTCACTGTGGTTGCAGGCATTCATCTACAGAAGTGTGTTTTCTATTTGTATGAACTCAAAAGGCCCTGAGGGCACTCTTCTGTCCATATTGTTCCTGCCCAGCCTCCTCTGGGACCCCAACTCACTCCTGCCCATGGGCCCAGGACATTTCAGCTCTGCCCCAGGGCAAGTGTTCCTGCTGTAGGACACAGGCACACATTGTAGGTTGGACTGTCAGTGATTCTCTCATAACTACGCCTGTGGCTGGCAATGAACCTTGCTCAACTGGAATCTGTGGATTGTGTTCCCATGGACCTGACTTTGTCACTATAGCAGTCTGGCCCCCAGGGAGCCATTGACCCTTGCAGAACCCTGACACTATCCATGAATGTGCGCATCCTACAGAGCCCTCAGCAGCAATCTGCTCAGAAAAGCTGTTTTGGAGCAGCACTTCATGGCAGAGGAAACCTAAGAGTGCCTCTTCCATGGTACAGATCAGAGAACCATATGAAGCTATGCTAGTAATGTCATTTGTATCAGGCTGAAGCAGAGAAGTAGCAGACAACATTAGGCTTTGTGGGAGATCATTGGCAAGCTAGCACAGTAAATAACACCATGCTTGTTGTGACCAAGTAGTCTGTTTAAAAACAAAAAACAACAACAAAACAAAATAAAACAAAACAAAAACAATTACAACAATAACAAGGAAAAAAAAACAAACAAACAAAAAAACACAACGCAAACATTCTATCTGTACTTTTGCTATTGTCCTTCATCTTTGTTTTGCATCTTTGTCACCTGGCCAAGCCACGGAAAAACACCCAGGTGGCAAGCAATACATTTTCTAACACATAGCTAATCAAGTTGGCCTACAAGTAGGAACAGGCTGTGCTGAAATGAAAGGGCTGTGCAATATTAGCTGGGGGCTGAGGGCTGAGCAGAGCCCAGAGTCACTGGTCCCTAGAGAACTAGATGGTTGAAAGTGATGTAAGGAGGAAGCACACGTCATGTTCAGCAGCTGGCACAAACGTTTGGTGGGAGAAGCTCATAGTGGTGATGGGAACTTTCCCAGCTGTAAGCTGTTAATCCATGGTAAGGAAAAAAAACAAAACAAAACAAAACAAAACAAACAAAAAAAAAAAACCTCAAACTTCAAGACAGGCTACAATGATGGAAGAGCAATGCTGATTATTCAAACTAAACTCATCTTGCAATGAAACTGCTTAGCAGTGGGTAGCTATTGTGGAAAACTAACTAATCAATCCAGACTATGCTCAATGAACTTTCCTTTTCATGTATGCTGAACATCAGCATACAGTGCTCAACCTGCATAAGCTTATCATGTTCCTCATACAGTGAAGCATCCATTTTTGCATTTACGGCAAACACTGAATTCACCGTCCAGTGCTTTTATAGAGCACTATGATGCTGTTGTGCAACTGAGGAAAGCCTGAGCTAAAGCAGCTGCCCTTTCTACTGGAGGGTCAGAGGGATGCTTTGGCGGCTCCAGCCACGAAGGCTTGCCTCATTCATCCATAGCCAGCTAATCCCACACCCCATTTCTTCGGCAGCCACAGAAGTAGTTCATTTTTATCTCCTCTACCTGACTGGAAGCTGTGATTTCATGTGAACAAAACACTGAGCAGTCCGAAAGCACTTGATGATTATTAAATAGTCATTGCTCTCTTCATCCTCCCACAGGCAGACAGTGGAGCCAGGCAGGGTAGACCACAGTCTAACACCCATCTGTCAGGGATCATCTGTAACAGCTGAAATTTTGTACCTAAGCCTTAACAACTTTTTGCAGAGTGGTTTGTGTTTCAACTTCTGGGCAAAGCTACAGCTTTTATTTTGTCCATAAAAATTGTCTCAAGTGAGGTTATACAAATGATTTTAATGCCAGGAACACAGAAATCATTTTATAAAGTGTAGCTGTATTCGCATGTATTTCAAAATACTATAATCAATGATATCATTTGCAGATGACGTTTCATATTTGAATTCTACTCTCTCTTTTAACCATCACCTTCAAATTGTGAAGCTCAAATACATAAATTCTTCTATATCCTCAGACATCTTTTATCTTTCTGGTTTTCTTATGTAGACTTATAAATGCTATGGTCTTTAAGACAGTAGGTTTTGAATCCTTGTCTTTTATCAGCTATTTGGTTTCCAAAGGGGGGAAATATTTTGAACTTTGCAAAACTGATTTTTAAATATACAGAGGGTGATTTTATCATCTTTTGACAAAGAATTTGGATAATTTCTGTGTGATAATGCAGAGAGAATTTTTTTTAGTGAGGATAATACAGAAAAAAGTAATTGATAATTTTCTTAGATTCTACTATTTATAGCCTGTGACTTGTTACTTGTGATAATTGATTTTAATAAATTAATTACTAAGGCAGATAACATAATTTCATTGAAACTAGTTAAATCTTTGCTTATAATTTTATAGAAATTATCTCATAGATTAAAAATACCCATTAATGAGATGCAAGCCAATTATAGACCAGCATAAATAACAACAGTACTGAATATGATGTACAGGCTGCGTGTAAGCTTTCGTATTAAGGAATGAGTTTAACTCTATGAACTTCACAGTCTGACTCCTTTGAGATTCTCTGCTATTTGGTTTCAGCGTAGATGGGTCTAAATGCTCCAAGCTTTGAAATGATTTGAAGAGCTCAGAATTTCAAAGTAAAATTCACATGGAATTTATGGAATTGCTAATATCCTGTTTACATGTGAAAAGAGGGATTTAAATGTATAAGCATATTCAGTTCCAGCCTGAACAAACCCACATGTCTCTCGTCGGGTCTACATGAGTGTGAGTTTTAAATGGATTGACACAAGCTCTTGAGAAACAAATCACAGCAGCAAGAAATATTATGGAGCATAGCAGCACTTTTTTTGGCCACCCACAGACTGTAAAGGCTATTTTGGTCTCCATCATTTCCCCAGTCAGATTTTCAGATTGCAAGCCATGGTGAAAAATGACACATTATTTTATACATGTGACAGATACTGGTAAATCAAGTATTGCTTCAAGTTTAATTTAATCTATATGTAGGGAAACAAGAGAGAATATATTCCTAAACTTTTCTGGACTCAGTTGTTTGGATTATTATCAGTTTCTGAACGGAAATTAAAAATAATACAGAAACTAGGAATGTACTCTGCATTTGTATTTCAATACAGAGAGTACCGAGAGTTTGATGCTGCTCATAGATGACCTTGTGACCTACTTATTATAAAACTTGTGATGCCTGTCCTTGAGAGAGTTACATTCACTGTTCAGATTACTATCTTCTCCAAAAGTGGGTATTGAAAATAAATTAATTCTATTCTGATAGAGTCAATGAAAAGCCCATCACTACTGTGAGATTCACTTCCATTGGTTTGATATTCTGCTTAAAAAGATCTCCTTACAGACTGATAATGTCTTTTTACTGAGTATTTTGACCGGGATAAAATAAGACTCAGTACTTTCTAGGAACGAAAAGAGCATCTGGAGGTCTATTTAAGGCACTTTGTCATTCAAAAATAAGTATTTGTAAATGAACATCCATGTAAATGAGCAACCATGCCTGGTTTCAGGTGCAGATTTTCATGCACAAAATAGGAGTATACCTCACCTTCATTTGCAGACTGGAGTGTATATAATATTGCTGATGGCTTCAAATTGGTAATGAGCTATGTTCTGTCAAAGAAGGAATAGATACCAGTGGATAGCCATGACGTGTTCAGATGTAGTAAGACCTACTACATGAGTAGACAACCACCTGTTGCAGTGATTTTGGATATAAAGGCTTTCCCTCCACTCCCCAAATAATCTGTAACATTTTTTTTTATGTTCATCCTAATTTTCCATGACTACAGGTAGTTTTTTAGCCCCATGCACTTTTTCAAGGCCCTAGTTCTCTCCTGTTCAAGTCCCAAAGCCTCCACAGTGAGGGCTTTGTGTGATGGATATATGCACCAGTATTTGGTTGCCAAATGTCAGAATCCCTGCCCACAATTAAACTATACTTTAGCTAGGAAAACAAACAAACAGATTGGGTGCTGTAATAATTTTTCTAAGGGAAAAGAGGACAAATGACCTCTTGTAAATAGATACTCAATACAATTTTACAAAAGATGTCACTTGCTTTTTTGTGGGGTGACATTCTTCCTTTCTTCCCCCCCCCCCCCCCTTTTAAACAATGCCATTTGTTCTTCATGCTTAGCCTCTATTATTTCATCTTTTACCACTGTTCATCTTCTGTCACTCCATCTGTGTTAGTGACTCGAGTGGTGTCAGACTGCTGATGCTGCAGAACCTACATCACAGCTGCCAACCTACTACCAGCTTAATATGTGATACTTCTTAATGAAAATTGCCCATACTACACAAAAACAATTCTGTCTCACCCACTCTGATTTTAAATGTTAATTCATCTTCTTGATTACATGCTAGGCTTACCTGAAATGTGATTTCTGCTCATGTAAAAATGCTGCATTGTATTCATGCTGCCTGAAGCAACAATGAGAAACAAAATTAACCTTCTAATACTGTGTAAAACTGGCAGTCATGTATATTTCATATAATCATGTGGAATCAGCTTTATAATGATTAAAAAAAAAAGTGTACTTTTCACCTGGTTTGCTGGTTTCTCTTAATCATATTCTTTTTGCTAATAAAAGTTATAACTAGCACATGGGTATTCTGATAAACAGGAAGAGTTTGAAAGATCTTGCAATGAAAATGTTAACAGCTTTCTCTTGCGAAAATATATCTTGCTTACCCAGACTATCCTACTCTTCATTGTGATGCAAAAGAGGTCTCCATCAGAGATGATGGCTCTTCCTACAGCTAGAGGGAACATGGCATGTATCAATTTATCAGTACACAGGTTTTAAAGCGGTGTATGAAAGTGGATTCAATAGTGAACACAAAGGAGGCTGTCCCTGCTGGAAGTCTGCAGTGGGATTGGGTCTAGCTGGGGTAGTTAGCAGATGGAAACAGATTATTCACATCCACGTTGTTTAAACACTGTGCTCTCAAGGGTGGAGTGTTGTCTTTCTCCACAGAGCATGACCAAGGAGGGTTACAGCTCCACTTCTGTGCTTGACTGGGAATAGTTTTCAATTCATTACATTTCATTTATTTCAATTGTCAGACATGTATTTAAATCATCCTAGCCCTAATATATGTATAATTGTAATCATTTATTTTTTCAGTCTTGTCAGGGGAACTGTCAGCTCATACCATTCAATCTTTCAGTGGAACCACAATAGGGCAGATAAGTTGGTTAGCTCGTAGCTATCAAGAAGTGTGTTAACATCAATCAGTATTAAGAAACAAGGAAAAATAGGGATCAGTATCTCTAGATGGGAACTGAAGTACAAATCTGTTCAATTAGGCATGAAACCCATCACTGCATATTCTCATGCATTTATCAACTCAATGCTTAACTATACTCTTCAGAGCAACTCTATTATCTTTGCATTTAGCTTGCACGAAGTTGCCTTTTAAAATCCTTTTTTCCCCCTTAATGGCTCAACGCGCATTATTGGAGTTAATATTTATGAAGGGAATTCAAAGGGAACAGAAACATTTTTGTTTGCAGCAGCTCGGCAGAAGAAGACTGGAACTGTAAGATTCGTAAGGGAATTACCTCGCAGTCCACGAAGCCTGAATTAGAAGGAAGAAAGAAGAAGGAGGCTAGCAGAGCAGCTGCAGGGGGGAAATAAACGGGAGAAACTGCGAGGGAAGTTGAGCAGAAAGAGGCCGGCGGCCGGTCGAGGGAGTGAGAGGGAGCGGCCTGCGGACTCCACCGTCGTCGAGTGCGGGGTGTCGCAGCCCTGTGGGTCCATCCCCAGCCCCATCAGCGGCCCCAGCCCTGCCACAGGGCCCGTCCCGTCCCGGGGGAGGGCCTCTCGTCAGCGGATCCGGCGGCGGGGCGGCGCCACGGAGCGCCCCGGCAGCGCCGTGTGGGGGTCCCGGGCGGGGCCGGCATCGCCGCGGCGGGCTGCGGCCGCGGTGGCGGCGCCGCGCCGCCTCGCCTCGCCTCGCCTCGCCTCACACGGCCTCGCCTGCCCGCTCCTCGCCGCGGAGGGGCGGCGCTGCCTCCCCGCACGCCCCCGCTTCGTCTCCGGGAAGGGCGCGGGGAGCCCCTCGCTGCCCCCCGGCTGGCCGCGATGCCGCGTTAGCGGAGTCCCCCCCTTCTCCCCGAGGAAGCTGCCGGGGCTGTGGCTGGCACCATGGGCACCGCGCTCCGGGGCGCGGTGGCCAGGCTCCCTGCGCGCTCCGGCTGAGCCGGGAAGGGGATGCGCCGGCGCCCGGTGGAAATATTTTGGAAACGGCGCGGAGCGGTGCGAGGAGGGCGAGCGGCGCGGCGTTTCACCGGCTGAGAGGAGGAGGTCGCCCGGCGGTAGCGTCTAGGCAAGTAAGTGCTGCTTATTCGCCGCCTTACCGCCTCCTCGAGTGACTTGTTTCTGCTGCCTGCCCCCCCCCTGCTTTTTGCGGGCGGTGCGGGGATGGGGATGGGGATGGGGGTGCATCCCGGGGGCGCCCCGCCGCCCGGCCGGCAGCCGCGGGGAGCATCGAGGAGATGCAAAGCACCGTGCTTTGTTGTTCCCTTGTGCCCGGCTGCAGCCGGATCGCCGGAGCCTCCCGAGTCGCTTCTCACCCGTGGCTCCTGCTGGAGAGGGCTCTTGGTGGCTCAGGCTTTGCGTGAGCCTTGCGGACCCGCTCGGGGAGCGAGGCGTTGAACACGGAGGTCTGGTTTTGATGCCTTTAACTTTCTCGTGTCCTGCCTGGGGATGTTCTCCGAGGTTCCTTTTTTTTTTTTTTTTTTTTTTTTTTTTTTTTTTTTTTTTTTTGCTGCGAGGGTATGGTTTACCCAGTCACGTCTGTTTGGTTGCTTTTAGCCCGTGGGGATTTATTGCTCGGCTTGACATTGCCGCGGAACAAAAAGTTGGCCGTAATGCATCTCAGTATACAGAGCACGGGTTGCAGGCAGGGGACTAATTCTGCTCTCAGAGGAACTCCACTTCAAAGGAGCAGGCCCATGGGTCTATAATCTCCTGTTAAAACCTCACGGAGCTCAGAACAGAGCTGTCACATGCAGGAGGATGAATTCTCCTGCTCACCTTTTGGCACAGATAGCACGTAAGCTAAGCAGCCTGCCTTCCCGTATCTGTGAAACACCTGTCTCTGAAACGCAGGGGATAGAGAGGTGAATTCTGGGCTGGTTTGGGAGAAGACGGAACTTCAGACCGTGTTTAATTAAGTTTGCTTGTATTGATTTTCTTGGCATCTTCTCACTGAGCCTGAAAACTACAATCTTTTACAGCGACCTTGATGTACGTTCTGTTCGAACACGAGAGCATCACAGAATAAAAGCAGTTACACAGATTTATAGCTCGGCTCTGACAGTTCACTAACAGCTCTGACAGCTCCAGGGAACACGGTAGTTTCAGCAGGGGCACCAGGCACGGTGTGTGTGTAGGCTTGGAGAAATAACTCACTTACAGAGATGAGAGTGTAAGTTGCAGTGTTGGAAGAGTACGCTCCTGCAGAAATGTCGGTGTGTTTGAAACATTTGGTGAGTTTGGGGTATTTCTTTTTCTAATCAGTGAGGTCTCTAGAAAACCTGTGTGTGGGGGCAGTCTCAGAGCTTTCCAGGTCGAGGAACTTTCCTTTGCTGGCAGAAGCAGATCTTCTTATGGGCTGGAATACGCATTTTTACTTAGATGCAAAACTAATAGGATTAAAAGATGTTGGCTTGGCAGTACAGTGAGCACATAACTAACTCAAGTTTATAGCAGAAAGATAAAGTAAGCCTTTCCTGTAATGGTGGATGGAGCTCCCTGTGGGTAGTCTGGCTGAGGGGGACGTCATTTGTTTCAGTGCAGTTTCAGGAGAGCTTTCCTGTGGTTCATATTCCTGACTCCCTGAAGATACTGTGAAACACAATTAGACTAACTATTGTAACACTCCGGGACACAAACTTGCCCATTACTTAAAGCACTCAGCTTCTGCGTCATACCAAAAAGTGTAATTTTTAACAAAGCGTACCTATGGTTTTGTTGTAGTAATTCCTTCCTCTGTTGCAGAGTGGCAGGCTTTCACTAGGCATGTGCAAAGGAGATCATAAAACACTGAAGCATGCACTGATCTGGAAGTCATTTGAGCTAGATATCACATCGGTGTTTTCCACAATTAACATAAGTAACTGCTTATACCTGATTACATAAATAAATGGGTTTTAAAAATTGTATCAGCTTTGCCAATTCTGATGCATATTACAGAGCCCTGTTCTTCCTTTTATTTTTAGTTCTTCAAATTGATCTAATGCTATACACTCTCTTTGCCTCGAGAGGAAGGAAACATACTTTAATGATGTATCATTTGGCTTTTGCAGTGTCTGTCCCATAGCTATGAGATAATCTAATGAAGATCCCCATCACTGAATTAAAGAGCATACTGCTCTAGACTTTCACTTACAGCCAGGTTTTCATTCTGTTACATGGCCAAAGAACCAAGTTTTCACAGTCTGATAGAAGAAAAGAAGCCTTCCTTTTTTCTGTTAGAATCTTGAAAGGGGAAGGTAAGACCCAGGGTCTTTACTTACAAAGCGATGACTTCTAAGATACTAATCAAAGCCCTTTATCATCACATATTTTCTTTATCTGTGAATTGGAACATATTGGAAAACCTTTCTGCATATTTATACTTTAAAATGTGTGTTTTCCTTAATTTTTAAGAACTCAGAAGTGTCCATCATGCTGTTTACTGTAAAGCTGTTCTAACATTCCCTTTAATGTGCTGTATCACAATTTGCTTGTACCTTTTGAATCAGAGATTTCCAGAGTATAGTATAATCAACTTTATGGCATGCCTTTTTAATTTAATACTATGGAAATCCTTTTAATAGAGAAGATGTTGACTTGATTCAGAAATTTCAGGGTAAGCTCAGATATTACATTTTATTTTTTTTTTTCCATATTTGCTCAGATGTGCTCTTTGACTTGTCAGACATAAGTTTCATGAACTGACAGAAAGCCCTGTAAGCAAAATCAAACACAATAAAAAGTTAAATAAGGTTTTTCCAGTCAGTCCAAACAAGTTGAGCATATCATTTCTATTAGTCTTAAAGTAAATATATATGTAATATATTTCAAAAAGAGATGTATTCTGTTCTCAATTCTTCACTCGGAAGTGCTCAGACAATTACCATTTCTTTATGCTTGTAATTTAGCACTGGCCCTTGTGCCTGAGCCACTAGGAAAACTGAAACTCTCAGTATTCCTTACCAGTTGTCATTACCAGCTTTGCTTGCATGCATTGTTAAAAAGGTAAGGATTTGTAGCAAATTATAAGCGTCAAATGGATTTAGCATGTGGTCTTGGCCCTTCTCGTGACTATGCTTTCAGTTCAGGTTTCCAGAAAAAGAACTGAATGTGGGTGGCTTGAATCCCAAATTAAGTCTGCTGCATCAACATGCACCTCTGGCAGTCTGCTGTGACATTGGCTCAGCATGATTACAACACAGCCGACCTTCGGTATTTGCCCTGAGTTTTACCTGCCACAGCTGGAAGAGGAAGAAAGCCTTTATGTCATTGTGGCCAACCTAAATTTTCTGCATTCCTGTTGCAGGTCAGAGAGGAGAGAGAAAGAGGAAGCATACATTTAAAAAAAATTTTTTAAAAAAAAAAGAAAAAGAAAAAGAAAAAAGATTATGCTTCAAATATAAGGCTCTAATTAACACCAGGGAATGCAGTGGAGGCCCTGTCAGTGACATTCACATGCATATTTAATTGCTAAAGGGTGACATCTGTCCATCTTCAGAGATTGATTTAATGGGTGATGTGTCTACTCCTTATGAAGAAGAGGAGCTATATAAGGGGAGACAAAGCTTTTTTTCCACTTCATACTTGTGGCTGTCATTGTCATTTGGGACTCTGAGCTGTATCTCTAGAAAATGGCTGAAGTTGGCCAAAAGAGGTGGCACATGCCATTGCATGATGAGTCTAGAGGTGTACAAGCTCTTCCTTGAGGACTTGTTCTCTTCAATTCATTAAAGTAATGGGCAGAGGGAGACTAATTAAGATAAATGTTTGGTATGGGATTAATTTCTTGCCTTGCTCTCCAGTTTACATTGTGTGGTGTTGGACAAAAATGTTCATGCTGTTCATTGTGATACTACAGTGAGTAGATTTTCATTACCTGTGTGTGGTTGTTCTAAATCACAAGGCTTTGCTTTTAAAGCCAAAACAAGGGTAAATGATGCTGTTGTGCAAAGTTTGCTGTGCCACTCCGGTGTTCAGAACAACTTCAGTGAATAGGCACAGATGGTTTTTGGAAGGCTGTGCGGTACCTTTCCCCGTGAAAAGCAGGAGGTGCCCCATTGCCAGGAGCTGCACACAGCATGTCCATTTTGCCCAGAGAATTGATGCAGATGTCCCTGTTACGGAACAAGCCCCAAGACAGAGCTAAAGCCCAGAACTGGTGCTCACAGGGTGCATTGCAATGGCCACTGAAATTCCAGTATGAGATGTGACAGAGGTAAGGGTGCTGATGTTTTCCTCCTTCTATACTTAGATTGGAACTGAGTCTGTGAAAGAGCTCACAGTTTCAGTCACCTTGAGCACAACTGATTGTTGGTTCAGTTGGACTACTCTGCAGGTACTTATAATCTAGATCAAATCTCAAGATTGCTGGAATTTTTATTTATTTGTTAATTTTTGCTATGATGTATTTGCTCCTTTCTGTTAGGTTTGGGTGTTTCTTGCCTGGTTTGGTGAGATTTTCTTTCAAAGAGGTGTTCTTTAGGCTGATGGCATCAAGCACTTCTGAAGTGTTCGTTGCTTGGAGTTTCTGAAATAATGGTACCAGAGGAACAATTTATTCATCAGACTATGCTATAGGTTTTTTATTTACTTTTGTTGTTGTTGTTTTTCAAGCACAAACTATTTTTTTCAAATAGGGGAACAGTATACTGGCTTTCTTGAAGATGTTAGAAATGACTCTAAGTCAACGCTACATTGCTTCTGGTCGAATTAATTAAGTAGACTTACATTTAAGTCTGAACAAAGGCTGTTTGAATAAAGCAGAATACACATTTTTTTTTTCTTCATCTGTAATAGTAAATATATTTTAAAAAATATGGCTATCTGTAAAGAAGTAAGAATGGGAGTGTTGTTGATGACGTTTATTTTTCTTCCCCTTTCTGTCAAAAACTAGAGGGAGTTTGAAATCATCTTGTACAGATGGCAGAACTTTACCAGTGAGAGTAATCCCATCCTGTGATTATTCCTCAGTGTAAAGATTATTTTGCTATTTTTATTAAATTTCATGTAAAATTCTCAGTGATTTCAACAGGTATAGTACCTGGTTCTCAGAAATCTTCCCAGAGTTTGATATTCTTCCATAATATAGTTGTTATCATTTGCCATACCATAAGAACACTGATTCTTAATTGCATAATTGTTTCTGAAATTCTTTTTATGAAATGCTTTGCTGTTTCTAAATATATCATCATTCAAAATTATATGAGATAGCTTTTTCTAGTCATCCACATGGCAAAATGTTTTGATTGACTATTTTAACAGTTGTGAATAATGAACTGTATGCTTCAGCTTCTCCTACATAAATGGACATTGATTTTCTTTGGCTTGCTTTTGACCCCTAAAGAAGTAAAGCAATTACAATTATGCTTGCATCTCTTCTCTTTCTCTTATCGTTTCATATATATTATAAACAGCCTTTGAGAACTGATCTACTTTAATCAGATTTTTTGTGTGTGTGTGTGAAAAAGGAGGCAAAAATCATTGGCTCTATGGTTGTCTTGCAGCTCTAGATTTCATCACACACAGCTGTCTGCCTGTATCCATTATCAGTCTCACAGCTGAATGTTCCTAAATAAAGCAGAATTCACAAACAGTTAATTGTACACCTGTTTTAATTAGTTATTAAATGGCAAACATTTATGAGGCGATATATATAGAGATTCGGTCCGTGCAGGGCGGTTACTGTCCTGTAATAAAACACACACTGGTGCATGCACAGAGCTCTTCCTGGGGATAGATTTATGAATAGGAATCAGCATCAGGCCTATGGGTTTTAAAAATCCGAGTGCCTTCATTCTAATTCTACACATTATGTGTTTTGCTTTTTTTATGAAACAACTTTATGAACAGAGAGTGTAATATATAATAAAAAGTACTCTTTTCAAAATCAGCGTTGGGCTTTAATAACATGGAGGAATGGATTTAAAAGCAAACTGGGGTTATAGTTCCAGGAAACCAGAGCAGTTAATGCACTATGAATATGACATGTTTGGCTGCTCTCAGAGGTGCAGTTACTAGCAGGGCTCCCTGTTGGCAAACTAAGCATCTCTATTAATGTAAGTGCAAAAATAACTACTATATTGATTTTTCAGCTGAAGCAACTTCTCAGTCAAATATAGTGACATTCATGAGAGAATTTTTCTGGAGAAAGCTTGCTGTAACTGTGTTAGACATTTGTAAGTAAAGTGTATAGAAATCATGACAGCACCTGCTGATTATCACTTTTCATTTTTCTTTAAGACACTGAGATTGGGAAAAGTGTTCCTGGATAAGTGAAAGCACAAATACACCATGCCATTAGTCTTTCAGCTAGCTAATTCCTGAGCATCTGTAGTAATGGTTCATCATATGCTACTTTTCATAAGCTGATGTCTTTTGTAGTTGTGAGGTTGCCTGGGCTATTTTCTTGGGCTCTTTTCTTGGCTGTTTTCATTAAAATTACCTAAATTTCAGATTGTTAATCTGTTTTATAAAGCAAATTCAATTTTTACTACATTCAGTAGCTTCCCCTGATGGGGTGCTGATCTCACTGATCAGTAACTATACATTATTTTTGTTGTATTGTTAACTATGCTCTCAACACCACTTGAATAACTGTATATTTTTGCAGTTTTCTTCTGATTTTTTTTTTTTTAATTCCTATTTCTGAGAGACAGACTGCATCATTCATTGCTTGCTTTGATTAATGGAGAAATTCAGTTGTTACTGGTGATTTGATATTCCCATGTATTGTGGTGAACCTACACAACATGCCCTTTTATGTACCTCTTATCACCTCTTCTCTAGCCTCTTTATAATGATATTACCATACTTTTTCCTGAAATGAGAATTTCAAGGTTGATCTGCAACATTATTTATCTTCCTCATAACGTACAGTTTACATCCAATTGATTGTTTTCTCAGGTCTGAGATTCTGTAGTTTTTTGTGCTCTGTTTTTTTTTTTTTTTTTTTTTTCATACAATTCCTTATTAATATTAATATATTGTTATTTGTGTACTCTATGTTTACAGGACTGAGTCCATGACTTTTTCTGTTTGAAATCAGTCTTGATTTTGGCTTTTATAATTACTCTTCACAGTTATATATTAGCTGCAATTGTCCCTCAGCAAAGGCTTTTTTTTTTTTTTTTTTTTTGTGTGTGTGTGTGTGGGAAAGCATTTTGTGAAATGGGAAAAAAGAAATATTTTTCTTTCCCCCTCCCTTTTTTTTTTTTTTTCTTCCAGTATTAAACAAGATTACTTAAGTTTTATTACTTGCAAGTTTATTTTCAGGTTTCAACCCTGAACTTGCTCATTTTTTAGTGTAAAAATGATAGTTTGTCTTGATACAACCCTTTTGTTTGTTTTGGGGAGGGCTATGTAGACTTACTGGCACAATTAGTTACCTTGTCATGTTGCTGCTGTATTGAATATTGTCTCTAAAGAAAGCTGATAATGTGCCAAAGATCATAATCTTTAAATAATTGATGTACAGCTGCTTATTTTATCATAAGTAAGATGGGAAATTCTGTAATTCTGCAGGAAAGATACCAACCATGCAGATTGGTTGATGTGTCTAGTTAAGGAAGAAGTCTGTCAATCTCAGATATATATGCATATCCCTCAAATTCCTGACAGGCAGGAGTGGGAATGATAGTAAAACTCAGGAAATGTTTTAAATATCAAAGGATCTAATCTTTGAATACTTTGTTAAGGGAATCTAATCCAGTGTGGCTGAATGGCCAGTATGTGGGAGAACATTCAGGTCATAAAGAGTCATTTGGCAAGGACCTGAATCTCTGATCCCTCAGCCAGCAGGTTCTATGGCTGAGATGTCTGAAAGAAAGTATAGGGTGCGGGTAGTGGAGGAGGACTTTTGGGGGAAAATACAAGATCAAACAACATTTTTTGTTAATTCTTTATTTCAGCCTTGTGAATCCAGTAGTTACAAGACAGTCTGATTCTGTGTAGGCAGACAATCTGAGCAGAGTGATCTGGACAAGCTCTTGGGAAGGTCCGCATCTACGAAAATGGAATTTGTAGCCTGGTACAACTTCTGCTAAGTGCCTGACACCCAGTGGGGTTTAGGATTGCATGATGCTGTGTTTTAGGGGAAGAGTTTTTCTCCAGCTGATACAGACCAACACCTCTGCGAAGGTCAGTCCTCAGAGTATGGTGCCTACTTCACCACATTGTGTTATCTTTTAACACATTTTGCTTACACTAATGTTTGCTATGGGAGAGTCAAAGAGGAATGTATTTTGATGTTTTTATTCCGTGTTCATTTTCAGGACACATTTTTATTCTTAAATACTATGAAGAAACACGAAGCCTGTCTTTTCTAAAAAAAATATGCCATGGAAGAATCAAATATATTTTCTAGGGAGTAACAGTAGGGGAGGATTAAGACCTGATTTGAAATGCTACTTGAGAAATAGCTGAAGACTTACTATGTGTCCTGTAGTACTGAAGGGACAAGCTATGATAACTTGTCATAGGAAATCACAGTCAGGGACTTAGCCCACATATGCAGGTGAATGTAGCTAGATGTGCTTTCTTAGAACAAGGCACGGTACAGCTGCTGACCTTAGACATTAAAAAAACATTCATGCAGGGAGAGATGATACCTTTCAAGGGAATTCCTCACCCTAACTGTGCATACTGTGGTAACATCAGTGGTGGAGCCAGGAGGTATATTCACTGAATCTCAATGCTAAAACCCTAAGGAAACTTATAAGCATCTTTTCCCTACTTATTTCTTAAAGGAAATAAAATAGTGCTTTCCTTGTGACAATGAAATGTTTACCAAATGCAGCAGAAGCGTCTACTGATTTACAGTGCTATGAAGGGCATCAGTGATGACCGTTCAGCAGATAGAGTGACAACCCATGTGTTTTAAGATGCAGATAAGATGTCACATCCAGCTGTTCATTAGAAAGAAAGATAGTAGGTGTTTAAGGGTACTGATAGGAATTTTGATGTTTTTCACTATGGATTTTTTTTTCAACTTTTACTTACTGGAGTCTAAAATGACAAAACCCTTTATTTGCTAGCTACTGCATAGGAGTTCTGACTTCCATGTGTACACAGCAGTATGCCTGCTATACATTTCTTCGATGGCCACAGGCCTGTAAGCTTGAGACCATCGGTAACTGCAGTAGTGAATGTCTAAGCAGACTGTAAGAAAGAAGGAGAATAATGCAGTGGGCGTACTTTTGCAATTCTTTATGCTGCGTTGGAGAGAGAATTTATATGACCCTTGAAGAGAGGAAAAGGTGAGTAGCTGCATTTTTAGACAAAGCAGACAAAGAACTGTAAGAAGAACAGAAGCAAGGTGTTTGATGAGAAAGTTGCTGTCTGGGTTCTTGAGGGGAAAGTCGTGCTTCCAAGATTGCACTTGTTCAATAATTGAAATATGTCCTTGAAATACAGACCTGCTACTCATGCAGAGGAGCTTTGCCAGAAGAATGTTCTCTGTCCATCTGAGAAATGTCTGGGAAAGACTGTAGCTGTGTCAGTGTTCCCCAAAAGCTCCATAAATTCCCGATATTTAAAGCAGGACCTCATGAGCAGAAATTCAGTTGCATCCTTAGGCCACTCACTTCTGCAGGCCTATTTGAGATCTTAAGGCTATCTGAGATCACCACAAAAAGCAAAGTGGAAATCGGTGAGGCCCTCAGGTTGTTTCATGTTAGGAGAGATGCAAAAGTGGCATAATCAGGATTTCTTTTTTTTTTTTTCTCCCTGACATACACCTGTATCCGTCTCAAGATAAATGCTACAATAAATTGGACTTCATGCACATGCTTGAAGCAGACTCTGCAGTAGTCTGTAGGGACTAAACAGAGCTATGGATCTCATTTCACAATTCTAATTTCCTTAGGAAAATTGTCAGGGCACCTTCCTTTCCAGCAAGTGGAGCTGGAACAAATAGCTGGAACCACCTCTAAAGGCACCTGTAAAAGTGTAAAATTATGATTGTAAGCTTTCTAAATGATAATTCTACTTCTGAGACTTTAGATGAGAAAGAGGCTGCCTTCGTGGATCATGTGTCAATATTACTCCAGTTAGAAAATGATACACAAGATTAACTGCATTCTTCATTTTATGTCACCAGAATTATATTCTCTGGGTGGTGGAAAAGTATTTCAGATCTTTCTACCTATAGAATTTGTCTGCAGACATTTAATGTGCAGGAAAAAGCATCTACACAAAAGCTCACAAAAACTATACTGTACTTTGAAGTTCTGCAATTACAGCTAAATGTTACTTTCTGCAGATTTATAGCATGTAAATAGAGATGATACCGCAAGGAAAGCTAGTCCTTTATTTTTAAAAATATACATCTGTCATAGTAACCCATATTTATAAATGTATAAACTGTCCTGCTGTGTGTTTGAAACCTATCGTTTTACCCCAAACACCCATCTGTTTGTTCGTCAAAGCATTTTGTTAGCTTCAAAAAAAGGTATAATTACATAAATACCATCTTTTACTTAAAAGAATTTTTTTAACACCATCTGACTAAAATACAGAAATGATGAGAAAAAAATGAAGATGTGCCATAATTATGGTCTCTTATACAAGGCAATTGTATATACAGTACTGGGGCACATTCAGGATGCAGATTGGGGGCAGTATTTGACCTTTGATTTTTCTGACTGCAAACAAATCTGGCACAGTCAGTACACATGCAAGAAGCTCTAGACTGGGAATAACAGTGCATATACTAAATAGCACCTATCTGTGCAGCCTTTGATTTAGGATGTGGGTCCCTCTAGAGTCTGCAAATCAGATTTCCAGAGGGATGTATCATTTAAAATTGTAAAATAAAGCAAAAAATCAAGAAAAAAGTAACTTAAAAAATAATTACTATAGTCTAAATCATAGATCAGTGCCATGTGCAGCCATAGGCTATGTTGGGAAACTGGCCTAGCCAGGTTTTTAGTCACAAACCTGCAGAAAGGACAGTCCATGACATACTCAATAAAGCTAATCGAGAAGGGACAACAGTTACATTCTTATTTGTCCTTCTACTATTAATGCACCTAATAGATCCATACATCAGGATGTATTAAAGCTCTGGACCTACAATCTGAGGATCTAGCATTTAAATATTAATTGAAATGCTGTATTGGTTCCAGTGGTATCTTGTTTGCATGAACAGAATGAATAGGTGATTGACCAAATATTTGTCTTCCTCTCAACTCCAGTGTTTTTGTTTGTTTGTGTGTGTGTGTGTGGTTTCTATGGAAGTCTTCCCAGACTGTAAAAATTCATATTTTATGAAAACAGTGATTCTCATTTTTTCATCTGTGCACATTGCATTATTTGTGCAGTGTATAACAGAGACAAAAAAAAAAAAAAAAAAAAAAAAAGAAGCCAGAATGAAGTTTGGTGCTTGAGTCTGGGCTCCAAGAAATAGCTTGTGTATTTAACAAAAAGGTTGTCTTGGGTTATAAAAGACAAACTTTTCCTTTGTTGTTGTTTTGTTGTTGTTTTTGTTGTTGTTGTTGTTTTTTCTTTAAGATGGAAAACTTCCTGTGCTACATGCAGCAGATACCTAAGTTGATGGATATTGCCTCTCGAAATCAGAATGTTTCTCAGTCCTGTAGTTGCTGTAAGGAGACACTGCATGTTGCTCTGTATATACACAGGTGGTTTCTTGGGATATTCTTCGTCACTGCTTTACTGCAGATTTCCCTAGCAGTCTTCATTCACTTGCTTAGAAGGAGAATGCAGATGTTTTGTCAGAGTATGGCAGGCATGACGTGTGGCTGAATCAGCTCTGTCTTCCTCTGCCACAGAGAGGATGTTCTTCTCAGAAGCTCAGTTTTCATCATTCTGGGAAGTCTTTGATTTACTGAAATACACTAGACAGCTTCTGAAGTGTGAAATTATTTATATGTTGGTCCCTTCCGTCTGAGTAGCCACCTGCTATCTTCTGCCTTACTAGAGTGCTCCTGCTAAAAGAAAGTAGATGATGCATATCAGAGATTTTTGTGGTGACATCCTTGTTATTTACAAAGATTGGCTGTAATGTTTCCTCTTACTATGACAGTGAACATGCTGCGGATAGACACTTGTGGCAGAAACCCACGTGCTACCTTTGCCGTGAGCATTGCACCACTCAAAGCCCTGTTTCCTCTCACAACCATGACTGGTGCAATGTTTCTTCTTGCCTTCTTTACCTGTTGTGGCCCATCAAGCATTTAGCTCCCGTGCTTGCAGTTAGCAACAGGAATGCCATGCACTGGGTTCTTACTGGCCATCTTCTCGGGTCTTGAGTAATTCTGAGATTTCTATTGAATATTTCTGAGATTCATAGTTCTGAGATTAACTTGGTAGAAAGCCTTGAGATCTTCAGCATAATATTCCTATAACAGCAGTTATAGAATTATAACTGATATAAAAGTAAGTAATTTGAAGAAGAAATGGTAAGTGCCTGAAGTGGAGGAATTTTCTTTACTGTTTACATGTAAAGCACCTTTTAATGAGGTACAAGGTGCTGCCATGATAGAAGTGAAAGCAACTTGAGTTACAAAGATTCTTGTCAACTTGTCCATAAAACTTCAGGTATAATGTTTGTTTCTATGACTGGTTAGAGATATATCTATACAGAGAATAGCTCTGTCTTAAATTGCAAATATATTCCTCTTAATTGAATGAGGTTTAATTTTTTCTTTTCAGCTAACTTTTTCTGAAAGAGAGGACAAAAATGATAATTTGGTAGCAGCTTATGTTCAGTATTTTTGAGGATGGTGTCTAGTTAGGGCATCACATTTATATATATATATTTCAGTATATCTGTTGTGATTTGATTGTATATGTTTCTAACGTGTGTACACATACATTTGTAAGAGAGATACCTATATGTCTGTGTTAAACAGGATATACTGATAACCTTGTCAACCTTGATAGCACTGGAATTAGAAAATCTGTAATAAACCCATTTCTGATTGTGACAGCAGCCACAGTACGTGACTGGGCTTGTGTTCTTGTGGCTTGTTGTAGATTTAGATAATGCGCATACAGGCCTGTGCATGTACTGAAATTGACTCTCAGATAATCTTTCCCATGCCATGTGTCGTCCTCAAGCCCATTCACAGTCACAGCTGAAGGTCATCTTTCAGGCCTTACTATGTTAGATCTTCTCTTTAAATGACTCTGCTGGTTCTTCTCCTCCCTAACATCAAGCTGAAGCTCTCTTCTTGTTTTCCAGGGTTTTGCATAGGAAAGCTGTGCATTAGGCTTTATATTCAGCAGCTTGCTGAGATTGTTGTTGTTGCCACCAGTCCACCACTGAGTTGCCTGTTCTGTCCCTTGAAATTTCTATAATACATATCTTCCTGTCTCAAAAGTAAAAATGTTCTACCTACAACTGGCATATCTGCTTTTATAACCTTCAGTTGTAAACTAACTTAACTTCCATATGGAGCTGATTTCCAGCCTAAAAAAGAAATTTTTTTCAGTACTTTGTTTTGAATAGCTTTATATTAATAGCTATCTATAATTCAGTGAGATTTTAGCATCTAATTTTTGAGCAACTTAAATTTTTCCTTTTTCCATTTTTTTTCCTTCTGTTTTAATAAAATCTACCTACTGTATGCTCCTGAGTATTAAAGCATCATGTCATAGAGCCTGAAAACAGTATTTCTTGTTTTAATAGCTACACTTGAATATTTAATTTACAGTTACTTAATATACATTTATTCAGTGAAATTGCTGAGCTTTCTTGAAGTGAATGTTTTCAGATATCTGCCTTGAGGCAGTACATACCAGACAAGGACAGATTAACTAGGAAATTTACTTTCAACTTGATAAAACATCCTTGGTTTTGTTTGTTTTTTAACTCTTAACATTTGATGGCAGTCATGACAGTGGTTAGTGATAGATTTATTGGATTTAAACCAATTTCTACTGTTTCAGCAACAGGAAATTGAAAGAGTTAGTGTCCAGAGTTTAGTTTTAAAATACAGCAAAATGATTGGAGAGTGAACAGCTTCAACAAGTGAAATTATACATCAGTTTGACCATAAAGTGAATTAAAAAATAAAGAGTGAATTGGTGAAGGAAAATGTTACTCTTGAATTTAGACTGCAAAAATGTGGAGTTTGAGGAAGCACAAAAAGATGTGTGGATCATGGTGAAAACTGAAAACTGAAGTTTTACCCCAAACTTTTTTCTTTCTGTATAGTGTTTTATTGAATTTTCAGTTAATTCCAAAACTGTAAATCTTTTTAACTTAAACCTCATTATTTCAGTTTTGCACTGCCAAATCTACTGAGTAGAGCAAGGGAACTGGAACTGAAACTTCTGAATTAGATTTGCTCTGTGATCACCACATAGGCTAGAGTGCATCACATGAATTTATTTTGGTTCATTTATCCCATTTAGCTTAAATTCATACTTTGTGGGCACATGGGTTAGTACTTTGAGACTTCATTAATGAGTGGTTACATAAAGGGTTATTCCATTAATTAGAGACAGAGGAGCCACATAGTGTGTTAGATATTGACTTATATGCATCTTTGGTTTCTCATAGTATTTTGCATGATCTAGTAGCAAATTTCTGTTTACTTGAAGTCATTCTCTGATGTATCTTTTGGAAGAACATTATGCAAACCTGTAAAATAAATTGACTTATTGTATGTGCATTTAAAATGAATTTGTCTAAATCTACTCTTGACATAAATTTGATACAAAGTCATGTTTGCTCATTTTCCACTCTCTGACTTAATTGATACACAGTAAGGAAAATCATTTGGAGGTCTGAGTATTCACGTACTATAATAAGCACTTGAAGAAATCTCTTTGAGATCTTTTTGTCTGTAGAGTCACAACTGTTAATTAATGTTATTCTTTTTCTATTACAGCACTGTAGAAGTAAAAAGTGGACTTGTTCTTTTAGAGAACTATAAATTCCCAAAATAATTTATAATTTGTATTAGAACAAACAGCTGAAATTATGGGTTAGTAACCTGTGCTTCTGCGTACAGTTTGACAGTTGTAACAACAACAAAACCCTCTTTTTCCTACCCTAGTATTTACTTTCAAAACTCCTCTAATTTTGTGTGCATGTGGATTTGATACAATGTTACATTCTTCCCATTATGGGAAAGAATTAAAATTGAGTCATATCAGAGTAATCTGGATGAAAGTGAAGAGGTAGCCTAGCATGAAGCCAGCTGGTAGTGCTGTCAAACCAACTAAACTTGCTTTAGCCTTGCTGTAGGCAGACTTGTGCTAGCAAAGGCTTCTGTGGATTTTGTGTTGGTCACCACAAGACTTCCAGATCAGACACCCTTCTGCCACATAAGCTTCTGAATTCCCAATTTCCTAATAGTTAGTTCTTTAGGTAGCGC
>CM021766.1:115711235-115732230 GCA_011076525.1 Nettapus auritus
ATATTAATGGATTTGGCAAGTCTTTTGATGTATTGGGCACGTATTTGTAGATGTCAATGGCACTGTGTAAGTAACACAGTAGTAACATGGTCCCTTAACAAAGAGAGCAGAGCTATCCATTGTGATCCTGTCTCCCTCACAGTACCTGGTCAGTGAGTGGTTCTGCAGGGTGAACCAGCCAGCCAGTGTATTAGTCACTGATGTGAGATATTAAACCACTTAACAATTTAGGATTTGGTATCCTTGCATGCAGTTGGCTCATTAGCTTAGATTTCTAGAGACATTGCCTTTGTCTTCCACAGCAGTCTTGTTATCATAAGTCTTCAACTGTAGTTTACACTCAGACTGCCTCACCTTGAGGGCCACACTCTGCTTGATAAGAAAGGTTCTGTTTCAATATAGTATTGTGGCATAGCATTGTGGATGGTGTAATGTTTTCTCTTTAAATGGGATAATCCACATTGGTCTTGCATGTATTACATTTAGGTAAGTAGCTCTGTGGTTCCACCATTGTGGTATCTCTGTTCCTCCACAGCAGTTATTAATTCTGTAAGCAGCGCTTTCATTTATCTTTGCTTTATTTTGAGGTGGTAGGTTATCCATTAAGAATGAAAGCTCACATCCCTAGTGGATGAGTTAATTGCCAGTAGGATTACTAATGGAGTCTCTGTTTTATCCAGTGATGCTTTTGCACAAAATCGTTAAGAACTTCTGTTGCCAACACTGCTCCCTCTACGGCCAATTTTGCTGAATCTTAGTGCTGGGAGGAGGCTGCAAACTCATGGATGCTTTTGGAGATGTTTGGACATGCAGGTATATTCTCAGTCTTTCAGCCATGTGTGGGTTGAACAACAGGCAGCACAATAACACAAACTTAATTTTCTTAGACAATCAAATTAAGAAATAATGATGACTACACCGACATGTCCTTTTGTTTTCTGTAACTTTCTTTTGCATACCATGTTGTATTTCATAGAATAAAGCAATTGAGTATTTACAGAAAGAGTATTGTGGGTCCTAATTAAAGCTTTTTGTGTCCAAATTGGTAATTGTGATACAACTGGGGAAAACAGTTTATTAACATAAATGGGGGAATGAGACATAGGCTTCCATCAATTTAGCTGATTGTTTTTTTAAGTTATGATTAGGGTTCTACAGAACATTTTTCTAGTATTCAGCAAATGGGCTAAGAGATGCTGTGATCAGTGGCAATAGGCATTTTGCAAAGACAGTCTCTGGATGAAAGACTAAAAACCTTCTGCCACATAATTCTGAGCTCCATAGTTCATCATCATCCCATTAAAAAGATTAAAGCAATAGAAGCTTTAAACCAGACCTGTCCAACAAAATGTTTGAAGGCACTGAAGTATCTTAAAACCTGATTCAAATGCACAGTGATAAACTTTCAGAGCCCCTATTTGTGATTAAACTTACTACCTTTTTTACTTTCTACTTTCCTCTAATTGGCCTATGTCTTTCTCTCATGCCAGATTTCCACTCTTTGAAAGTAAAGTTAGCATTCCTCACTGTCATGGAAAGAAGTATCACTTTGTACTGTTTCATTCTTTTGTCCATAACACACAGAATTATGTAGTGGAATTTTTTGCTTACTGATTGGAACTACAGATTTTTGCACTTTGAGCTTTACTGTTTCTTGGAGTGTCTCAGACACTACAAAAAATTTTATACAAAATTATGAAGTTCATTGCTCCAGTGTTTTGGGGAAAAGGTTGTTCCTAGAGTTACTCAGATTCTCTAGTATTCATGAAGTGCCCTTGAAAATTAAGCATAGGATTCAGACTTGATTTGCATTTTGAAACTCTGTTAAACAATTAAACACTAGAGCTGAGGGAAAAACTTCTCACTGATGGAAAAAATGGTGCAATTTGTAAATTGGCTTCTTGGTTTCTATGCAAATGAAAGGTGTAAAATGTTCTTGTCTGGCTAAGTGTATTTGATGTAAAAATATTAAAATTTTACAATGATAAATAGTAGTAGAATTGTGCTTCTGGCAAGATAATAGTGCCTGCATGCTATGTATCCCTGGAAAGCTGAGAGCCTATGCTAAAAAGTCTATGCAGCATCAGACTTGGGAATGCTGCAATAAATGTGTGCACAGGAATTTTTGGAAATAAATTAAAAAAAAAAAAAGTGTGTCAGTATCGCCTGTGCTTCAGAGGATTTTCTTAAACCCTGCCAAGAAGGGAAATACCCAAATAGATCTTATAAGTCTGAGTAAAGAGCAAAAAGAAATCTGAACGATAAGTAATTTACCTTGGCTCTTTGAATACCGTGGAAGAACTGAACACAAATGTAAAGTAGAAAATGTGAAAGTTAAGGAATGTGATCCTGTGCAATTTTTTCATACATTTCAAGACTGCTGATCTTAAAGGCTTGTTCTAAACAAATAACACGATCAGTACTCAGACAGTCTGAGCACATCCATGTCACTAAAAAAAAAAAAAAAAGATTTTTTAATTTTTATTTTTTAGCAAGAAGATCTTTGTTTTTAATGCACAGTTCTAAAACATACTGGTGGAGTTACGTTCCTTTTATGTATTCACATATCAGTAACCTGTTTTGCTGAGTATATGATTTCACTTTCTTACATTTTCATCCTTTTAGTACACTGAGTGTACCTTACACTCAACTAGAAGAAAATAATAATTTTGCTTTATCTGATGGCAGCAACCAATTGAGTAAGTTAGAACTGTTATTCTATGCTAAAGTAACTTTCATTTACCAAAGGCTGACAAATTACTTCTCTAGAGCTGGAAAACGAATCAAACAAGTTTTTATCACAAATGAAAATAGGGAGCTGTGTCTAATAAATTTGTACCTCACTGAAAAAAAGATAAGTTCACTGTGTTTGAAGCCAAGAGTAGTGCTACAGGGAATGCGTAATGCACTGTGATATCATTTCCAGGGGTAGCTTTATGAATAAGAGGGTAGAACATATTAACAATTATGCTGATGGCTAGGAGTAGATTAAATTATAACTGCATTAAGTGTAGTAGCAGTTTTACCCTTCTTCTTTTCCCTGCAATTATTAGGAAATTATTTTCTTTCAAAAGGAAACAAAGCAGAACATTACCATACAGGCATATTGTTCTATCTTGACTATAATGAGCATTCATTGGTTGATGTGGGTAATTATCTTTTCGGAAAATATAGATTCATTCAGTGAAATCTAGCCTCGGTCATAAAACAAATGAAAAATAAGTGTCCGGCTGAGCGATGATGACATGGTTATTTTTAAACATCTGTGCTAAAATAGATTAAGGTTGATCAAAACCTTGTGGTTTTTTGTCTTCCAGTGAAGGAATTTATGAGGATTCTGCCTATGAGTTCCTGAGAATTAATTTATATAGAAAATAAGGCCTTTAAGTGACATTAAGTTATTCCAACAGAATAGTAGTGTTTAGCCCTCCTCTGCATATATTGTTTTGTGCATATGATGTCAGGTGTGCTGCTCTGTGCTATGGATGGCTGTTATGAACAGCACTTCAGAACAGTTTGAGTTACACTCACGACCAAAGAAGTCATAATGCATTTTATCCCTGCTGACTGTTTCCATGTAGTGATTGATAAAATGTATTCTTGACAGATCTCATGACTGATGAGGTTCATTAAGCTTTTGTAACTGAGAAATGATGCCTAGACTGCAAAAATGTCACCTAGAGGCCTCATTGTGTCCTTTCAGTACTTAAATGAAGCTTATAAAAAAGATAACAGAGTGACTTTTTACATAGGCAGATAGTGATAGGACAAGGGGGAATGGTTTTAAACTAAAAGATTTAGATTAGAGATTAGGAGGAAATTCTTCACTCAGAGGGTGGTGAGGCACTGGCACATGTTGCACAGAGAAGCTGTGGATGCCCCATCCCTGGAGGTGTTCAGGCCAGGTTGGATAGGTCTTTGGGCAACCTGGTCTGGTGGGAGGTGTCCCTGCCCATGGCAGGGGGTTGGAATTTGATGAACTTTAAGGTCCCTTCAAACCCAAACCATGCTATGATTCTATGAAATAGGGCATGGAGCTGACACCAGAAAGGCAGTATTTTAGGTAACAGCCGGTGTGTAGAAGAGGAGGTGGCTGTGATGCTCTGATCTGGCAGGTGCCATGATCTGTGGTACCAGGAGAGCGGTGTGTGCTGCAACTGTCCTTCATCCCTGTCAGCCATACTTGCACCAGGCAGAGGGAGCCAATCACAAGATGGGGGCCATCGTGGGGGCTATACTGGGGACACTGCAGGCACCAGGCCCAGCCTACTGTGCTGCCCTCCAAGTCCTGCCAGCTCAAGGGACACGTGGGAAGCACTGGGAATGTGTCTGATCTTGACGCTGATGCCATCTGCATGGCTACCCTCCTTGCTGAGGTGGCTGTGTGTGAGGGCTGACTGCTGCATACATCCATACGCTCCATTACTTGATTGTGCAGGAATATAGATAAGTGGCTGTCGTGTGGCCTCTTTGTGCAGTAAGCTAATATTGTCCATAATTCACAATTAACAGTTTTTTGTTTGTTTGTTTGTTTCTTTCTTTTAAATGTGTGTGCTCTTATTTTCCGGATTTCCTGGTTATGCTGTAAGCGGACCTTTTAAAACCTCTTGGCAACCCTACTGAAACAAAGATGATGAATTGTCTAACATCTTTTTGTGTACTGCATGACATTCTGTTCTTCTACATAATTTATTTGCAGAGAAATTGAGATGAAAGTGTGATTCTGTTTTTCTTTCTTTCTTTTTTTTTTTTAAATGTTCATCTTGACAATTTCTGATCTTTCAAATAATATCTTGTGTCTAAGAACAAAACCAAAAAGAGACAGGTTTTGATATTGCATCAGTGGGTTCACTCCACTTTTATATGTTTCTAAGTAAAAAGAGATTTGAATCCTGTCTAATCAAACTTGAATCACTTCAGATGAAATGTTAGGACTCCTTCAATTCTGGAGACAGCATAAAAGAGCCGGAGTGCACAGTAAGTGAGAGAGGTGAAGCTGTCTGGAATCTCAATATTTTAGAAAGACTACTGAGTATAACCTGTTCCACATTTGTCCCTGTTACTTCAATATCTTGATCAGAACTTTGTGCAGCCTATTTTAATGTTTTGTGAATCTCTATCAGTTACTTTGAACATTTCAACAGTCATTTTGGTTTCTAAAAAGTAATGTGAAAATAGCAAGTTGTGATTTCTTTGAAAGATGTTTGGTGATAATCAATATACTTCCATGTTGCAATACTGCTGGTTGTCAAAGTGTCAAGTTGTGCTTCTAACCATTGGTGCACTACTGTCTCATTATATTTAATGCACATCAATAACAGTTGTTATTATAGTTGACATGTTTTGTTGTTGTTGTTTTTCCTTTTCTTTTAACCAGACATCTAAGCAGAATTTCCAGTTTGTACTATGGCTTCATCAAAATCACTGTCTTCTCTGGTTTTAGAGTCAAAGATAAAAAATGGAAGTATTTTCTGCACATAATTCATACCCACTGAAGCATGTGTTTTAACTTTACATTCATTAAGATGATGCAAAATACTGCATTAACAGTAAATGTTGAGGCATATGTAAAATGACTCTAAGCTGATTTGTGTCTAAGCAGTAATGGAGGAATCAACATTAGCCTTAAGGCAGGTTTTAAACTAGTGCAACCATGATATTAGGTTGTTCATGATTCTCAGCTGCTTTGCTTTTAGGATACTAGTTTATTCCTTTCCAGAAAAGAGCCTCACTTGTCAAACAATATTTACATACGGTAAAAAATATTTTCTTCTCTATATTAGCTGGTGGATGGATGCATCAGTTAAATAAGCTAACTCCCCACACCTTTAGCCTGGAAAATGCTCTGAAATTCCAGTAAACATTGTATGGAACCTGGCTTGGATCATAAGGTTGTGGATCATCTGGTTGTTGCTGATTGGCCCAACAGCAAGCTGTTGAATGAGAACACCAAGCCTTAGGAAAGAGGGCTGCCTTGGTGATACCATCACTGTTTAACTTACATGTACCCAGCAAATACAGAGTGGATCTTTGACTGAGAAGGTTTTCACTGCTGTACCTTAACAGGTCTGTCTAGCATTTTGTCATTAGACTTTCTTTCCTTTCTCCTCCTCATTTTTTTAATCCCCAACCTTTTACTCCACTTGCACAGCACAGAAACAGGTTGGATTTTTGAATGCAGTGCACAGCCTGAGGCACAATTAATGCATGCTCAGAAAATGTGCCCAAGGCCTGTCCTTTATGCCAGTCAGTTTTGTGATGTGTCGGTAGCATAGAAGATAAGGAAAAACACCTTAAACAAATAAACAAACAAATAAAAAAAAACCCACTTCAGTTCTTAAAAATGTAAACCATCTTAGTTTTAACAATAACCAAACAGAAATGCTAACATTTGGAGCTTCTGGAGCTTCTGGAAATACAGATACCTTCAGGAATGAAATAAAAAGTTGAAATTATTTTTTTCTGCACATGTGTTTTGGCATATCAAGACATTTGTTTCTCAGTAAAACCCTGTACCTTGACACATTATTACGCCTTTTGGATTTCCATTTTTCCTTGAATTCATACCGCTATCGTCAACTAAAGCCCATTTTTAAACAGATATAATCTTAATGTCATTTTCCCAAAAGTTTTACATGACTGTAGTCACCTATCAGTTCTCTTGTGCATGCCTTGTCACAGACTGCCCCCGGCTTTCCCTGTAGAGGACCCACCTTCTGAGTTTTGTATTTCATTAATAAATTTCATTTATTAATAAACTTCATTCTTCCGTGATTGGTCTCTCACTGGTTTTCACCAAAGCCAATCTCCAAACCTGTCAGCAAACAAGATTGTTCCTCAAACTTTCAATGGTAACATTGCAAAGAAGAAAATGCCAAGAGTAACACTGAAGGAGGTATAACAGCTGTTGTACAGGTACAACAATTGCTTGGCTGTCAAGAAATCCTGCCGATGTTAATAAACCAAGCTCTTCATAAATATCCACTCTTCCGAGCAATTAACACCAGCAGAAGATGTGTTCTAAAAAAAAAAAAAAAAAAAAACGTTCATACCCTTGATAGTTCCATAATCTTCATCTGTTTCTGCTCCAGCTGGCTTAATCAGTTTATCTCCAGATCCCTGGATTTTCCATCTGGGAGAATTAGTTTCTTAGTTTACAAGTAGGACTGTTGAAGTTCCTCATTCTGTTTCTGTTCATAACCAAGATTAATCTTCCACTTCTTTTGTTCAGACACCCGCTTGTGCTCAGCATATACCAGTATAGTTTGTGGTGTGGACAGAAGCTCTGTCTGTCTTCAAAGAAGAGGCTCATGGAGCAAAGCTAAGCATTTCTGGCATCGGGGGACTTGTGAGACCCCATTACAGTTGTCATGAGACACAGATTTTTTGTGCACGTGTGTCCAACAAGACAATGACTGTTAGATTACAGTTTTGAAATGGGTCTCTTACTGCTGTAGCACACTTGTACTCTACATGCAGTGGTCTTTCTTTCTTTTTTTTTTTTTTTTAAGCTTTACATTGAGAACTGAATTTGATGTTATGCATTGAGAATAAAACTTAATATTACATACCTTCTGTTCTGTTTCCAATATTATTCTCATGGGAAAAGGGCAGGGTGTGACTAATTTAAGCATTCAGTGTTTGATTTTTGTTCCTCTGAATTTACCTGAATACAGCACCAGAGAGAGACAAATATAAAAAAAAATCTTTTACTTTTCTTCACTGTAATACTTTCAAAAATAATTAAGAAATAATGAAAGTCCTTCACACTCATTTCATTAAAATATTGCATAAAAATATGCAAAATCTCAAGATAATATTTTGTTTGTCTAGAAATTTCATTGGATATATTGCATAAGGAAAACCTATGCACTTTATTTTTCAATAGTTTTGGAAAAATTACAATTTTTTAAAACCTTGTATTTATTTTTTGAGTAAAATGTAGCTCTGCTGATGACAATGACGTTTTTCACCTCACTTTTGTTTTTCTGTTGATGATTGATAGTCATTTTCATGTTTCTCCAACCATGTAGTGTGTATTAGCACTCCTTCTGACACCTGGAAAGTCAGATTATATTTTTTGGCTGATCACAACAACAGATACAAGGTTGGTTCTTGTTCACAAACTGCTCCCAGAAGGTGCATTGCCCCTTCCAATTTATTTGGAAGAAAAGTGTGGTGAATCATAAGTTTTGGCTACCTTCCTTTTATTACCATATGCCAGAAATAAGGGTATGTGTGATTGCCTTTTCCTTTGTAGATTGACTTTTACAGTACACCCCAGTACACCCATGTTCACGCACTATGTACTTTAGTTTTCTGTTCTCACTAGTTGTTGAAAGAGTTGGGAAGGTTTTTCAGCTTTAGGCTTTTGTCTTTTTTTTTTTTTTTTATTTTACTTAATTTTACTTTATTTTACTTTATTTTACTTTATCTTATTTTATTTTAATTTTTAAATGAACTGATAAAGTTATTAAGATTGCAACATCAAATGTTGAAACCAGTAAACATATATATATATATATATATGTTCCTCCACTTTGGCATTTTATGTCCTCAGTCCCTATGTTCCACCAGGAGTTGCAGTATTCACTGTATAGATGAAGAGTGTTAATGAATGAAATGAGTTGTTGTCTATTTGCAACTTAATAAGTAGGTATGAACACTGTCAGAAGAGAATGGATGGCTGCTAACTTGAATGCCACCCATACAGTTGGATGCAATTTTGTCAGGAGTGTTTCAGACAAGACTTTTATAGGTGGACACTAATTGTGTACCACCTGATGTTCAGTCCCAAAGATGCGACAAGCTATGGCTGGTGGCTATTCAGGATCTCAACAGTAATATTGCATTCTGTTCTTTATTATTATTTTAATTGGATTTCCTAAGCTTTGTGGCACAGCACATTGGTAATGACAGAGCTCAGTGTTGAGCTCTGTCACAATTCTCCAGCTGCAGAGTAGGAAATAGAGTAATAAATTTCCCACCTTGTATAGGAGACATGAAGATGTTTTTGTTAATATTGTGAGATGTGAGACAGCATGATTACAGGGATACAAAGACCAAGAAAAAAAGTAGAACTCATATTTAGTTTGGGGTTAGGATGGTGGTGCTGATAAAATAGGGCATGAGGCCACAATGTGGATGAAAACAATGAAATGAAATAATGAACATGGGTTGCATACCCCACACTAATACTGACCTGAATGTCCCATGGTGAAAAAGTAACATTTGACTTTTTGATTCTAAAGTACATTTGGACTACTTTTCTCATTTGATGTATGCATACAAGATATGGGTGTTCCTTATAGACCTTTTATATATATTATATTTATTCAGTTTGATATAGGACATGAAATTGTTTCTTTACAGAGGGCTGGCCGTAGCATTTGTATGCTTTCTGCATGTTTTATATAGGGAATAGGATAAATGATTGACTGGATGAATATCAAAAACTTATTTTGATAGTTTTACCATCTACAACTATATATGAGGTGGGCTAAACAACCTAGATGGTCATTTTAATCCTTTATTGAATAAGTGGACAGTTTTGTTAATCTGTTCTCATTTTTGCTAGGTAACAAGCAGTTTTTCAGTACAAGAGCAAAACACTTTTTTTTTTTTTTTTTTTTAATATATACTTTTTTTTTCCCCCCAGGTATTTTTAGAAAATACCTGATAGCATCTATCACTGGGAATTTAAAGAGCCAAAATGACTCATATACTCTATATATGCATTATTATTGCCTTATATCCAAACAATAAAAGTTATGTGCTGTAAGGTTTCCTGCATGGTTTCCAACATGCAAAGATGCCTACTGTAGTAAACACTATCCTCTCTATAGTATTGGAGCAAGCTAAAAATCAAAATAAATGAAATGAGAACATCTAATG
The DNA here is from genome assembly GCA_011076525.1 of Nettapus auritus. Lineage (NCBI taxonomy): Eukaryota > Metazoa > Chordata > Aves > Anseriformes > Anatidae > Nettapus > Nettapus auritus. The sequence continues at coordinate 115,721,130 of CM021766.1, forward strand.
CAATTTAAGGCAATAAATATTTATCTTGAAAGAAACAAACTTGTGAATTGGAGCATGGTTTAATGTATTACAAATCTGAAGTATAACTCAAGAGTACACTGGGATCTTTCATCATAAGATAAGACTGTGTAAGATTGTCTTTCCAAGACAAACCAGAGAGCAGAAATGAAGCACGGCCTATTCTGAGTAATCATTTATTATATCAACAGTTTTATTTCCTTTTGTTTGTTTGTTTTTGGGTGGATGAATGAACTTGATTCAGAAGGCCTTTTCCAGCATTCAGAAGTTCCTTCAATATTTTCTTCTGAATGTTTGAACCAAACAGTTCTATTTGTCATACTAGATTAAATTCAGATATTGTCTTTTTCCCTCTCTCATATATGTAAAAAAAGCAAACCTGAAAACCAGAGCAATGCCCAGGGTCAGCTGCTGGAGCCTAATACCAATACTAAAGCAAGCTGAAAAGGAAAAGAAAGGAAAAGTCTAGACAGGATGGGTCAGTATCCAGGAAATGAAATGCTAAGAAACAAACACAGCAAGTAAGAATCCTGAAGAAGGATGCTGAGAAAGGTCATGTAGGGATGCAGGGAAGGCAAACCAGCAGAACAAGGACAGGCATAACAAAGTTTAACAAGCAGGAAGTCTGGACCAGGAACTGGACTCAGGCGACATCCATGGTAATGGGGAAGGAGAACTTTTTTTTTTTTTGTTTGTTTGTTTGTTTGTTTGTTTTTGTGATTTAATTGTTAATCTGTCTCAGCTCCCTCCACTCTAAAATATTGACAGATACCCTTAATTACCTCACACAAGTAGTAATTAGTTTGTCTGAGTGGATGTGCCTGAGGTATTTACTGCAAATGTCTATTGTAAATTCAGGTGAAATTAAAATAAGAATACACCATTGTGCTATGGTGCAGCTGTTTTTGTATCTGTGTTTAGTTCAGTACAACCTTCTATTTTAAATATATTTCTCTACTTAAATTCTGACAGGAAGAGCTGATTTTTTGTTTTTAACATAGTTAAAATGTACTGCACAGTTACAGTATGTTTCCCTGTATCATTCTGAAATGAAAGCATTGCAATAACTAAAATTATTCCAGAATTGAACTTTATGGGGAGCAACAGTTTAATATCAATTTAGAAGAGCTTTGAGTTACAATAAATGATTAAAGCTGGGAGTTGACTCGTTTAGGTCAGGCACATCAAGACTATCAACCTTGTTCAGAGATCCCCTGGAAAGTAATGTGCCAATTCAGGAAATAGAAATCAAATACATCTATCCACCAATGGAGTCTTTCATGTTCATGAATTGATTTCAATGTCAACTCCAATTTGTTCTTAGATTTTTGAGGCATTTCCCAACAGAAAGGGCTTCAATGATTTATTTTTTGTTGTGAACTAAAGTGCTCTGTTTTTCTTGGACAGCACTTATTTGCTTCTCTTAAGATTTCTGTATCCTGCTACTTTGAAGCATGGCCTGTCTTGTGCTTTATCTGGAAATGTTGGTCAATTGAATGTTGGTTTTCTCTAGGAGAAAACAAAAGAAGAGGGGTGTAGGCTAGTTTTTCTGACGTCTTGTAAGGCTGTTGCACAGAGGTCTGTATGAGGAAGAACCCTGGCTAAAGGAAACTGCCCTGGAAATATTAGTGTGTCTTTGTAGGTTTTACAGTTGGCTTTACTGTTTAGTCTGCAAAAGCTTCTTTTTAGGGTCATATTTTTTTTTTTTTTCTCCTTTCCTAGCCCACACGGAATTAAATATACTATATGATTTATTTGTAATATTTGATTGATTAAATGTTCAGACACAAATAAATAGTTACATTTATATGTCTTACTAGGTTATTTATTTTAATAGATAATTTATTAAATATAACTTAATTTTCCTGGATATAAATTTAATATGTAGTCTTTAGCTTTTGCATCAGATAGTTATTTTCTCCTGTCTCCTTCATGAAATAATTGTTGGGAATCCTCAATATATAGACAATCAGCCAAGTCATTGGTTTCTCATAACTAAGTCATGAACCACAGCAACTAACCAAGTAAATGCTTTCCAAAATTATGTTTAAAATATTTTACCATGGGCATGGCAGTAATTCAATGACTGTCACAAACAAACTAGTAATACTGGATAATATGATCATAAATATGAAGCCCAGTCAAGAATGACTGTGATTTGCTGCTAAAACAGCTTAATCTGTCAGCATGTGCTGGCATTAAGGCTCTGTTGCTTAACAGTGATTACCAAAGGCACCACTTAAACCCGTTAATTTCTTTATTTAAATGATACTCCACAGAATGACAATACAATAAACTATCCTTCTCCTGCTTCCAGGAGATATAATAGAAACTTAACCTATTTCAGGAAGGAAGGAAGAACAGATCAGATTCTATCTGAATGACTTGGTGCTGCCTGCTGCCTACATTTAGTTAATTCCAAATACATTTAAAGAGAAGTAGCAAACAGTTGATTACAGTATGTGACTGTAAACAGTCTCATGCCTGTGAATTAACAGAATAAATTGAATATATAAGGTTCCTGTGTGGGAATTAGCAGGGGAAAAGCAATTAATTTCAGACTGAAGACACTCGCTGTTGGAGTGCTTTGAGCATCCCTGTAAAACAAGACGTTGTTACTGCCCCTCATCTCAGATCTTGGCTGTTCCGCTCATGCAGAGCAACCCCGTGAAGGGAGCCTTCTTTCCCACTGAGAGAAAGTGCTCTTGTTGCTTCACCACTGGCTGAGATTTCACTGGCATTATTTCATTTTGTGAGAAAACTTTGAAGGGGGTGAGATGGAGCATTGACCTTCATTCTGTAGAACTACTCTGGGCAGAGCAGGGAGATGGGACCTTTACCTCAGGAGAGTAAGTGCTGAAGGTCTGCCTTATCTGCTGGCCTCCGTTTGTCCGTATTGCTTTGCCAGTTCCCTTCCCTCAGTTGAGGCCTGGAGTAGGCCTCACCTAGCCTCTCACTATCTTTTTCACATGCTTTGCAAGAAATCTGTACATTATTACGCCTATTTGAAAGGCTTAAACCTTCAGGCCTCTTTGTTTTCTTTTGGCTTTGCAAACAAGCTTCTAAATATGTAGAAATTGATTGCAGCTTACAAACAGCAACTCCTTCCTATCCTGCTCTATCCTTCACAACAGCAGAATTACTAAAAGATAAGATGAGTGTTGCTTTCAAGCTTGGCTTTACTAGTTTGGCACACAGCTATTTTGAAAATACTTTAGACTTCAAAGGAGCATAATATTATTTGAAGTATGCTCTGAGAAACAGAGATGAAACAAAAATTAATGTTTCCTACCTATTTAAGGAGCTTTGGAAGGTAGTGGTTGTAAGTACCAAAAATGTTGAGGCCCCATTGTAATGCAGGCAGTATGAGAGGTCTCTAGGGAGATGTTTTGACTATTACAGAATGCAAATAGTATCCATCAAGGGCAAGATTACAGAGGAGCATTCACATTATTCAGCATGTATTGGAAACGAAACTGCACTGCAATTCATGGTGATGAAACACTCATGAGACCATTGATGAGATTATGCTATGAAAAGAGATTTTGCAATGCTTTGAGGTTGTAACTGGATTATGTTCTGAGATTCATTGGTATATAAATAGGATTTTGAAGGAAAGCTATAACATTCATATCTTCTTTAAAAGGGCTGAGATAATAATGATAAACTACTATTAGTGTAGGATGAGTGTGATTTTTGTTTTATTTACTTTTTTTTTTCTCTTTACTGTTTGTATTTATTTTTTATTGCACATTGGCCATGCAATAATATAAGAGATAAGTAAGATTTTTAAGTTACATGTGAGAGCTTTTACACAGTGTTTTGTGAGGACATTTGAGCAAAATAATTTGCTCCATATTTCAGCAGGAAATATTCTGGTTGAGTAATGAATGAATTTAGTGAGATTCATTTATGTATATGCTGGAGTTTTCTGATTATTTGTTATTTCTTGTCATTTCTTCTTTAGTAATGTTTTAAAATTCTGTCTTTGCTGATGAAAGATTGTTTCAAGTTGTTTCTGGTAAAATAGGAAAACCTTTCTGAAATCATTTATTGACTTTCATCCACCTTATTCAAAAATCTGTTTTGTATGCTTCATATTTGTAGTGAAATATTTTTTTTCTATAAGGAAAAAAAAACATTTTGAAGCAAATTATACATTACAAATGACTTACATGTCTTAAAGAGCCTTAAAGCTGATTTTAAAATGATCCTGGTGGAGTATTATTTTTCTTGTCATGTTTTTTTTGAGAACAAGATGAAAACTAATATTTATTATGCAGTAGGACTGACAAAGAACAATCAATCTGTGGTTTGCTTTGATACATTTTTATTATGTTCAGAGCCAGAATCTTGCTCAGTGGTCGTAGCTACAATTTAATCAGTAAAGAATATAAATTTGCTGCTTTGACAGCCTAATGATGTAGAAAACTCTGAGGAAGAAACGGTCAATAAAGAGATAAATACTTACTGATCATACCCCTTTTCATAGGAAAATCTTACCTCTGCAGTGTTAGGTAGGTTCTGATTTAACTGGTGCAACAAATTGCTTTAGTACCTTACATGCTAAGTAGCAAAAACTTGTCCATTAAAAAATGCATATTTAACTGATAAACAACCTTTCACTTCATATAATATTTGTAATTCTAGAGATTGTCCATAAAATAGCTGACTTGAATGGTCAGTGATGTAGGTGAAATACTGTATGACACAACAGCTTAATTTGTGTCATGAAAAGAAAATATATACTGTAAAGATACTTTTTTTGTTGTTTCCTTTTTATTTATTCATTCTTCTTCCAACTCTTACTCCAGAAGGGCTAATATTCTTGTGGCTACTTTCAACATCATCAGATGTCGGAGATTTTTGGGGAAAAAAAATGGTTAATATTATTCTGTTTTCCATCCATTAATGTGCTTTTTTTATTTTTTGGTAAACTGGGATATTATGGGCTGTCCATACATTTCTTTTAGTTTGTGAAAGTATTGGTGTTCATACAAACTGAGTTACTTTTGCTGAGTACATTTCATATTTTGGTGTTTTGATGTTAGGTTTTCTTGTATTTGAAAGTTATATACACTACATTTGTACATATATGTTATATACCTGTCATATATGTTTCTGTGTGTGTTTTGTACAACTTAAGTCTATTCAGTCTGCAAGCGGTGCCATGGTGAATACTTTATATTATGTTGGAATTTTTAAGAAAGTATACAGTTTTGCCCCAAAGTGTGAGGACTCAGATGTCTACAATGCTTCCAGTATCTCAAAATCCTTTTGTCTTCTGAGAATATTTGGAAACTGGAGTAATTTGGGGAAAGACAATGTATTTCTAGAATGGAGTCAAGTGGAAACAGATCTAGGAGAGATCAGTACCCAATGTCAATGCAATAAGAACTTGAAAATTTGCAGTTGTTGTAAATACCTGCCCAATAAATCTAACAAAATGAATTATTGGCTGTGCTTACAGGCATTGTAGCAAAGATTAATGAAGTTAAAATTAGTATGCATAAAGGAAGAGGGGAGAAAAAAATCTAACAGGTGCCTATATTGGTAAGTATCTTCCTGTATTTGAGGCCTTAAGAAGAAATATTTATTATTAAGGGAAATAGATATTGCCTTGTATTGCAACGGTTGTTTCTGGTAGGGATGTATTTTATTTTATTTGAATTTTATTTGAATACAAAAACCAAAGCGTATTTATAGGCTTTTTGTATTAGGCACCATCTGGACTGCACGTGACTTTAGGATTGCATTAACACAGTACTTGGCATTTTACAACTGGGGCACCATGGAGATCTCATTCACAGTTTAACATAAAGTGGGAAAGAAGCCTGTACTCTTTCAGAAGCTAGTATGACATAATTTATTAATAAACATTTAGCTAAATTTGTTCTTGCTTTTGAACTTTTACAAATTCCTACCACAAGTACTTTTGTATACAGTTTTAAAGATACAAATTGGGTAACGGGGTGTTTTTTTGTGTGTGTGTGCTTTTTTTAAACATATTTATTGTGACTTTTAATGTTATTTAGATGCCTTAATCAAGACCTCTTCTCAAAATAGTGTATAAATATAGGCTTCTGTGGTAGGACAATTTAGAGAACCTAAATTAAACTTACTTGTAATAAGCTCTAAAACAATCTCTCTGTATTACTATTAAAAAAAAGAAAAAAAAAAAGAAAAAAAAAAGAAAAAAAAAAGATTGCACTTTGTAATAATCTTGCCTAAACACATTTAATGTTTGATGGCATGAGTGTTCTCATATACTTTCTTATGAGTGCTGGTAAAATAATCCAACACACCAGATTATGGTTTGATATCTGAAGATAATTTTGGAACTTAAATATGCTAGAAACCTGTTTATATTAGGATAAAGTAAATGCATTGTAACTGTTATTTGACAATAAATGGTCTGTAAAATAAAGTAAATAAATAAATAAAAGCCTGTATTAGAAAGGACGTAACAGCAACACAGGTAAAACTAAAAAAGGAAAACAAACAAAAAAAATGAACAGAGAGAAACACTGAATGGGGTAAACAGACAGACGTATATAATTTTTCCTGTTAGAAAAGCAATGTGCTGGTCCTTACAATAAGCTTAGAAGTATTTGGAACAAGTCTGGTTTTAATACAATCCAAGAAGAATGGCAGTAGGAACAATGGGAAATCTAGGGCAGAAAACAAGAAAGAACAGAACCCGTGAGAGTGGAGGACGCACAGATGTGGTTGGCTGAATAACTAAAACAGGCTAAAATCATGTCAATAAAAGTGCACTGGGCAGTGTTCAAATCTGTCAATCTACAAATCAGATGTCTTCAGGAATCATACAGATCCCATTAAATTTAGGAAAGTTCATGTTTTCATCAGTGTCTCTTGAGATAATGATAACTTTAATTTCGGAAAAAACTCAATCCTCAAGTTTTAACACTTTCATTTTCTCAAGACAAGAGTGTTAAACTGTAAATTCAATTAAAAAAAAAAAAAAAGTTGTGGGCTTTTTATTTTTTTTGCATTTGCATGAGTAACTATATATATGCATGACAGCTTCAGTGTGATTGTGTTGAATAAGCTAATGATAATATTACTACTGAGAAAAAGTTGAGCTGCGGTCTGTCTACCTGTCTTGCAAATTGCTCACTCCTTAATAATGCCAGTGACATTTCTAGCACTACTATAGGAGGAAATTGAATTTCCTGAAATAGTTTGAATGACAGAAGCTCTAACTTCTTGGAACTACATTAACTCAGAAAATCTGCTGCCTGTGTTTTACACACAGTACCTTAACGGCAGCATGAAGCTCTCGCTCTACATGCTCATATTGATTGCTGAAAGGATGTAGTCATAAACACAGTGCTGAAGGACTTCCCATGCTTTAGTGTTTTAGTGTCTGGTCTGTATGGTAGAGTATCTTTACAAATATCTGTCATTTCCAAATTAAATATGGATTACTTCTTGGTAATACACAACAGAGAATAGATCACACTGGTAATTTCTTGGCACTTTGGAGATACGATTGGCTTGGCAGAATCAGACTAAGCTACCAAATTCAATCTCCTTCACAATGGATATTGTTACTCTGGCAAAGACCATGTCTGCTAATTCCTTTTAACTATTTGCAATGGAGAACTAATAATTTTTAAGTGCTCTAAATCTGTGAGAATAAGGTATATAATGTACCCTCTCATACCTGCCAATTCCCATTCAATTTTGTGAGCAGGGGTTATCAAATGTTGATACGATTGAACACATTTCCATCCAGACTGCTGTGTGGGCCACCTGCCCCTTCTTTGCAAATATATTCTAGGAGAAGTAGAGCAACTGACTCCTGAGGGATGTCTTTGTTCTAATTTATGGAGTTTTTAACAAAGGTTAGCAGCTGGAAATAAGGAAGGAGCAGAGCAGCATAATCTTATTTACCTCTCTGTGAAGTACAGATAAATTTATAGACCACATGGACCTGATCCACCATGCAAAAAAGCCTCTGACCATTCCCCAGCAGTGCAATTGCTTTGAATGATCTATCCTTCATACATAGGTGAAGAAAGGAAAGCAGAGATGATATGCGGATGCCTGTCTGGGCTTTATCAATGGGTAGGAATAGAAGGCTCATGCCTTTACAGCAGTCTGTTCTTTTAGGAGAATATTTTTCAAATGCCTTTTGAGTACATGATCCACAGATCCAAAATACCAGTTGTTACACGCAAACTAATACAACAGGGGAATAGGGGCTTTATTAAACATGGCTATTCTCTTTTCAGTTAGGATGTTAAATCCTAAGGCAAAATTTTTTTCTTTTTTTTCTAAGTGAGGTGTTCAGAGCCAAGACTGGACTACCTAGGTTTGTGGTGTATTGCAGTTAAATGGACAACCCTGTGAGATGCATGCAAGGTCACTCTGCCTCCCCTGCATCCCACACAATATATGCCACCAATATTCTCTGTTTGATTTGCAAATTGACCAGCATTTTTCTTGACTAGTTGGACCTGTTTTGGGGATAGTTACTGATCGTTACTGAGTGGTTACTGATGGTTACTGAGTGGGAAGATGGAGTATTCTTAATAGGAAGCTTTGTAAAATGATCAAAGCTAAGACCTTTCGTAGAGTACCCAGTGTGGCTACACGATACTTTTCATTTAAGAAAATGTTCTTTAGAAGTCTTTCATACTCAGTCAAACACTGAGATATGTGCTTAGCTTTAAGGGTGAAAATGCTTCTGCTAAATTACTGATTGATAGCTTTTGTCGTTGTGATCTTAACACAAAATAGATGTGAAATTGTACTCAGATTCAGAGCGATCCACTACTTGAAAAATATTTTATTAATTTCTATTCCATAGCTGATTTTTGTCCTACAAAGTTTGTTTTCATTGAATACACTATGAAGATTACTTAGGTAGCTAAGTGTGATTTGAAAAAGTATTTTGAAAACTGCTTGCTTGAGTTTGGAGCTTCCCTGTGTAGAGGCTTAAATTAGCCTTTTATGTTCATCAAGGTGATAGGAAGACAAGGAAAAAGGAGATTGTTTTGCAAAGACTTGTGTCATCAATTCTGAGTGACAGAATTGATTTGGGGTGTTAGGGCTCAAGGAAATGAGACTGGGAGAGGAACGTTTTTACTTTCAATTAGCAATTTGCCTAAAAAAAAAAACCCTCAAAACAACAACAAAAGTATACAGTTTCCCAAGATTCCAAGATTGATACTTATTTAATAATATTGTGGAGTTTAATGAGTAGATATGATCATACTTTGAAAATTCTGATTGATCAGTTATGGTACAGTGATCCTGTCATTTGTAGTTTCCTTTCTTTGTATTTGTGTTTGCTGAAATTTATTGCCTATTGAGTTGACTAGTTTTCTTTGTACTTTTGTACAAGTGTTCTGATACCATGTTTACTTTCTTGAGTGATTAGAATAATGCTAAACAGATAGAATAATGTTACTTCCTTATTTTACAAGCCGTACTTTAAAAACTGTGACAGATTAAAATCTTGTAATTATAGTGGTAATGCACATACCCTGTTATAGCTATGCTGCACATGAAAATACAAGAATATTTTTGATATTTCTTCTATTTCTGGTTTGAAAAATAGTATTTCTAAAATCAGAGTGCCAGGAATTGACATGATACTTGGTTTTACATGATGGGACCCCTTATTTACTGTTTTCTTGGCCAGTCTCAGAAAAACAGTTTGCAGGAGAAGCCATAGAGATGTTCTTGTGTTGACAATATGACAAGTATTTTTGTTCTACTCTATTTTTGCTTACTAAACATATTTATTATTTTGTGCAAGCACTTCTGTATGTATACGTGCATATATAAATATATATGCATTTCAAGAAATATTTTTCAAGTTCCTTTTTAGGTGCTTTTAGGATTGTAGATCAGCACTTACCATTAGGTTATATTTAGCATTCATTGTTCTTGGTGCATGCTTTCATGTAGGAAAGCAACTGTGACAACTTAAGTTCAATTAGCTGTACTCTCTATTAAATAATACTATTACCACAGAACATCTTGCTTTCACATCAGAATCTGAAATAGAGTTTCATACTTTCTTTTTTTTTTTTTTTCTGTGTTATGCTACTGTATTGCACTTCATTGTAATCCAAGACTGGCTTCAGCAGAATAGGCTATAAGAGCCTTTCACATCTGTGACTTAACAGTCTCTTCTCTAACAAATTTGACCTATACTTTTTTATTATTTTTATTTTTATTTTATTTTATTTTTAAATTCTGGCACCTCTCACTTTTGCCACACTACTGCAATGTATAGCTGTAGTGGGTTTACATGGCAAGGTTTTGGTAGCAGGGGGGGGCATAGGGGTGGCTTCTGTGAGAAGGATCTAGAAGCTGCCCCATGTTTGGTAAGGGCCCCACTGCTGACCAGAGCTGAGCCAATAAGCGATGTTGTTTTGCGCCTCTGTGAGAGCATATTTAAGACAGGGAAAAAACCGCTGCGCCACTCGGCAGCTGGGAGGGTGAGAGGAGTGAGAAACAGCCTTGCAGGCGCCAAGGTCAGTGAAGAAGGAGGGGGAGAGGTGCTCCAGGCGCCGGAGCAGAAGTCCCCTGCGGCCTGTGGTGAAGACCATGGTGAAGCAGGATGTCCCCCTGCAGCCCATGGAGTACCACGGTGGAGCAGGGTTCCACGCTGCAGCCCGTGGAGGAGACCACGGTGGAGCCTGTGCCCCGAAGGAGACTGCGGCCTGTGGAAGACCCCTGCCGGAGCAGATTCCGGGCCGGACCTGCAGCCCGTGGAGAGGAGACCACGCAGGAGCAGGTGACCCGGCAGGAGCTGCTGCCCGTGGGGGACCCAGGTTGGAGCAGTTTGCTCCAAAGGGATGGACCCCGTGGTACAGACCCATATCTGGAGCAGTTCTGGAAGAGCTGCTGCCTGTGGGCAGCCCACGCTGGATCAGTTCAGCAAGGACTGCATCCCGTGGGTGGGACCCCACAGCACAGGGGACGAGAGTGACCGAGAAGGAGCGGCAGAGAAGAAGTGATGTAGACTGACCATAACCCCCAATCCCCCGTTCCCCTGTGCCGCTCGGGGGGAGGAGGTGGAAGAGGGTGGATGGGGGGG
>CM021766.1:115732330-115963378 GCA_011076525.1 Nettapus auritus
TGTTTCTCACTTCTCTAGCTTGTTAGTATAAGCAATAAATCTTACTTTCTCTCTATGCTGAGTCTGTTTTGCCCGTCACGATAATTATTGCGCGATCTCCTAGTCCTTATCTCAACCCTTGAGCCCCTTTCATCGTATTTTCTCCTCACTCCTCTTTGAGAGGAGGGGGAGTGAGAGAGCGGTTGTGGTGGAACTCGGCTGCCCACCCGAGTAAAACCATCACAATAGCCTGTGGGCTTGGAGTGTTTTCACTAAAGCTCTTCATCGTGGTAGCGTCATCACTTCAAATTTAATGTTCCCTCACCTTGGAGGATGACTAAAGCCTGGGAAATCTTTATATTGCATTTACTGGAGGAAAGGAGTTTTCTTTTTCCCTGGAATTCACTTATACATTTTGAATAACGAACCCATCTTAAGGGAGGTGCCATATCTTTGTGCTGATGTGAAGTGACCCATTCAAGTAGAGGATTATTACATGTTTGTTAAGTATAGAGCAAATGTGTAATGCAACAGCAGTTGGTGGCTGTTAAGTCAAATTAAATGTTTCATCAGAAGGTTTTAGTTGCCTGTTACTTGGCCTAACTTGTTAGCAGTTCCATTGCTTCAGGCTGGTCTCATCCACCTTTCATGTTATACACTCCTTTAAGGAAATGGGGTTTAAATTAAAGGTACACTTTAAATGAGAAAATGTGTTTTAAAAAATAGTTTAATCTGGGATTACAGGTACTAACACTTCACTGAAAGTAATATTACTGGATGAAGCACAGGTTAACATCAAAGTTATTAGTGATCCTGACTTATTTATTGGCATGCTCTACTTATTTTTAAACAGCTTTGGTTACTTATTTGCAATTGTTGAGTGAGCCGCTGTGATTTTCTGTTCAGAATACTTGCAAGGTTCTCAGTTACAACCATGCTGGGTATCACAGGAAGACTTAAAAAGATCCCATCTCTAGAGTTTAGTTGGTAGCTGTAAATTTACCTTCTGTTTCACATTTGAGTCTGCTCAGTTGGTTTTTGCTAGGCATGCTTAGAGCTCTTAACAGAGACATCAGTATATGTTCTCTCCCATCCTAATATTAAATAAATATTTTCAAAGGCACTCCTACGTTAGTAGGCTTCTTGTATGAGGTCCCTTCTGGACTTTTGGCAGTGTTACAGCATTCATCACTCTCTTTAGGATTTCCATTTTTATTCTACTGAAGTGTATTAACATTGTGCTATGATATCCAATAATTTTAAGTGTTGACAGTTTTTCTAAATTTATATGTTCCTGTTTTCTTCAAGATATCTGGACTTGAAGAAAGACTACACCATTTGGAGTGATTACCTAGCAGGTAGAGAGACTGGAGACTCATAATCAAATTTGTAGTTATCTATTTTATGTAATTCAAAAAAATATTTTTTTTTATTTAAAAATCTATTAACAAGTAGCATATTCATAAATAAATAAAAAATAATAATGTAACAAGCAATAAACTAAAATGAAAATCTTGCAAAACTTGTCTTGCAATCCCAGAAATAAGCAAAAAGGTTCTTTTCTGAAAGAGGAAAAAAAATTGAGGGTTGGGATTATGATTTTATATGTAATGTATGTCCTATGGAATTCAACATTATTTTCCTGTTTTGTTTTGTCTTTTGAGATTTGTTTGTTTGTTTGTTTTGCTTCTGTTTTTAAGACTATCTTTTTTTAACAACTTGCTTTAGCCCTTGATCTAACTTCACTGGTTTGCATCTTCGTAAGGTGTGCTGCATTCAGTGACATAGGCAGGAGTGACACGTGCATTGTGAAATTGCTTGCAGGTAGATGGTGTCTTGTATTCATTTTGTACAGCCCCAGTAGTATGGCTCGTGCTCATATACAATACTGCATTATAAATAAAAATGGATGAGAATTATGATTTTGTTTTCACTCTGATTCCTGTTTTCATAATTGTTAATCACATCATAAAGTCTTCAAATAGTCAGTACTTTTAACGTTCAGAGATGCATTTTCTGTATGCAATCTTATAAAAATATCAGAATTCATGAATAATAAAAATGTATTTTTTCTTGAAAGATAAATGAAGCAAACTATGGGCTGGATACTGAAAAGAAAAAGGGGGCTTCACAATCCCTTGTGCTAGGATACATCAGGAGTTCAGAAATTGCAGGCATTTTAAACTGCTGTGGAAATTATGATGTCCCTAGTGTAACAGAGCTTGAATACTAATATTTGAGTTTATATTGATGCTAATGAAACTCTGCATCACAAAAGCTAGCATAAGCAACAAAGTACTTGCTGTAGGTACTATCAATGCATCATCAATCAATTACAGTAATCTATTAAGGACAAAAATGCAGGAGTGCTTCCTAGTTTCTGCTTTATATTGACTGAGGATGAGTTGGTTTCATGAGTAATGATCCATCTAATGGGATAGAACAGCATTATTGCAGAATGAATACTTTTAGTTATTAATCCATTGACTCTTACACATATTGTACTAAAATGTTCTGTAGTAAAAACAGTTTTCCTTAGTGATACCAGAGAGGATTGGACTCTTACATATTCTTTTGGGCACTGTTTGAACAGAATGTTTAAATGCCTATCTTTAACCTCATAATTAAGCCAATTTTTGGTTTGGGAAAACACAAACAAATTCTTACTATATATTCATTTAAATCCTTTGGCGTCCCATAGTGATTCAGGGAGAATCCCAGCTTAGTGGCAGACTGGGTGGTAGTCCTTTCAATAGTAGATTTCAAGGGTAAATATATATATAGCTGTTAAACTTATTTAGTTTAAAATAAGCAAAGTAGATCCTGTTTCTTTGCATGCAGATTAAATAATCTGAAAGGGAAGTGCAACGCTATAAGAGAATTGTGATCAGTAACTATTAAAGGCAACTAAATTTGAAAATAAAACTAAAAAAAAAAATACATTTTAGGTAATTACTTGAATATTATTATTATTATTATTATTTTGTTGTTGTTAAAAAATATTCCAAACAGACCTATTTCAGATATATGGGTGAAACACCACATGCAATTAGTATTCTGAAATCAAAAATCTTTTTACAGGCACTTAATCTGTCATCTGATCGAAGCCAGAATATTAGCAACGATCTCCTTTGTTCACAGATGACATAAGAAGTATAAATAGAAGTATATGTATATATATATATTTTTCTGTGTACTCAAATAATATTTTTGAGGGGAAAAAACATGTCTTGGTGATGGGGAAAAATTATTCAAGATAGTTATGTAAAAAGATACTATAGCACATTTTCCAGGAAAACAATATTAAAGTAGAAAAGCACACAAAGCTTGAAAACCACAATTAAGACTTTTAGAGATTATTTATGGGAAGTAAGGAAAGGAGTACTCAAACATAATTGCTGTTAAGCGATTAGTTAGTGGACTGCGTACAGCCAGTACAGATGTACACTGGAGAAAGACAGACTGATAAAAAGGGCTTTGATGTACTACTCAGTTAATATGTGTAGGAGTAAGTGATAATTAGAAATACTCTTTATAAATAGAAGATAGGGAAGGTATTTTGACTATATAATTTTGTCTATCAACTGTTGCTGGATTTCTCAGAGCTAAATGTTGATTCTGTCGTGATAGATCTATAAGTAAGGTTGTCCCACATTGCAAGGACTCATGCAAACACCTACTCCAGATAGGAAAATGTTGCCTCTACTGTATTAAGGTTTATTTTACCATGTAATGAGTTTTATTGATATGTAAGAGGGGAAAAAAAAAAAAACACACACACATAAATAGGAGTATATTAAGACATATCAAACAGTATTTTAGAATGATTACTTTACAAGAAACAAGTAAAGATGTTGATGGGGATTTTTTCTTACTCATGAATTAAAAGTCATGCTTTTATATATATATATATATATACACACGTACAAACAGAAAAGTTTTGAAGTGTTGTTACTTGTGTAGAATTTACAAACATATATAAAAGTAGCTACTAGACGTTTAACCAGGTACATTCATGAAAATAACATAATAGTTCTTTAAGTCTATAAATGATTATCTGCTTTAGAAAATCACTATTAAGAACTTTATGCAGTACAATACCCATAATAATCTAGAGAGTCTATGAAGTCTGCACTATTTCTATCAGGTACATCTGAGAACACTTGCATGTTTGGAAGTGTTTATTATTTTTCCCAGAAAAGCTTGATAACCTTTAGTAAATGTGTATTACATTTTAAAATGTCAATTACATTTCTGGATAAGCTATTTGATCTTTTAAAAGAGTTTTCACTTTCATGTGTATTTTCCCTTGTGGTTATTATTAGCAAATTCATTTACTTAACTGTAGATTTCTTTCATGATTTGTTTTCAACCAAGTCTGTCTTGTGCATCTCACTAATACTTTTTTTTTTTTTTTTAATAAATAAATAAATAAAAATCTGGGTTGAAGATGTAAAAAATGCATAAGAGCATTTCTAATTACTTTGCATAGAGGTTCAGTTTCTGTAAATATGTTTACCAAGCTGTATTGAAGTACATTGAGAAGAACTGCCTGTTTATTATAACTGGAATCATTATAACTGGAATATAGCTTCCACCTGAAAATGTTTTATGTTTGTGCATATGTGCAGGAAAAATAAGGGCTTGCTTTTGCCTTTGTGCTCTTAGAAAGTTATTCATGTTTCTGGATGAAGCAAGAAAGATTGGTTTGCTTGTTTTTACCTGGTTTTATAAAATATGATTTGTATAAAAATACCAAGTACCAGATTAGAACAAGTCATTGCTTTGTGAAGTCCAGTATTGGTTTTATGAAAGTCATCAGTACTACAGGTTTGAAATGCAGTTGCAAAACACTCAAGCGACATAATTATTATTCAGCTTTCACAATCCAGGTGTCATTCTTCATCTTCTTTTTTTTTTTTTTTTTTTTTTTTTAATTGCTTTTTTGTTTAGATAATTAAAACTTTATTCAGAATCCTGGAAATATGTCAGTAATGTACCACATCTGTAATTGCACTTTCTTACTTAAAAAAAAATAAAAAATTAAAAACAAAAATTAAAAATGAATTTCGTGTAGAGATTATTTTGGGTGAATTTTAAACTGGTGAGTGGTTCACAGAAAGTTGGTTTTGTGACAACTTTGTAATATCGTTGCACATTTCTGAGGAAAATTACTTCTTTCTTCTTTCTCTTGCTCCTTTCCAAGTGGGCTAATTTTACTTTCCTTTGAGAATCATCCAGATACTGCAGAGGCTTTTATTATAGACAACAGAATTCAAAAGATTAATATAGAATGACCACACATGGTGGTACAGTTGAGATGTGTTGTGCTGGCTGTTACGCTGGAAATGTCAGCAGGTGCTCTGATGCCTGTCTGTGAGCTAGCAGGGCAGGAGCTGGGTGAGGTTGTAGCTGTGGTTCCTCAGATTTGCCTGGAGTCTTTATACAGCCCTTGGTGGTCAACGACAGATGGAGACGGCTGGCTCTGAATTCCGTCATTGCCCTTAGGCTCCACTTCTCCCTTGTTTTGTCCTCCATTGCTCATCTTCCACTATCCTTTTCTGTGTGTACCAGAAGACATTCACTATGCAAGGTCTGAGAGGAGATACATAATTGCTGGTCCTGCACTTCATAGGGCTTCTTGCAGGTCCGTCCCCAGCACCACAAGTGAAACAGAGCATGCAGGAGAGAGCTGCTACAACTGATCAAAGCAACGCATTGGGAGACACTGGTGCCAAGTAAGAGAGGCATGATGAGCTGCTCGGGGAACGTGGAGTCAGTAGGAAGTCCCTTAGAGCAAATGTGTTTTTCTTTAGCAGCAAATTTAGAGTCTCTGTGAGTATGCATGTGTATAACATAAGGATTTATATTTTATGAATATATAGCTTAAAATGAATATATAGTGGAACATGAATGACTCCTAACTTGTCAAATGAAATAAGGAGTATGGCAGCTTTCTTAGAGTACGTTTTTTTAAGGTAGAATCTAATAAGTTCAAACATCATAGAATTAAGTGTTTTAATATCATGTAATAGTGAAAAAAAGGCTAGGTTGAAAGAGAACTCTGTTATCGGATCGATGATCATCCATTCCAACCTAATATTCAAAGTGGGGTTTTAGATGAGTTTACCAAGGGCCCTGTCAAGCCAAATCTTCAATATTTCCAATGAGATTGCACCACTTTTCTGGCAACCTATATCTAATGTTCAGTTACCCTTACAGTGAGATTTTTTTTTTTTTCTTATATCAAGTTTGCATTTTCACTGATACAGCTTTTACTTGTTGTTTCTTGTTGTGTCACCATATATCCCTATGAAAAATGGCTCTCTATCTTCTCTATCATCTCCTTTTTAATTATTAGAATTCATCTTTTCTGTAGGCTGAACAAACCCAACTACTTCAACCTATGGTCGAATTCTTCAATATTTTACTCATTTGGGCAGCCCTCCACTTTCGCAGAGGTCCCTTGGTGGTGTCTTTCTTGAACTGGTTTGACCAAAGTAAAGCCAATGGAATACATTGAAAATGTGGACAACAAAATGAAGAAGAGCTAGGGAGTCGAATAGGATAAGGTGAGAAATAGAATTAACTTACAATGCAGTATTAGTGATACTTCAGAATATGTACTTGTTCTCTTTTGTATAGTTCTGTTTTGGATACAGTGCCCCTCCTCCCCTCTAAA
Organism: Nettapus auritus; assembly: GCA_011076525.1. NCBI lineage: Eukaryota > Metazoa > Chordata > Aves > Anseriformes > Anatidae > Nettapus > Nettapus auritus. The sequence continues at coordinate 115,738,992 of CM021766.1, forward strand.
CTGAAAATAAGGTAAAATATTGCTTTTTTTTTTTTTTTTTTTTTTTTTTTTTCCTTAAGGATTCAGGTTAGGAAGGGCTTTTTTCAGCACTTCTTGAAGCCACTGTTAACAGATCCATTGCCATAGAGGAAGATGATCTTTCTGTCCTTAAAACTGCCTGAGTCATAGTGTATTTGTGAACCAGCAATCATGCATAATTCAAAGCAGCATGGCATAGTCACCAGAATGTGTGATTCATCATACTGATATTGCCTGGGCAGTCTTGAAAGACAGTGCATTGGAAGTCCAATTCCTTCCATTGTTCCTAGAGGATTCTGCCCTTGGAGCTCTTGAAACACAATAATCCATACTCCTTCAGACAGACTAAATGAAATGGCTTTGGAATAGGACAGATGGCAGTAGCTACTACCAAGTTTGCCTAGTATACTGTGGAACAAGGTGCAAATGTGAGTAAGTAAGCTGGCAGTCAGATGAAGCATAAGTATGCAACGAAGGCATAGAAATGGAAATTTAAAAAAATGAAGACATTTTAGTCTTACTGGGGTGGGAATTAATTGCCGTCTTTCCTGAACTGACCCTGCAGGGGCTGCGCACTTCAAGAACTGCTCCCACATGGCTCCGTACCATGGCATCTGTCAGCCAGGAGCAAACTGCACCAAAATGGGTCCTCCATAGGCTGCAGCTGCATCCTGGGGCCTGCTCCTGCGGGGGCTCTCCATGGGCCGCAGCCTCCTCCAGGCCACATCCAACTGCTCCACCAGGGGCTCCTCCACAAGCTGCAGCGTGGAGATCTGCTCCATGTGGGACCCATGGGCTGCAGGGAGACAGCCTGCTCCACCAGGGGCCTCTCCACAGGCCACAGGGGAACTGCTGCTGCGTACCTGGAGCACCTCCTGCCCTCCTTCTGCATTGACCCTGGGGTCTGCGTGGCTGGTTCTCACATCTCTTCCTCCCAGCTGCTGCTGCACAGCAGGTTTTTATTGTTGTTGTTGTTTGTTTATTTGTTTTTCCTTAAATTTGGTCTCAGATGCAAACAGCATCGCTCACTGGCTTGGCTCTGGCCAGTGACAGGTCCCTTTTGGAGCAGGCTGGAGCTCACCCTTGGCCAACATGGGGCAGCTGCTGGGCTCTGCTCACAGAGGCCACACCTGCAGGACCCTGGTACCAAGCCCTTGCCACGTAAACCCAATACTAGAGCTTGTATTTCCACTTAGTGGCACTCTGCACTATAAGGGTGGACTAGCTTGCTTTGTACTAACTTCTTTGCGTGATTTGCATGGTAAAGACCTTTGGTGGAATATTTGGAGGAATATAGTACAAGTAATACAACTGTAATCCTAAGATCATCACCTGCTTCTGTTGTAGATATTTGTGCTTTGGTGTTCTATCCACACTAAGTGAAGTATGCCTCAAAATTTTTGTCTATTCTGGACTGAAACACGCAGTTCTGTGTTGTGCTTCCAGTATTGTGTGTGCTTTTTTGAATGTGCAGCCTGTGTGTGGATGCTGATGCTTTTTCTATGGCTAGTGAAAATGATCTATATGACCTATATTCCGTGGCATACATAAAATGCAACCAGTTCATTGTCATCTTTCTTAATCGGTTACTTTTCAGGTGGAAAAAATAATGACAAAATAGTCTTTATATTTTTAGTAACATGCTTCTAATAAAAGTAACTGTGGTGACTTGTTTCCATCAGAAATCTTTGTCTCTGTATACTTCTTTTGCTTAAAATGTTCTAAATGTCTTTGCTATTGCCCTCATCCCTTTATTACTTGTGTAGTCTTTAAGGAAAAAAAAACAAAACAAAACAAAACAAAAAAAACAAACAACAACAACAACAAAAAAACAACAACAACAACAAAAAAAAAAAAACACAATGCTTTGTCTTTCAAACACTGGTTCTTAATCTTTGTTCAGTGAGACAGGATAGATATTAGGTGAATCTCTGGTGGTTAAAAACAAAACAAAACAAAACATGCACTCTACATATATAAACAGGGAAACCAACAGCAGAGGATTATTGAAATAATAAAATGAACAGAGTTCTAATTTTTAGTCTGCTCTAGATTAGCATGGTGTGTTGTTCTAAATGAAAGCCATTGAGAAGATAATACACATGCTTGCTTTTTTTTTTCTTGTGTTTTCAAGTCCAGGGATCAGATGTAATAGTAGAGAGTGGGATAAATTCTTGGTCCTTCAAGCTGGCAAAGGAACATTGGTTAACTTATTTGAAAATTCATTGTGAAGTTAGACATGTACATAAATCACCAGCATTTCATTGTTGCCATGTCTAAATCATTGTACACAGAAGTGGTACCCATTTCTCATAGCCTGGAATACACCCCTGTGTATCATCTTCCTACTGAGTAGTGGGATAAATTCCAGGTACACATCAAGTTTTTCTTGTGCTTTACAATTTCCTTTTAAGACTGGCATACATAAGAAGGGAGGAAGCAAACAGGTGTAATACAGGTACACAGGAATTGTGTAATAATCTGTAGAGTGCTTCTGCACCACAATTTATGTGTTTGTAGGATTTATAATCCATCTGTGATGATGTAATAAAGTTGTCATGGATCACACAGTGATTAGTTGGGACCCTAGGGAACTAGGGATCTTGGATATTCATTTATGCTCTTGGCAAGTTCACACATTAGATGCAGAATGCAGATTCAGAAAGTGGCAGTTTGTGATGGACAGAGGAGTCATAATCTGACAACATTTATGACTAGAAGCACTCCGACTGTGAAAAACATAGACTAAGATTCAGATAAGCTTCTGGAGCATTTTCTTCTACTATTGTCAAGTAAGTCAGTGGAGCTAAAGTGAATGAGCTTTTCATGTTGTGAACACAGCACTTTTGTTTGGAGTTCTGTAGGTATAGAGAGATTTTAGCTCTGTGGTATGGGTCCCACTGTTCTGAATAATATGCACATAAATGGAGTGCAGCTACTAGCAACATTTCTTTGTGCTTTTGATTGACATTTGGGTCTGTGGTTTCCTTATGTTTCTGCTTTCACGTAAGGCAGTGCAGCTGTCCTGTGTCTAAGACAAAGACTGGCACACTGGCTCCCCAGAGGCAGGGATGCACCCTTACCAAAAGCTCCATCTTTGAAAGAAATGTAAACGAGGTTACTTCTATTCTGTTAAATCCATTTAAAATTTTGATCTGTGTGGCATCTACTATTTGTTATTGTATTGCTACAAAACACTAATCTGGTCACCAATGTGCAATAAGCTAGTTAGAGCAGGATCATCACTTTCTGTGCAGCAAGCAAAACGACCGGAAACCAAGTAGATTTTTTTTTTTTTTTTTTAAGTTTTCCTAGTAAGTACGATTATTTTAATCCTTTTCTATTAAATTGTTTTCTTGACAACCAAAACAATGTGCAATCAAAATAAGTATGCCTGTCTTATCTGGAATTTTCTCTGATTATTTCTGAGCTCTGTTTCTGTAGGTATTTAAGCCTGTAAGATCTGTATGGATTTCAGTGATGGATGTATTTACCATGTACTTACTTAGACTTCTGGTTTACATATGTTAGACCATTATTACATGGCTTTCATACATTTCAGTGATGATGATAACTTCACCCCATGTTGCTTTTCCCATTATTTTCTGTGATACTTGGTTTGCACAGTGAGCCATTTATTTTATAAATTTGTTAAACCAACCTACAATATTTTCAAAATTGATCTGTTTCATTTTTTGACAGTCACCAATAATCTTGTAGATAGTTATGATTGCTGTCCATGGTGTCTAGCAAAGTCTTGCTGAGTATAATGCAAAAGGACCTTTTCATTTTACCTGAATTTGTAACTATATAAAAGAAATGAAAGGAGAATGGAGATCAATTATAAATATACATATATAAGCAAACAAACAAACAAAATTAAAATGAAATACAGAGTGCTTTATAATGTCAGTATATTTTTAAAATGATCCACAGGTATTATCTTGAATGAAAATACATAATTATTCAGATACCTGCTATCTCATTGTGTCTTGGTACAGCTGCATTCACCTTTTCTTATATATTCAGGAAAAAAAAAAAAAAAAAAAAAAAAAAAACTGACTTTTCCATAAATATTGTTTCAGAAAGTAATATATGATAATTCATTCTTCCACAGGCACAATTAGGTGTTGAAATACATGCAATGGTTAAAATAATTCAAAGTCACAGACTGTATCTCCAATCAGTGTATAAACTCATGAAACTACACAATTCTCTATTTCTTAGAAAAATCCTTTTTATATGAACTCAGGCAAAGCAAGACTGAATGTAAATACGAAGATAGCTCATTGCATTAGGACTACTGAAGGAGTTGGGGTCAGATTTTAGAGACTAGGGTGGACCATGAGATAAGGATGATTTGGGAATATCCATGCCTATATCCCTTGAGATTTTGAATCCACCAGGGCATGTTCACTGATGTCCAGGTGGCTGAAGTCCCCTAGCAAAATCAGTGCCTGTGAGTGATGTTTCCTGTAGCTGAAGAAAGAACTCCTCATTAATTCCCTCCCCTTGATCAAGCGGCCTGTTGTAAACACCAACCAGCAAGCTTCATTTGTTAGTTTGGTCCTAAATTTTCACCCATAAGATCTCAACCTGTACATGATTATTATTATTCTTTTTTTTCAGAGACAACTCTGATAAATCAAACCCATTTTCTTGTGTATAGGGCAACGATCTCACTTTTCCTTCCTTACTTGTCGATTCTGAACAGTTCATAGCCTTCTACTGCAGTGCTCCAATTCTGTGACTCATCCCACAAAGTCTCAGTGACACTGATCAGATCGTAGCTTTACAGCTGGACAGCACCTACCAGCTCCTGTTGTTTGTTACCTCCATACATTAGTATTGATTAGTATAGCAAGAGTTCATTTGGACTATCAACTGCCTAATCTTTTTGGCAAAACTGTTTTGGAGGATTGGGGGACATTCCTCATTACTCTGGTAGGTGCATTTTTCCACCCTGTCATTTGCAAATATATGAGTGGCAATGCTTGGGGTCCTGTCCCACCAGGTTCATTAGTTTAAAGCTCAATTCAAAAGATCGGCCAGCTTTCCAGTCACTCACTGCATCCCTTTGCAACTTACAGTGTGTGCTGCTGGTATACCTACTTTTGAGGAAACAGGAGGAAGTGTTATCCTGTTGCCACAAGTTACCAGAGACCATGACACCTTACCCAGGGTGTTCTCTATTTGCTCTTGACAGCCTTCATGTGGTAGTCCTTAGAGGCACATGCCATGGGATCCTGGTCTTGACCACCATGTATCTAATGATCTCAAAGCCCTGTTATCACTGCTAACTCTCTGTAGACCTCAGGTTGCTCTGTAGGTTTGTACAACCAATAGCTGCCTGAGGGGACCATAGGGACCGCATCCTAAACCTGTTGCTGAACAGAGAAGATGACCACCCACCTGCCGCCGCAGTGCACTTCCCCCCAGTTCGTGTCTCCTTGTCATGGTGCCCACTAGGAGATGGTTCTCTGCAGCTCCCCACTGTTTGAACTGACAGTGGGGGCACCAGGGACCACACAGCTTGTGCCTATCCCTCTTGTGATAGCTGCTGCCTGCTGGCCCCTGCCTCTGCATGCACAGCCCGAGGGTGTTGGGGCCATGAAACAACCTCAGACAACTCTGGGGTGCCTGCAGGCCTTGTGCTCCTCTCAGCGTGGATGGGTGGCCCTCCTGGAGCAGAGGGTTGGACCAGATGACCTCAAGAGCTCCCTTCCAACCTCAGCCATTCTGTGAAAATATCCAAAGGTAAAAATACCGAATAGAAACCTTAACTCTTAGTTACTGACTTCAGCTCTAAGGCTTAAGGGGGTTTTAGAGGGTTGGGTGGGTGGTGGTAAAGTTCTTTGCTATTATGTATTCTTTTTATATAACGTATCTGTAATTTATGAAATCTTCAGAGTTAAAACAAGCATATTTTAATTCGATTTTATTACTTTTCTTTAGATTCCTTTAAATATAACAATATTCCTTTGGTGCTGGAATTCCAGTTATGTACAGATATAAAAAATTTTTATCAACTGTGGATCTGTTACATAGTAGCTATACCCACGGATCCCTAATTGATACCATAATGCATTTAAAAGGCCTGCCTAATTTAATGAACTATCTTCCTTTCCATATAGGAGTACTGTGTATGACTATTCTGAAGATGGTTTTGTTTACATTTTGTCTAGTATAAAGGTGTATCACTATCATTCTTCTTTTACTTCTGTTTTCATTTTTAAGGATGTTTTAGTTTACAAGGGAACAGTGTTAACGATAAGTTGTCTTTATCCTAGAAGAAAGGCAATCTACAGAAGTGAGAAACGGTAATTAGTATACGTGTACTATTCCATTGCATAGGGTAGGCATCAGAGCAATATTGGTTAATATTGGTCCATTACCTCCTTTGAAAAAGGACTGCTAAAAGCACCCTTGTGTCTCATCTCTGCTTATGGTCATGCTAGCCTTGGTATTTTAATATTTCATTAGTTACTTTGTTTGTGTAGTGTGTTGTTTATAACAGTAAGGCATATCAATTGTTCGTCCTGCTGAGCAGCGCATGGGAAAGTGTGTGACATACTCAGTTATTTGCTATTATTATGATGTACTCAAAGCAAGTAAAACACATAGTAGTATAGAAATTAAACAGCAGAAACAAGTATATAAGGAGTGTAAGACATTTCAGTCTGTGCTTTCACTGCATTATTATGCCTTTAGGCAACTTGTTAATAAATGTAGCTGGGTGTACATTTTATAACGTGGCACTTTTGTAATCAACTTCAGGTCATACAAGCATATAGTCATTAAGCCTGCCTGTTTTCAGTGGCCTTTGCATAACTTCTTTTTTAGCAAATCAGATGCCTGAGACAGGCACCTGGTTTTCTGGATTTTCACCTGGGACATGTATTGCATAAGTCTGCTGTCATATATCATAGGCAGACATTTCAGGGGAAAAGGACTTGAATTTTTGTGGCTTTGCTGGTATTTCTTAGCAGTCAGGTAGAGTCTCCTGTTGTGACAAGAATCCTTCTACCACTGTGTACCTAACAAATTGCTCTTTTGAGTATAGGTGATTTCTATTCTCTTCTAGGAGAATGTAGGCTAAAATACCTGTTGTTTAGTGTTCAGGATTATTTCAGAGACGTGAAAGCAAACAATCCACCTGTTTCTATCTATGACTAGAGTTCTAAAGTGACCTTGCCCTTCCATTTTTGCTTGTAGGGGCAGCTGTTCACCATATCTACCATCTGTCCTCTCCTGCCATCACCTGACTGTAATCCACTCAAGCATCATTTCTTCTTAAAAGAAGGTCTTGTACTAAGAGGGTACCTACTGGAACCAGAATTGGATTATTCTAGGTAGGAAACAAAGGCTGAGGAAGGGATAGAGCTTCTATCTTCAGGATGACTGCGGCAGGGTAGCTTAGCCATTAATACAGGCTTAAGTAGCACTTGTCCCTGCTGGTAAAAGAAAAAGAGGAAGATCCCCAGATTTTCCTTCCAGACTCTTGAGGGGCTTGTTGATGGGAGGAAGAGGAATTTTATCACAGAATCACAGAAAAGTCTAGGTTGGAAGAGACCTCCAAGATCACCTAGGCCAACCTCTGACCTAATGCTAACAAGTCCTCCACTAAACCATACGCTCTACATCGAAACGTCTTTTAAAGACCTCCAGGAATAGTGACTCAACCACTTCCCTGGGCAGCCTGTTCCAGTGACTAACAACCCGTTCAGTAAAGAAGTTCTTCCTAATATCCAACCTAAACCTCCCCTGGTGCAACTTTAGCCCATTCCCCTCGTCCTGTCACCAGGCACGTGGGAGAACAGACCAACCGCCACCTCACTACAGCCTCCTTTCAGGTACCTGTAGAGTGCGATAAGGTCACCCCTGAGCCTCCTCTTCTCCAGGCTAAATAGTCCCAGCGGCCTCACCAGAGCCGAGTACTGGGGGACAATCACTTCCCTGGACCTGCTGGCCATGCTGTTTCTTATGCAAGCCAGGATGCTGTTGGCCTTCTTGGCCACCTGAGCACACTGCTGGCTCATATTCAGCCGACTGTCAACCAAAACTCCCAGGTCCTTCTCTGACAGGCAGCTTTCCAACCACACATCTCCCAGCCTGGAGCTCTCTTTGGGGTTGTTGTGCCCCAGGTGCAGAACCCGGCACTTGGCCTTGTTGAACTTCATACCGTTGGCCTCGGCCCATCGGTCCAGCCTATCCAGATCCTCCTGCAGAGCCTTCCTACCCTCGAGCAGGTCGACACACGCACCTAACTTGGTGTCATCTGCAAACTTACTGAGGGTGCACTCGATCCCCTCATCCAGATCATCGATGAAGATGTTAAAGAGGACTGGCCCCAGTACTGAGTACTGGGGGACTCCACTAGTGACCGGCCTCCAACTGGATTTGACTCCATTCACTAAGACTCTCTGGGCCCAGCTATCCAGCCAGTTCTTAACCCAACAAAGCGTGTGCCAGTCCAAGCCACGAGCAGCCAGTTTCCTGAGGAGAATGCTGTGGGGAACGGTGTCAAATGCCTTACTGAAGTCAAGGTAGACCACATCCACAGCCTTTCCCTCATCCACTAAGCGTGTCACCTTGTCATAGAAGATCAGGTTCATCAAGCAAGACCTGCCCTTCATAAACCCATGCTGACTAGGCCTGATCGCCTGCTTGCCGTGCAACTGCCGCATGATGACGCCCAGGATAATCTGCTCCATGAGCTTCCCTGGCACTGATGTTAAACTAACAGGCCTGTAGTTCCCCAGGTCTACCCTCCGGCCCTTCTTGTAGATGGGCGTCACGTTTGCCAGTCAAGTGGGACCTCCCCCAATAGCCAGGACTGCCTTTTTTTTTTTTTTTTTTTTTTTTTTTTTCCCTTCTTCTTCTTTCTTTTCTAATAACTTCATAACTTGGATGTGGGTGATTTTTTTTGTTGTTGTTGTTGTTGCTTGCTTGTTTCTGAGATTTATTTTCTTTTAATATATCCTGATTCCTTTGCATTTTCTTGAATATATTTGCCTGTCAAAGTGAACATTCTTCATTTTATTGACAGGACCTTAACAAGGCTGCAGAATCTCCATCTCGTGGCAAAACATTATCTAATTGCAGATCAATATGACTCCAGTAACTAATGAAATATTGTACCAAAATTGTACTAAAACCTTGTTATTTTTGGACTTGATGTAAATAATTGAATATCCTGATTGACTTTTGTGGGGGGTCATACACAGCAGGTAGGGAAAGTTATCAGCCTCCTCTAAAAAGGAATACTTGTAATTTGAAATGTGCATAATTCAGCTTAACTAGACTAACATCACCTCTACTTCCATTTTGTTTTCTAGAAATTGAATGAGAACCAGGTTGCCATTTTAAAATTTAGTTTTCTAGAAATGTCTTGAAAGGATACATGCTTTTAATGTAATATTGAATTGTTACTTATTAACCTATTCACATTTATTTGTTATGACCTGGCTTCAAGCAATTATTGTTCTGTCTTGTTCTATTATTCTGACATGTATCATGTTTGCCTCTGCAAATCTGCCATCTTGAAATTATAAGTCATTTTAGGCCATCTTTAGAATGGGCCTGCAGATGGCATGTCACTCAGTTCTACAGGGAGATTGTCAAAGAAAGATATAAATTTATCAATAAGATCTAGCTGTCTTTGCGGTACTAAAAGTGCCTCTTAGTTTCCATTTTCCTAACAAACAAGCTTCATTAATAGCTGTTCCCACTTGAGACTATTCAAGAAGGTGAAAAAAGTTTGCAGACATAGCTCAAGAAAAATTGTTGTAGATTTGCAACTGCTTTCTCTTAGACCTCTGGAAGCCTTATTACATTCTTTAACCAGAAGATATTTAATCCAGGCAAGTGTAAGTACTTATCATCCACTCCAGTTTTTATATAAACCGTTTTGCGATGTGCCTGACATTACTTACACCCCTACGCCAGCTGGACTATTATATTCATCCTCTTTCAGAATTTTGTAATACTGCTGATGTTAATGCAAGCTAAAAATAGGCTGCAAAATCTATGCAAAAAACAATGATAGCCTAAAACGTATGTGTTGGCAGAAAGATCTATCCCTTAGCTGGCCTACAAATGAGGAAAGAAATCATTCCTCTGTATCAGCCACCATGTTAATTTGAGGTGGACAAGGTGACACTTTACTGTTTTACTTCCTTCTGAATTGTCTCTAAAGCTCAATTCTCTTTCCACAAAGACATTAGTAAAGACTAAAGCATCCCTTCAGATGGCTTTTTCTTGAGGTTTATGGAAGATTTGTAAGTACTAAAGGAAAAGTGTTGTTTCTTGCTAAAATATATGTGGTTTTCATTCAGGAAAAGACTTAACATTTATTCTTAGACTTAAGGGTCTTACATTAATGAGCAAACATCTGAAACTTCCCTCTTTTGTCTCAAATTTATTAAAATACACGGAGACTTTCAGACGAATTCCATAAGCAGTACAGATTCTATAAAACAGGACAGATACGTCCTGTTTCTGAGATGATTATAACTTGCTGGCATCCTTGGTGACAGAATCCAAAGCCGATCCTGCATTTATTTATTTATTATTATTATTTTTTTTTCCCAATGTATGATTTGGAATTACAATACGTTAGTGAGTCTTGTGGATGGATCACAAGGGAAAGTTTTACTCCCTCACATTCCATCATTCATGGGGCCTGTCAGATCGCTCTCACCTGAACTGACTCATTGCAGTTCCATAAACACGGGCAATGGAAAATATTGCACTGTCATTTTGTAATGGCAAGTGTTGGAAGATGCTCAAAGAAACATAGCCAGTACCCGATAAGTAGCTGCCTTGGTTGCATAGCTATAGCAGCCTGAATGTTGTTTACTATAGTAGTATCTTCTTCCTCTTTTTCTTCAGTCATATTTTTCAAAGCTTTTTTAACTTAGTAAAGATACAGCTCCATACTTTTTTTTTTTTTTTCCCCTCATTTTGCTCCTGATGAATATAGTGGCATTTCATGTTAATTTATTCCTTTTACAGTATGTATTATTATTTGTAAGGCAGACAGGTCTTCTGTAAGAAGTTCACACTGTGATTTTTGTTATTTCTTTCCTCTTATCTTAAAACTAGTATTTCTACATTGTAGGACATTTTCAGGCCTCTTCACTTATTAAATATACCAGACATGGCCAAACTTGTGGTGCCTCAAACACATGCTAAGATACCTCAACTAGGTTTCTGACTGCTGACCTCCTGGGAGATCCTAATGTTCGCAGTACACGCCACAGTCTTAATGCTGAATTTCATATTCTGCCATCATGTAATGCATCTCCTTAGCCCAGCACTTTCAGTCTCCCAGTGATGCCACATTTCAATGTTCTTAATTGGAAGGGCAGCCTTTGGTAGGGAGTTTTATGCAGCACAAAAGCAGCATAGAGCAGGAGGATCTCATGCAAGCTTGAGTGTTGTGACAACAAATGTGACAGTGGGATACTTTGATTATTAGCTTAAATACCTTGTCACTTTATTTCTTTAAAATTTTTCCTGCTTAAAGTACATTCTGAATAGGTTTTCTTTGTGTTCTCAGGGGGTCTGTTAAAACCCATGCTGCGCCACTGGTAAGTGAGCTTCATTTGAAATGACAGTAAGCCAAATTTGGCTCTTGAGCTGGTTTGTTTATTCCTGATACATTGCATACTTGGAACAGTCAAGCATTAAACCGTGATTCAGTCATCTGTTGAGATGAGGAGTATGTCACAGGATGTGTTTTTTGAAAGACAGAGATGAAGCATAATTGCCATATCTCAGTAAACTCAGGATCAGCTTAATCTTCTAAATTGAAGAAAAATAAATTCTGTATTGATAAAAAACTAGTCAGTAGTGTTATTGTAATAGTAGACTCTTACTACCTAGCAGACACATAGCATGAAATTATCATGCTTTTGTAATTTTCCTTTCAAAGAACTTGTGGAGTTCATCTAGGGATATGTTGGCAGCTTCAGTTCAAGCAAAGTTGATGCTTAATCTGCCTTACTTTTATATGATCTTTCATATGTGCCAGAAATCTTTTATAGGTGCTCTCTCTCTCTCTTTTTTTTTTTTTTTTTTTTTTTTTTAATTTTAAAATGCACTACAACTCGTATTTAACAATTTTCAGATCTGCTCTTTTTTTCTGTTCCATTTGTTATGTCAAGAATACATTACTGGTAATCACTAAACAAACACTGAAGAAAAAGATCATACTGAGGCTGTCATTGCCAAGCAATGTGGTAACTCCAGTTCACAGTAGTTATGTTTGTGATCCAAAGCCATCAATTAGTGTAAAAAATGTCACTTAAAAGACATTTTTGCTCTAGAGATACTAATCCTATTCCTAGGTTTTTGCCTCTGGTTTTGAATGCAGGTGACACAGAGATAGCGAAAAGCATGTCACTGCCTGTATCGTTAGCCTTGTCTCTGAGTGCTGGTGAATCTCTCAGAAAACAGGAGAATGAAGATCTGTGTTGAAGACTCTAAGTGTCAAAATGTTGAGATACTTTTTAGTAAGTCTGGACAATTTCTCTTGGCTTCACTTTCACATTTTGCAGACATTCTCCAACGCACTTGTTCTGCCAGTTCTATAACTATTTAATATTTCAGTTTATATCAGTATACCAAAGTGATATTTATCACATTATATATGTGCAGTGACATACTTTATTTCCTTATTAGGGGAAACAGTATGGCTTCTGAAACTGTCCCTTTGGTGATGACAAAAATATATAGGTCACTGCATCAGTGAAAAATGATTCTGCGTATGCTTTCAAATGTGCAAAACTTCTTGAAATTTTTGTGTGCAAACTATCTGTTTTCACAGTCCAGTTTGATTTCATTTCAGGTAAATCTTTTCTTTTAGTGATAACATTTTCTCATACTAATCATTTCAATCCAATGTTGGATTCCAAGGATGAAAAGTTCTGTGTTTTCTCAACTGAAAATACTAAACAGCGATGTGCTGTCTAAATACTATTCACAGAACGGGAAGTTCTGATATTAAACTTTTACCTCATTGCCTTTTGTTATCTGTATTATTCAAAAGTATATTGCAAGGTACAACTTCAGGAATATTTTTCTGCCCAAAGACGCCCATTCACCTTCATCAGAATTGTGTACATTCAGTTTTCTTATTGCAGTGATGGACTTTCAGTGTTCAGATCATTTGTAATGAAGGAATGTTGCTGACTGGGAATAGTTACACTTCCTCTGTTAATAGCTTTTATAGTTTGGACATTAAGATTTTTATCTGTACTACAGTTATTAGGTGATGCAAACTCATTAATTCCTTAAATACATGTTTATGGAAAGGCAGTGATTTTAAAAATAGTTTTAGTGGTAGATTTTCTATATAGAGAAATGTTTGAGCAGCTATGTTCTTGTTTTGCAATTTCAAGGGTGAACTATCCGTTGCTAAATATTTGCAGTTTCTGAGTAATTAATTATTGTTAATATTTTCTTAGTTCTGTTGTTCCTGGCACCTGACAAGATATATTATAGCTGAAGAGAAAATATTTTATCCATTTGGCTAAATGAAAGTTCTACTTAACAGGTTTACTTATGGTCTATGTCATGATAATAGATCTACTTGCATGTAGTCAATGTAAGGTTATATAAGTCAGTCTCATAAAATATGTCTTTGGGGGTGAAAAGGGAAGATGGGGCAGAAGCGCAGATTCTACATGCATGCACAGAGGTTCCTTGCACAGAGTGGGAACAGTCTGGCAGGGTTTATATGATTCACGTCAGTGAATATGTAGTTTGCTTAGAAACTTTTCATGATAAAAGGTGACCAAACCTTATTTATTTATTTATTTATTTATTTAATGTTCCTAAAGTAAATGTAGAGTAAACATTCAAACAGTTTTCTTAGTCATAATTATAGTGCTTTTACATGGCAATTGTTCTTCCTATCACTTGTAAAATCTACTTCACTCCCCATTTGTAAGCCTGGTAATACAGAAAATTTAAGTATGATTTTAAATATAGTCTCAAAAATTATTCAGTTATACTTTTAACTCCAAAAGTAAGTCAACTTTTGTAGAACCAAAAGAAGAATGATTTGAGCTCACTGAAGACTGGTGGAAACCTTATAGTATTCATTTTTATTTCCTTAAGTAATTTACTATTATAGTATCTTCCTGTGCACAATAGTTCTACTACACATTTTCATGTTAGCTCTATATCAACATTAGCTTATTAGGAAGTCTTTTTTTTTCATGAATGTTTCAGTATAAAAATGACGTGATTACAACAGGATGAACTCTTACTTTTGACAGGTGTGAAAGATGAGTCCCTTTGCTAGTTTCATTGCTCACATTAATACTCACATTACTTAAGATACTGGTTAAGGAAAAGAAAGCCCTTATAGCTCCTTTGAATATATAATTAAGTTACATAAACAGACTGATCATAATGACAAATAAATTAATATGTTGAACTGAATGAATCTCTTGTGCGAGGAGAGGCTGACGGAGCTGGGACTGTTCAGTCTGGAGAAGAGGAGGCTCAGAGAGGATCTCATCAAAGTCTATAAATACCTGAAGGTGCAAAAAGGATGGAGCCAGGCTCTGTTCAGTGGTGCCCAGTGCTAGGAGAAGAGGCCATGGGCACAAAGGAGAACACAGGAACACTGGCTTTCTCTGAACACCAGGCAGCACATATCAAGAATGTCTCCGTTAACTATAGGTATTTTTAATACAGCCATATTCATATGACCTATTTAGTGATGCTATTTTCAGACATTTTAAGAACTGCAAGGACAACCACTGGTGATCTGTTTTACCTTCTGCCTGATAGTGGAGGGCATTTTTTACCAATAACTCCTGCATCGAAGAATTAATGGCAGGTTGGTAAGGAGTGCTTATTTCAGAAAGACATCAAATACTGCTTCAAAGGCTTAGAATGAGAACTGTATTGAACTTTTGATAAGCTGCTAGTTACTTTCATAGTTCAACAGGCTCATTTTTTGTTTGAATTTGTTTAACATCAGCACTCAAACATTGGATCTTACTGGTTATCAGATAATTATATTGTATATTTAGAAAGTGAATTAATCTCTGCTGTATAGTTACTAGACAAACCTTATCTGTCCTCAGGCAGCTCAGCATTGTCTTATGAAAGGTAGATAAAGATATTATCCACAAATCACAATTCTGTAGTTTGTATGTTGTGACTTTAAAATATTCAATCGCATTTGTGTGGCTGCTGTTTAAGAACAGCTGTTTGCGACCAATTCAATTTCTGTTAAGTGAGATAGATTACAGAAACAGCTGGCTACCACGTTATTAGAGATTAAATCTTAAAGACACTGCAATTAAAATAATTGCCTTTTTTTTTTTTTTTTTTTTTTAATTATTACTGAGATGCTACAGGGGCTGTAGAGATTAGTCTTGTCCAAAATGGCTCTATGTTCAGAAATGACTAACTTTTGTAAATGGCAAAAGAAAAATATGTATCTTCAGTACAGCTTTTTAACAGTCATTACTTTTTTTTAAAAAAATTATTCTTTGTTTGCCATTCCAATGAGGTAATTTGACACTACTGGGTGCACCTTTAAAGGTCTGTGGAGTGGGCAGGCATAGAGCTAGTGAGAACCACTTTTCAGTGGATTTTAGCTGTGCTCTCTACTGCCACTAAAGTTAGTGGATTGCAGTACAGAATTTGGATTATGCCAAGAGTTTGTTAACCTTATTTTTTTGCCATCAAATTGATATTAATTGATGGCAGACCTCAGAGACCTTCACAGAGATGACTATGTAGTGCAGAAAATTAAACTTACCACCATTCTTTTGTGCTGCTCCTAGGGGTTGAGTTATTCCCCCAGAAATAAACATGAAGAGATCATGTATCTTACTTCCTAGGTATTCTTTGGGACAGTTAGGTTGCTTGCTTTTCTAATTTAACTGAGAATAGTAGGCACACACCTCTTCATCTGAATTGAGCCTGCTTTCTTTCCTGGGTTTGACTATTTTTGTTTGCCCTACGAGCCTTGCCTTCACTGTTACCTCTTGCTTTATTTTTTGATAAAACTCTGTCCAGCCTGCAGTGAGGTAAGGAGAAAGAGAAAGTGCAGGAGAGTGTTTTCTCCCTGCTTCCAGATCGTGAATAAATGATCCGATTGTTCCCTGGAGAGCAAAGCAACATGGCCTGCCAGAGAGCTTAATGTTCCCTGCAGGACCTCAGGAGCACCACCAGATGGGCCGGGAACTTGCCCAAGCCCTGGCTCCTGTGCACCTGTTACTACACACCAGCCTGCCTGCTGCACGGTTTGCTCCATCAAAGGCATCTGAGGAACAAATTCTGAGGCTGGTCTCTAAAGCAAGCCAGCATGTGAGCATATTTCTAACAGGCTAACTAGGCCCTCGGGTCTTATGGCCATGCTTAGTGCTTTCTGGAACAATAAGAAAGAGATAAACCATCCATAGAGGTGAAAACTTCTGCTTCTGCAGTCTGATGGGGAAGCTGTTAACAAATTCAGTATAGCAGACCCTCTTCAGTCACAAATCATGCTGAAAAGTGCAAAAATGACATGATTTCCTGTCGTTATGAATTCTGTTATAGGGATCTTGCTAGCTAGGGCTGTAAGAGAAGGATGGGGGGAGTAAAAAGGACACAAAAATGAATCTTGCCTGTAAAAGAGATGGCAAGGGAATTCTTAAAAACCATCATATGATTTTTCAGATGCAAAATGTCAGGCTTCGTTGTGGCTATGTTATCAGAAATACATCAGCAGAGCTCTAATATGACTGCTTAGATTAGACAACATTTGTTTATAACTCTGAACAAGGGCAGAAATATGTGATCAATATGTAGCTAGTGGAAGTGTAATTCCTCATATGGTGCAAGTAAAATGACAAGTTATGAAAGATATTTTACTACCTGAAACTATTTTTCCTTGACACCTTATAAATCAATCTTATCTGAAGGCCCTTCTCAAAGGGCTTCTTGACATGACCTCCAGCTGCACTTGGGTTATTGAACGGCTTTGTTAAGATGGTGATATTGGCATGTACTGTAATGGATATGCAAAGAACAGTGAGACATGTACCTCCCCCAGAACAAAGCCATGGGCAGTGGTGGTGGAGTGGAGAAGCATGTCATGACACCTGGCTACTCATATCTCATATTTCACTGTCCAAGTATTCAATTACCACATAAATAAATAAATAAATGAACAAACAAATAAATAAATAATTGAAGATGGTGTGTCTAAAGTAGACAAAACAACAACTGAAATAGCAGAGGAATCAAGTCTAATTATAAAACAGCCAAAACTTGAGAAAATGCAGTCAAAAAGAGCAGAGAGTAAATCTGATAGAAATGCATGTTGCAAGAGTTGTAATAAGGTTGTATGTGGATGCAGTGGTAGAGCGATTCTTCATGATTCTGCTGCTTTTTCTGCAGATAGCAATTTTGCTCTAGTTAGACTGAAATTAGGTAGATGAAAAAACTGTGTTGAAAACTGTAGATATGTGCTGTAATTATCCAAGGATAGTCATGTTTAATAATAATCAAAATAAGCTATGTAAAATATTTGGAGTGCTCTTACGTGAGAAGCCACACAACATATGGCAGTCATCACCAAAGTGTGCTTGACTGGCTGTAGGAGGAATGTGAAGGACACATTTTTTGTCCTAAGATTTTGTATTTTTTCATGTATAGTAACTCCTTTGTTTTTCTTATGGGACTTAGAGCCTGAAGTTCAAATATAGAGTAAGAAATGAAAAGCCTTAGTGGGGGAAGGGTGAAGGTACATCATTTGCTATGAGATGTTCCAAGTGCGTTGGTAGCAGCAACATGGGTAAGCTGACATACAGCATGTCTGTGCTGTGGTTTATAGTAGAGAAACTTTGGGGTTACTATAGTCCATGAATGATAGAGCTTCATGTTTCAGCACAGAAAAAAAAAAAAATCCTGAGCATGCTATTACCTGCTGTGGCCAAGCACACCATAGGTTTGTTTAGCATCTTTTCCATTGTGCTGTGCTACGTAGTAGCATGGAGATGCATGCTGTAGTCTGTTAGAAAGTTAGACCTACCAGGATCCTCAAAGGAGTGTGGGTATCCATCTAATAAACTAGGTTGTACTAGCTGTTTATTGCTTTAATATTGCTGCATTTATTGTATTGAGATGTCTGCTTGCTGATACATTTTATTTTTAAGCCAATAAGAAATACAGTATTTACCAGAATACATATTTGCCTTTGAAAATAAACAGATAGTTGGTATTTGTATCAAGATTGAGGTTAAGTGTAATGGGGCTTTATGAATTCTTTCTTCCCATTAGTCTACCTCCTCCAATAGTAGACTAGCAGCAGATTTACCGTCATTCACTATTTTCCAAAGACACCCAGTCCCCAGCCCCTGTAATCCTGCTTCAAATGCTGACCTGCTTTGGCCTAATTTCCTCTCAGGGCAGGTGCCTGGCTCCTACTGAGATGTCGCATGTGATGAACTGTGCATGCTGGCCCTCATGGGGAGCTCAGCAATGATGTCTTGTCTCTGTGAGCAGCATTCCCATCTGGTTTTCTGTTTCTGAAGATACAGCTCAGCTATGAACCTGTGCATCTTTGTAAGACAAAAGAAAACAAAAATCTTATTACAAAATTTACATCTTACCTTATATAGGGGTACTTGTTTAAAAGAGATTATGTCACCATTGTTTAACACCAATTTTTCTGCAGGGAATATAGGTACAAGGGTCTTAAGAGAAGCTGTTTATGCTTATTTGGTAATCTTTATTGATACATGGAAGATCCATCTTGAAAATAGGAACTGTATCATCCCATGGAAATAAAAATTATTCTGAAGCAAGTACTGAAGCAAGAGAGACAGCACTACAGTTAACCTAAAAATCTGGGTATATCTTCTCTTGTCTTCACCTGCTTAACATACTGCATTTATAGTAATTTTCATTTGTATTGGTTACTTTTGAAGCACACTTTTTATCTATTACCTTGCTTTTAGATGTAAGTCTTATCTCCAACATACAAAACTTTAATTCTCTTTTTCTGCAACTATTGACAAGATTGGAAGTTGTTCATACTTGAGTGAGGTTCTTGCAAACCTGAAATGATCATACTATAGAATATGCTTATTTTAATTGAAAGATTGTTCAAAACTGTTGCTGAAAATACCTTTTGTCTCTGGCAAGCCTCAATGACAAGGAAAGCTGTGAAAGCCTTCTGTTGTGAGACCCTGTCTTCTTTCAGACCAACCTGTTAATCACTTGGTACTGCAAGACATGATACTGTTCATTTCAGACAACTCTCGTTAGATAGTCATGAGTTTCAGAGGGTTTTCTTGAGTACTTTGAAGGCTTTGAAGGTTTTTCACATTTCAGCTAGATAAAATGTCAAACATTAATATTTTTTACAAATTGGCTGAAAAAAAAAAGGTAGATTAGCTTTAAAGCATTTTGTTTTCAAACTTTAGTTTTTAACTACAGATAAACTGAAATAGCTAAAACTTTTTTCAAATTAAAATAAACCTTTTGATTAAACTGTTTATACAGAACATTTTAACAGAACTGTTTGTTACCTTTCTCTTGAGGTCTAAAGATGCATCATAATAGAACAGAGATTAGCTCAAGAATACTTTTAGTTTAGACTGTTGTATTTTATGTTAGAATGGTTGATTCAGAAATTTTCCGGTGTTGGGTAATACTAAGCAGGTAATTGCTTATTCCTGGGCTTCTAGGCAAGGAATAAAGGATAGTTGAGCTCTTAAACACAGTACAACTAAAACTACTGTTTCAGTTCCCTATGTTAGTTTTACTTCTTACAGAAGTCAGGTCAGGTAAAAAAAAAATAAGAGGTCAGGTAAAAATAAAAGTAAAAATGCAAAACACTTCTGAAAAAAATAAGCTTCCAGTCATTATCACTCAGCAGTCTCTTAACAACTACAGATAATTTAACAATATGGACAAAAAAGTAAATTATATCAAAATCTTTTCACTGTAGCATTTAGTAACCATAGTAATGATCAGACAATAAATTCCCTCAGCATCACAATACGCTTTGCTGGCAGATCCTTGGTGGTAGATGTTGACAGATACTGTTCAAACACACTGAAGATCAACAGGGTTAGTTGTTGTATAGAAGGTTAGTTGTTGTATAACATAAAATCGTCAAGTCACCAGGTTTTGTGGTATGACTAAGATTGTACGACGATTTCAGAGAAGTCTTTTCAATCTTCTCAAGACACGTCTCTGGAACCAAAGCACCAGCCATGTAAATACAGAAGCAGCATATGTCCAAAAGGGAGGCAACAAGTTGCTATAGTGAATGTAAATGTTGAAATGTTTATCTACCACTAGGCTGCTTTCATTTATTTATTTATTTATTTTTCATAATGGTATTACTAACATCTTTCCATAAACAATTCCAACACAATTGTTCCTTGTCTTTTTCCTAAATCAGACATTGAGGGCTCTATATTCTGAGTTCTTCAACCATTCTCTTTACTTTTATATCAGGATGAACTGTTGGCATATTTTTTCTTTCACTGATGGGCTGCGTGGTTTCCAGTGTAGTTTGTGATGCGGATCTTTAGCCTTGATAGAAGAGAACATGGAACAACTCTCAGCACCTAGCTGGATCTGTGCTTCCTGGTTCCTGGCAACAACAGAAGAACAAAACTGCTGAACTTATGTCTGTTACTCATGACCCAAAGGAGATTAAAAGTACTACCAGTTTTTGTGCTAGTAGGAGGGAGTCTGGGTGATACAGAAGTTGTCATAGAAACTGCATGTCAGAAAGAATCTCCGAGGAGATGAAATTTTAAACTTTTTTTCACAATAAAATTTAAATTTCTAAATAGGGTTCCTGTTTCGACTTGGCCTTTCGAACAACTCCTCTCTCTTCATTTTACTCTAGAGGGGAACTATAGATTATTTATCTTCTGTAAGTATGTTTCACCTTTGAATTGTGTATAGTCTGATGCATACTGCTTTCAGTGTTATTTGGTATCTTCCTAAACAAAAGGAAGAAGAACATCTTCAGTAATGACTGGTGTCCACACATGCTGCCTTCTTACCTTTTCATCATCATAATGTCTAAATGACTGGGGTGTCTTAAAATTGTAACCCCAAAGAATCCAAGTATTAACTACAGATAGACTTTGCTTGTTTGGTTCCATTGTGATCTTGAAAGTTTTCCGGTTTTGAGGGGTTTGTCAGGTTAAATAAAGGGAGTGTTTTACAGGCATCATATTGCACTACTTCTGAAGACACCATCTCTAATATAGTTATGGATGTTTTTGTTAGCCAACCTCTGCTGAACATCTTGTTAAAGGAACCTGTCTCATAAGCTTTTTGTTTCCTCTTGATCCCGACAAAGCTGAAAATGTGATGAGAACAGCTGCTGCTTTGTACTTAAGCTTTTCATTCATAGTCCCTAAGTACAAAGAACGATGTAAATTAAAAAGGTAAGAGATTGAGGTTTCCCAAGAGATTTGTTTGAGCTTTGGGATTGGCTCATCCATTGATACAGATGTGGCTGAATTTGTCATTTGTGTCAACTGATATCTTTAATATCTGTTATGAGGCCCTTAAATTAACACTTCACATTTTTCATCTGAGTAGCTTTGTACATCAACATACCTGCCAGTATTTGTAGTCCAGTTTTGCGTGGAGTTATTAGAATGTCACAGCCTTAAAAAAATTGATTTTCTTTTCTTCTTTATTGAGTGGTTATTTTTCTGACATTTTGCAGTTAGATCAGTCCATGTATTTTATTTTATTTTATTTATTTTTTTTCCAGAAGGAACTCATCTGCAGAATCTATCACCCCTACGTTTTACTCTTCCTAGATTTTATCCTCCTTTTTTAATCAAAATGATTTCTCTTTCAAACTTCCTTTCAGAACAGAGAGGCTAAAGTCCGTTTGAGTACTGAACTACTGAACAAGGGTTTTTTTTGTTTGTTTGTTTGTTTTGTTTTGTTTTGTTTTCCATTTTCAAAACTTACTTTTCTTTTGAAACAGTAGCATTATGGGTAAAACTTAGGATGAACTTGACACATATACAACCTTTTGTATTTCTACTACTCTTTATGAATTCCCTCATGGAATAACTTTTCATTTTTGGTAGCAAATTCAGTGTTTGTGGAAGTTTCTTTCTTTTTTTTTTTTTTTTTCTTCCCCCATTCCTAGTTCAGCAGGAAACCAGGTCTGTTCTGTCCTTTCAGAGCTGGAGGAAGATAGAACTGATGGATTATAGGAGTGCAGAGTATTTCAATTTTGTCAAAACCTTGAAATTGTAAAATATGAATTTTTTTTTTTTTAAGTTTCGTTTCATGAATTTCTGTTATGCTTAGAATTACTCCTTGATGATGATGATGATTTTCATTGTAATTAGCTTGCTTTCTTGGCCAACATTGAAAAATAAATGAGACAGATGAGTGTGTGCGGTAATGAGTCAGGTGAAGATCACTGTCTGGAACACTGGCCTAAAAGAACAAGTAGGGTAGTGGAGATTTCAGAATGGGCATTAATATGTTATTGAGTGAGCAAAACTCACATCTCGTTTCACCTACCCCAAAAAAGAGCTGTTAGATACTAATGTATTTTTTGTTTTGATGTGACTTGGGTAGAATTTAGTTGAATGTTAGTAGCAGCGTTCTCTTTATGCCTCTACTATTTCTTTTCTGATACTTCATTCTTTACAGACAAGTGAAAATTGAAACCAAAAACATTGCATGTTGCTGCAAATGATTGATTCCTCTGTCTTGACAGCCCAAAAGTGATCATTTGTCAAATTCTATCACTCAAAGTGCAAAAGTAGTTGAATTTGCAAGACACTTGTTAATATAGCTGCCATTTTGTATGGAGCTCAAGCCTCTTTGGATAATGCCTTTACTTTTGCTAATGACTCCAAAATTCTGATAAATTCTGTTTTTAAGAAGTAACTTGATGAAAAGTAAGTATCTGAATATATACACATGAACATACAAGTTCATTTAATTATAAGTGAACTTCAGTTACATCAGTATAGATCTAATCTAACATGTGGTGTTCTTTAACAAGCAAATAAGCATGCAGATAGGTTTCTGTTGTTTTTATCAGTCCTATGAAGGAGACAGTTTCAGAAATTACTGATTATAAGAACAGATAGCCTGTCTCCTATACAAGGCCTGTAATCAATTCCCATACATTGAGTTTCACTATGCAGTAGTTATTTTTTTTCACTGAAGATTGATTTATATAAATATAATGAATATTTTCCTCTTGCTCAAAGTATTATTAGGAGAGCATTAAGTATAAAATCTTTCTATATAAATAAATAAATAAATAAAATAAAGAGAGGTGTCTTTTTGAGTGTTGACAATTTCAATATGAAAACATTTTATACCTATGTATATTTTGATATGTAGAAGTACTTTTTACTTTTAATTGTTTAAGAGAGGTACAGAACCTTCATGCTTTGAGTTGTTCAAAACTTGCCTGAACAAGGCGCTGAGCAACCTGGTTTAAGGTTGAAGTTGGATCCAACATTGTATTTGTCCCTTCTTTGAGAGAGGGTTATATCAGACCTCCAGAATCTCTCTTTCAATCGACATCTTTTCATGACTGTTAAAAAAAAAAAAAAAAAAAAAAAAAAAGTTACAAAAAGCCTGAAAGATTACCATATGTTTACATGCAAAGGAATTTTGATTCTGTAGTACTTTTTTGAGTAATAAACAAATTCCTTGGTTGCAAATGCACTGCAGAGGGAACAAAATATTACATTCTGATATCAGTTCTTTTGTGATAGATTTCTAAGAAAATAAATCTTACCATTTACACTGAGTGAGCTTAATCAGTTACGAATTTGATTCTCAAAATTAAATCATGGCTGATTTCCATCTATGGTGCCATTCAAGATACCATGTAATAGTCTGTGTTATACTGTCTCCATGCTTGACTTACCCATTCTTCTATTAGATAATAGTGTACCAGTGATAAAACTCTGAATATTAAAACTTTGAATATTAAACACAGAGGTCCTTATAAACAAACATGGGTGTTTCTGACTCAGTTCTGAATGAAGTGCCAAACTGCAGATAGCTGGGACAATAAGTAAAAAGTCTTGTCTGTATTTTATATGCTCTTCTGTGTGTTCTACAGATTGTTCAGTAAGGTTTACCATTATGGAATTGTGTTTGCCGTTACTAATCCCAACAGTGAACATAATGCAATTTTAATTGACAGTTCTGAGAAGCACATAATGTATATTTAAAATGCTAACACTGGTGTTATTACTGATGTGTCCTTAGCTATCAGTTATCTACAGTAATTATAAGATGTCATTAATCTAAATGAAATTACAATGCAGTATATGATATCCTTTCTGTAAATCATTTGCTTCTGAGCCAAAACAAGAGAGCTCTGCATTCTTCTAGGGAAAGTACATTTTTAGTGAGATATAGAACCATGACCATAATAATGTGATGTTGTTAAAATGGACATTGTTAAAGACACAAGTTTAGATTTAAAGCAAATCTGGAAACAAGCCACTGCTTTTCATTCAAGCCACTCTAGATTTACCAAAATCTTTGTTTTTAAAGAGAGAGTTGGACCAAATCAGTCAAATTTGACTGCTGTTGTTGCTGTCTTTGGTTAACATCACTATCACATAAGTTCTAAACTCTGCCTTTCAGACAGAGTCAATCAATTTTAAAGTGTGATATTTGAATTTGGACAGTAAAATGAATGAGGTTTCCATATACCTATGCTTGTTTAGACTTCCTCCAAGTTTTTTGGAGAATTTGCTTAACGTCTTTTTAGATGCATAACTAGTGATGCAGTGGGAATTATGTGTACGTGTTGGGGCTGTGGAACCAAACACCTATGCTTTTTTTTTTTTTTTTTTTTTTTTTTTCCCTTTTCAGCTCAGCATAATGATAGATTCAGGATGTGTTTGGCTGCAACCCTGGTAACAGTCATGTAGATTTCCTATGAAGAAGAAGCAAGTCAGATCATCTTAAGAACAGTCTTTTCTTATCACTAGTTACATACAATTGCATTGTTTTCAAGATGGACCAGTTTTCAAAACAGAAGTAGTAAAAATGAGAAAAAAAAAAAAAAAAGGTAGAAAAACAGAACAGAAAACAGAAGTAGTATGTGATTCTGACTTGGATATGCATTTTGGCTACATTGAAAGTAAGTAGAGAAAAAGGTCAGCAGGGAGGTCTGTTTGTACAAAGGCTACTGAGGGTTGCTTGGAGTCTGGGTCTGTCACATCTCTCATGCTTTTTCTCTGATTCTTACGTTTCACAAAATCTCAGAATGGTTGGAAGGGACAAGGGACAGGTGGATGTCATCTGGTCCACCCTCCCTGCTCAAGCAAGGCTCTAGAACAGGTAGCTTTTAAAGATCTTCATGGAGAGAGACTACACACCCTCTCTGGGCAACCTGTGCCAGTGCTCCACACCTGCAAATAAAGCGGTGTTTCCTGATGTTTAGAGGGAGCCTCCTGTGTGCCAGTTTGTGCCCATGGCCTCTTGTCCTGGCACTGAACACTACTAAGAAAAGCCTGGATCCATCCTCTTTGCACCTTCCCTTCAGGTATCCATACACACATTGATAAGATCCCCCCTGAGCTTCCTCTTCTCCAGACTGAACAGTCCCAGCCTGTCTTTGTAGGAGAGGTGCTCCAGTCCCTTGGTCATCTTGGTAGCCTTCTGTTCAAATCTCTTCCAGTATGTCTAGGTCTCTCTTGTACTGAGGAGCCCAAAACCAGACCCAGTACTCCAGGTATGACCTCACCAGTGCTGAGTAGAGTAGAAGGATCACCTCTCTTGACCTCCTGGCAATGCTTTGTTTCACACAGCCAAGAATACTGTTAGCCTTCTTAGTGGCAAGGGCACATTGCTGACTCATGTTAAACTTGGTGTCTACCACTTCTAGGTAGACACCTGCTTTCCAAGTGGGTGCCCCCAAGCATGTACAGGTACCTGAGGTTGGTCCTCCCCTGGTGAAGACCTTTGCACTTCTTGTTGAACTTCATGAGGATCTTGTCAGCCTACGTCTTCAGCCTGTCAAGGTCCCTCTGAATGACTGTGCATCCCATTGTGAGTCAGTCACTCCCCCCCCAAGTTTCATCTCATATACAATACTTACCAGTATACATTTCAGCTTTGCAGCCATGGGCAGCTGGTGGTACCAACTGAAAAGGGCTGAAGCAGATGCATGGAACAGGAGGAGGGCTAGGAATTATATGTCTGAGATATTTCTTACTTTATCTGAACACAGATCAAACAGTCCATCTATCCTTTTGTCCTTCGTCCTCTTCTTCTGACTTGAAAACTAAGAGCATAATCATTTTACAGTTTGGGGGCAATATGCTTGCATGATTATTGCCCTTAAATTCAACTCCCCTATATGTAAATTATAAGTTTTTGAATAACTTACATTCATACTGATATGTAATGCCAGTGTCCTGATGCCATCTTACAGCATTAGCTTTAAAAATACCAATATCTTGTGGTGGACACCTTAAACGTAAATGTGTAGTACACATTTTTCATACAGATTCATGCAGAAATACAAGCAATCATACTAATTCCAGGAATTCCGTGTTTGTAGATGTTTAATTTTAAATACATTGAAAATGTTGATGAAGAACCTTTCAGTATCTCAGTGATGAAAGGAAATGAGTTGTGTATTACATTTATTAAAATGAGTAGTCAGCACTGTGTCTGACTGGATTTAAGCCACCTGCTTTCTGTCAGTAATTCCCCACATTTCAGGCATTGGTACAAGGTAGCTTTCTGCACATATTTTCTCTGTGATATGATTCTTAAAGAGGTTGTCTGTTGATGAAAACTTGAAAGCTTCTGATTCAGCATTTCACTTTCCCCTTAAAAATACAGTTTTATTCATAGATTAATCTATTCATATATTAATATATATTAAAGTACAAGGAAAATTCCTAAAATGCAGGAAAAACAGTGATGCAACACAGATGAATGTATGAAAATGCAGCAGCAAATATATGTAACTGAAATACTAAAACTGTATTTGGGAGATGATGTCCTTAATATAAAACTCTATTAATTCAGTAAATGAATACAGTGGGCTGGACCCACTTCATTGAGCAGGAGGCAAAATTACAGGAAAAAGTCTTTGTGAAACTGGGTCAGTGGAGCTTTGTGAAGCTTAAAAACGAGCCATAGAACTAAATTTAAAAGATCCTTAGTGCTTAGTTTCAGATTCTGGTATTTGAATCTTAATTCCAAATTCAGGTCTCCATTTCTGACTATCTGACAACAGGGCTGAGAAGATGCAAAGTTGTTTCAAAGAAAAGGATTTCTGAAATAACGTAGAGATCCCTGGAAGCCAGGTTGAGCGTGATTAAAAAAAATACTTTAGACGGCTGAGATTTTAATGTGTGATTTTTTATATATATATATACTTTATTTTATTTTATTTTTTTTTTTGAAGCCATTAATAGTGTGGACTGGATACTGGAGTGGGAGAAGTAATTTGACTGTATTTTTTTGATGGAGGTAAATAACAGCAGAACAGAGTTTCCTGCACTTTCTGTGGTACCAGATTTTGTGTCAGAGCATTTGTGTCTGTGCTGATGTCCTTCACGCAGTTCTCATTATACAAGTTCTCCTATTCACAGAAATGTAGGAAACCATATGCAAGTGGGTAAAAGCTAGGTATGAGAACAGACTTCCATAATAATGAAAGGGATTGTTTCATTAGAGGAGATCCAAGAGGATGTTGCTGTCAACTGTCCATGCACTGCAGAGGTCTGAGTAGAGGTGCCCATGTGGAGATGCTGAAGGTCAGGCAGCTCTGCCTGCTCTTACCCGTAAGCAGCCAAACTCTGAAAAGGGCCTGAGCTGGGCAAGATCAGCTCTGTAGCACATAATCTGATTACTTATATTATTTTTTTGGTGTCATTTGTGTCAAGTACAGGTCTGAGCTTAATGCAGATGCCACAGGAGTGTAAATGTGTCACATGTTGCTTACTGTTTTTACTGTTCTATGCTTGGGTAGAATGTCTCTTTAAAAAGTATTATCAGGTAACTCCAGAGAAGCAGAATTTGAACAAACCAGTTTTGACATGAGAAAAAATGATTGCAACCATAGTGGGAAGAAAAAAAAGAAGAAAAGAAAAATGGAATTGGGCCAGAAATTAAGTGGAAGAGTGATGTTCTGGAACGACGTTTTAATGAGAGAAGGAACAAAAGCTCCAGCATTTGAAATGGTGACTCAAATAATAAGAAACTGGACTTCGTGCTCGAGTGGCTTCCTTCCAGACTTGTGACCCTTAGCAACCCAAGTGTAACTAAACTTTGCACACAGTGAATCCCAGACTGACCAGGCTGATAAAATAAGTCATTAATATTTTACTGCCCCGGCGGTGACATTAGTGAAGGCGGACAGCTGAGCTGAGCGTGTGCAGTGGTGCTGCTTAGTGCAACTGCCCACTGATGGTTCTGGAGGCATCTAAATGTGTTCAGTGAAAGGACGAGTGGTTTTAGCTTCAACATGTGCCTCTGCCAGGAGGGGTAACCGCAAAAGTGAGAAATCTTTTTAAAATCATGCTTCTTCAAACCACTTCTGATTAAAACAACTAACTAACAAAACTAATATTTTGTTTGCCTAAATGCTAATTACATTACCTATTTGCCATGTCTTGCACCTAGTTTCCAGGTAAGAAGCTGGGTGGATTGTGGGTTCTGTTGTTATCTTTTCTCCTCCCAAAAATGGAGGAATGCTGGATTATAGGGAGATAGATGCTGGAGCAATTGGAACTGCCATCTGAAGAGGTTGTGGCATCAGTACTGATGCTGGGTACATGTGAAATAAATAGCCTCTTCTGGGATATTTTTTTGTCTTGAGAGAAGGATTGTAGGGCATGCCTGGTTTGTTTTCTATTAAGAAAGCAATGCTTTAGCTTCTCATATTTTGCTGTGCCTATTGTCCTGAACAACAATAGCCATTTTTCACTTTAATGAGTGCTAAAACTCATGCCAGTTTTGTTTAAAAGAAAGAAAATCTTGAAAATAACATTTCACATAAGAAGTGAAAATTCAATATGAGTCACTTTATATTTACCTGCTTTTCTTTTTTGCTGTGGATAAGTAGACTTTTAATGCATTTAGCTCTTCTCTATTTTAATCTAAGTTTTCTTATTCAGTTTTCTTAAGTTTCTTACTTTTTCTCCTTTCATACTATATAAAAGATGTGTTCAATAGCTTTATAAACTAATAATTCAGACTTTCTGCCTACACTTCTGCTATATTTCTAGACAGATAGATGTAAATAGATACCAGTTTCCTAGTTTTCAAGAGAGGAAAATATCATATTGAGGATGTAATGATGTTGATTATATACTAAGTAGGTAGTTCTCTTCAACCTGTTTTTGTAATGCTATTATGATAATCTGATTATCATGCTGTCAAGGGAAAATAATCTTATAGAACCATTTTATGTGGTGATTAATGAGTAAGAAACTTTAGGGGATTGAGTTACTTTTACAACTAGAGGTAATTACAATGAATTAATTAATTACATTTAATTAGCTACATGATCAGGGTGGTTCGTGGACATGACAGCAATATATCTATCTGTAGAAACCATCACATAAAAAATCACAAAATCTGCTCTTAGAATCCATTTTGTATTCTGGAAATGATTTAGTCAGTTTCATTAGCACTACATCCAGGCTTGATTTCTAACTCTAATCTCCAATATCCTCTGAGTGTCATAGGCTTGTTGAGACAACATGATCCCTCACAGTATAAGATTAGAAAAGCCATTACGCTTCTTCAGTATCTGTGACAGTGTGCTTCCACCCCCCTGCCATTGATCTGGCCATTGCACCCCAGGCCTTGCTCAGGTGGGTAATGACCACGATATTGCCAATGGAATATGCACCAAAAAAAAATGTATGACTCTTAGTCTAACATCTTACCCCATAAATAGTGATCAGGCCAAGAGCCCCTGGAGCTCCTCTACATGGCCCCTGGCTGCACAACAGGATCTTTCCTTGAGTCAGGACACCTCTCAAGGTCATGCCTGCTGCAGAGGTACCGTACTCCTTGAGAGAGATTCCTTGCAACAGATCCTCAGTAAGTGATTAATAGCTGGCTAAACTTTGTGAGCTTAACTAAGATTATATCCTAGTTTGACTGTGCAGATATAATCCTTAGACATAAAACATTGACCAAGTGTGGGATTAGGAGTGTATGAAGTTGCACCTAAGCTCTTTACCTCCTCCATTCAAGGAGTTCAGAAAGCAAGGGAGGTCTACTGAACCTTGAGACTCAGTGCAAGGGTCTTCCTGATACATCTGACTTACCCTGTCCTCTACGTAGTTAAAAATCAAGTGTGCCTTGCCATCTTGAATCTTGGTTAGTTGCTGTCTTTCTTACGATTAAGCTTTGATAGAGCACTGCATTATACCAATAAATATGCACAGTTTCTCTCTTACAAGTGAAGTATATAATTTCATCCCCAGCAGTGTCTATGTAAGACCACAGATGGTCATAGTTGAATATTTCCATGTATCTTGAAATTACTTAAATTCAGATGTTCAGATTGTCTTTTGTTCTAAAGATATCTATTAAGTTATAAAACCAGGAGATATAGGATGGCTCTCTCTGAGAGAGATAATGAATAATAAATAACGAAAAATGAACTATAGTTATCTGGCTACAATAATCACAATTGAATAATTTATTTATTTTTTAATTATTATTATTGTCAAATGTCTAAGGGTAAAGTACTCAAACTGAGGTTATTAGATTTCGGACCTGCTATATGTAGATTTAAACTAATCAAAGCTGAATTACAAAGGTGTTAAATTTAGTCTGTCTTATTGAGTTCACTTGAAGATTTTGTAAGGAGGGGGGAATCATCACAGTTTGAGGTTTTGTTATTTTTTTCTTTTCCAAATACCAGGAAGTTAAAATAACAGAACTGGAAAAAGAGAGTATGTATGGACTGAATAGGCACAAGACCAGAAATCTCAGAAGACTTTTTTGTGTGCAATATCTGGTTTCTAAATACTTTTTTTTTTTTTTTTTTTTTTTTTTTTTTTCTTAGACTTGATTAGAAATCAGTAAGTGTTTTCATAAATGGATCTCCTGGGACTACAGTATTTGCAACACTCCATGGCTATTTGTGAGGCACTGTTTTGTTATTGTAGCATAGTATAGAATGCTGCATCAGATTCACAAACATAAACCTGATTCTTATCAGAATAATTTATCAGTTGCCAGCTACAATACAAATATAGTTTAATGCTTGCTGCTTTGGTGTAACTATGTGCCAGTAGTTACAAGTTAAATACCAAATAAGAGTTTCAAATACTGAATGTATCTATTCAGGAGACCTGAGAGAAAGGCTTGAAGCTGCAACAGGGGTGGTTCAGGCTGGTTATCAGGAAGACGTTTTTCACTGAGAGGGTAGTCGGTCACTGGGACAGGTTCCCCAGGGCGGTAGTCATGGCACTGAGCCTGCTGGAGTTCAAGAAGCGTTTGGACAATGCTCTCAAACATATGGTCCTATTTTTTGGGTGGTCCTTTGGGCACCCGGTTGTTGGACTCGATGATCCTTATGGGTTCCTTCCAACTCAGATATTCTGTGATTATATAATCTATTGATCATATTGATAGGGTATCAAAATTAAGCATAAAATTTAAATAAAATGTTGACTAAATAGCTCTTTTTGAACAATTTATTTTTTATGCTGTTAATGAATATCCAGTGGTTTTTAACTAGTAGATCACTGAATTATTAACAGGAGCCATTAGTTCCCCATGTTTCATTGTTGTTGTTTTGTTTTGTTTTGTTTTTCTTTTTTAGGCTAGTGCTTTTCTTTACTAAATTTATTGAGCAGTGGGAAGTTAATAATAACATCCAGCTAAAAGAATGTATCTTCAGAAGTCAGCAATAATATGGCAGTGACATTAATAACAACTCATTCCTGAAGGTGGTCCTACCCCTTTTCCAGTTATTTAGGCCGGCTGTTTTATAAAGAAAAAGAAGTTTCAAAATGTGTGTGGGGGATATATATATATATCTATTTATCAAGCAAAATCTTAATCATAGCTACATGTTATTTATTTATAAGAAAAATAAAAATTCTGACTCCTTGTGGGAAAGAATAAATGGCTGTGAAAAATATTATCTTTTTTAATGAAGCAGATAGGTATTTTGTGTTTTTATATGGCTTCCATTGCCATAAACACTGAGTCATTTCTACAGGGAAATAATTGTGTTCAGTATGTTCTATTATGATGATTTTCAAGGAATTTACTATTTGTGTCTCTCTTATTGTAAGAACACAAAAAGAAGGTTGTTAAACAACCAGTATCTCAAGAGTTTGTAATCATATAATATAATATTTCTGTATGTCTGTAATCCTTGTATACATAAGAATGCATTTTCTTTTATTTATATTATATAAATTTTCTTTCCATTAAAACAGGTTCCCTAGACTGAAATTAAAAGTATAAAACACTGCAAGGTGAAGATCATGCATCTACACTAGGCATACAGTTTCTGGAAAAAAAAAAAAAAAAAAAAAAAGGAGAGAAAAAAGAGATTTCTATGTTTACATTTAGAGAGTACTCTATGATATGCCAGCTAAAGCAGCCAGGAGAAACTTATTTCAATATCTAGCTTTTTTTATCATATCTCTGGGAGCTTGGACTGTGATCCACTGTTGCTCATTAATTTCTGATACTTGCACAGTTTCTTCAGCTCAGTGGAGTTTAGTGGTCCAAAAGTGTCTTGTAAAATACTGCTTTTGTTGTTTAAAAGCCCAACTTCTGATTGCATATTAAAAAATTATGAAGCAGAGGGGTAGTAAAAAAGGAAGGATAAGAAAATAAGGCTGTATTTTGGGCTATGATATTATTTGTATACAACTACTTTTTAGCATTTATATTTATGCTCAGTAAAAGAAGAAAAACAGTACTTAGAAGCATAAAGAAACGTCTCACAATTGAAGTCATAACATCAATTTTACATGGATTTTGATTTTGAATTATGGACTTCTTATTTTCCTCTTGCTTAGATTTGCCTATGCAGAGAAAATTGCTGTAAGTTCATCCAGATGTTACTCCATCAATGGGCAAATAAAGTCTTTCCCATTTGTTATCCAGAAGTCAAATTTACAGAGATCTGGGCTTTTATAGGTATATGAGTATAAGTAAATCTGAGATGAACTGTTTTGATTGCTACTGTCTGAGAAATCTCTTCTGTTCCTATAAACAGAGCTCTTCTGTTCATATAGCAATATCTTGGCAATCACATCTTTAATATGGTCATCCTAAGTTTTAGTTCATATGTGTTTTCTTATTGGGACTTGCTTAAGATCACAAGTTCAAGTTTGTGGTGAAGTAAGAAATAATAATAAAAAAAAAAAACAGATATTTGGAATTAAAGTCCTTGAACCATGGGATAATTGTTTATTTCTGCATAAAAAGACAAGATAGCAGAAGGGATCTACAGTGAAGGGATCTAGTGAAGTCACTGGAATGTCAAAACACTGGTCCCAGAAAACAAGGCATGGTATTTTCTCTCTGCAAAGGTTATCTCAACTTTTCCCTCCCATTGTTAAGGTTCTCATTTACACCCTTGCTATCCAGTAATGTCTACTGAAGATTTTATACCAAGATCTCAGTAGTACTTGTCTTATGCTGTAAAGATTACCTAACTTAAATCGCTGAATATACTGGGTTTGTTAAATTATTGGAGCCATGTATAATTACTAAATTTTGCTCCAGGTATTTTTTCAAAGAAATTTGTCAAACTGTGGGAAGCTACATGTTTTTCTTTTTTCTTTCAAAGAAAGACATTTTTTTTGACATTGTAATTCTAGGCTGGTATATGAATAAGATTGTTTAAAAGGAAAATTAGACCACTGAAGTCCTTTAGATATTAATCCTGTAAAAGCTACTGGTTTGAAGTTTTCCCTGAGTGAATTCTTACTTCTTCCTAACACTGTTTCTCATAAGGAAAAATTAATTTCATACCGAGCAGGCTAAATGTGAAATTCTTTGTTCAATTTTTACTATCAAATTTGTGTAGATCTTCTTCCCAACTACAAAAGTTTCTAATCTCTATGCAATATGAGGGCAGGTGCCTTTGGATGAGTAAGTAGAGGTAGGGGGTTAAATATGTTTTTATACTTCTGCCAAGTGTGAAACTCTAAGTTAGGTAAGCTTGAGGAACCATTATTTTACAGTAAACGTTAGGCTGATGCTGTAGCTCAGGTGTATCTTCCTAGCCGAGGGGTTCACCCAGGTGCTGGCTGTAGAGCAGTACCTAAAGCCAGCAGTTCTGCACTCGGGGTTTTAGCGTGGCTGGCGGCAGCTTCACAGCCCCTTGCTTATCAGGTGGTGCTGACAGACTGACAAGATCTTGCCTCTGCAAGTGGAGGGGGCTCTTGCTCTTGTCAAGCTGAAGCTCATCAGGAGCTACTGTGTTCAAGGGTCTAGCAGGGAGCGAAATACTTCACTTATTCAACAATAGGTGTGTTTTTCCTATGTAAGAAGCAGCGGTTAGGAGATCCTAATGAGCTGGGAGCTCAGCAAGAGGCAGAGTGAATCAAGAGCTCTTGTTTGTCATAGCGGCAGATGTTGCTTCTGCGCGCAGCAGGCGTGATTGCTGTCTGGATGGGCTTAAGATGTGACAAGTGTTATCTGGCTGGAAATTTGTCATGCTTGACCCCAAGCAAAGATGGAATAAAGCTTGTCAACATAGATACAGCCCATAGATACGTCCGCCTGCTTACCATCAAAAATCTCTGCAAGCTTTTTATTAAAAACAGAGAATAAGTATTTCAGTTGGTTTGAATCTGGAATGCTAAGTAAGGCTTAGTTGCTTTTAGTAAATAATAACTCTGGAAGAATTGGAGTTTTAGGAATATACTTACATGTTTATTTATAAGCAAGAGCTTTTTGGTTTGGCAATGTGAAAAAAAAATAAATAAATTACAAATTCATCACAGCTCACCTAACTCAAGGTTTACATTCTTCAACATTTTTCCCTTCTCTCTCTCTCTCTCTTTTTTTTTTTTTTTTTTAAAAAAAAAAAAAAAAAAGGACTCTTTAGGACTGTATTTTTTCTACTTTTTACTGGGGTAAAAAACAACAACAAACTAGCTCTAAGTTCAGTTAGTTTCATGAGGGAAACTCCAAATTTTTCAAGTGGTGTTGAAGATGTTGGGCACACATTTTAGAAAGTTGATTGAGATATGATACACCCATTATTTCTAGTTACATATCCATAGGCAAAAGAAAAAAATAATAGAAGATAAAAGTACAGCAAAAAATACACTGATTCTTTTACTCCTTCTAATTCTTAATGATAACTTTTTATGTTCAGGAGTCCAACACCATTTCGTCAACTGCTCTGAGACATGGAAAGCTCTTATGGACAATTGGACATGCAGTTCTGTTCAATTATTTTTATGGCCCTGAGCTCTGGTAGTCATATGAAAGATACAAGTTTAAGTAAACTCTTTTGAATGAAAACAATGAAAAGGGATAGAGGGATGGAGAAGGGAGACATTAATCAAAACAAGGCAGGGAACTTGCACAAAAATAGGAGTTCAAATTTCAAATCTTGCATTTCAAACTGGTAAAATGTTAATGCTCTCTCAGTCCTTCTCTTTAGCCTGCAGTAGCCAGATGTCTGTCCAGACTGAGGTAGAGATCCTGTGTTTTCAGGCAGGGGATAGATGACATGGTTCCAAGGCACATTACTTAGTTCTGTCGAGCCATATGTCACCTCAAGATCTTCTAAAGTTCACTGAAGCTCTGATGAACGGAATCTCCATCTCCATGTTTAGAGTCTATTAAGGCTATTGTTGTTCCCTGCACTTCTGATTTTGTTCTCCTGTTGTTTTCAAATGTTATTTAAACATAGAACTTCTGTGGAGATATCAGAAAGGCTTTGTTTTGGTTGCTTCAGTTTGCCTTCTAGATAGACTTTTTTTTTTTTTTTTTTTTTTTTTTTTTTTTTTTTTCTGGACTTGTTTTACATGATGTATATGACTTGCACAGGACGTCTTTCCTACTGTATGAGGAGTAAGGAGGAAAAGTGACAGTCTTGTCATTAGAATAACAAATCTCAAGGTCATTTCTGAAGTATTTAGATTTTCAAGTGCTCTCATGTGGCTGTCATGAGATGGATATATAGAAAAGTATTACCTATCAGTATTTAGTTCCGTCATAACTATTTGATGGCATAGAAAGAGACTGGCTTTCATTGGAAAATTGAAGCTTGAGAAAATATGCAACTGTAAACTAGATAATAATAGAAATGATGTAGTTGCCATATGTACCCAAGAAATTAAAGCACGCTTATCTGATCTCTGTCAGTTTTACAGTAACATGGATGTTAGTTTAAAAAGCATGTTGAATATGTTTGTACTGAATAAAGGGACATAAAGTGTCTTATGTTAGAGAGGGATTTGGATGCCTTACAAAATTGATGTCAGAATGCTAAGAATCCTTGTTTTCTTGTTCTATGGACAATTTCAAGTCCTTTTGCGTATTCATCTTGCTGTACATATATGCATGTGACATGAAGATGATATAAAGATGGTATGATATCAAGATGATGAAAGAGTATCAGTACCTTACTCTCTGTTGTCCAAACTACCAGTAAGCCCTTCGTGCTACTTAAAAAAAATCTCCTGAAATTAATCTCAAGCTACCTATTTATAGATAGATTTTTAAAAATTAATAAGTTACTGGAAAATACATGAAATATGTGAGTCATTGGAGATAGAACTGCAGTACATATTGAAGCTGATATTTTATGTGGCTAATGCCTTTTATACATGAAGGAAAGAAAATGCTTTTTCTTTCATGTCACAGTAGGAATAACTAAACCAGCTGTCCAGTGATGGCTGCTGTTAGAAGAAATAAGTTAATTATTTTGTGACGCTTGTCATAGCTAACACTGAGTGGATTACAGTGCACAAAAGCTAAAAATAACTTGTTCAGGTGTAATAAAGATGAAAGAAATGTCTGGCTATCTGGATCTAGTGAAGGTTGAATCTCAAAACAATGAGTTTTGAGATGTTTTCATTTTTAAATGTTGATGCTTTATGGTTGATTTCCTCTGAATGTATCTGATTGTTAAAATTAAATTGTACTTCACACACAAATATATGTATTAGATTGATGATTAAAAGGACAACTGATGATACAGTCACAAAAAAAAAGGGGGGGGGGAGGATCTGGGAAGAGAAGAGGCTTCTTACTGAATGTAAGTCCACCTATAGTTGCCATCTGGGGTGGTTTCACACTGATGGTTAGCTAAACTCAACTCTATCACACTGCCCTCTCACTCCCTCTTGTCAGAAGAACATAGGGAGAAAATATGATTAAAAAATAAAAAAGTAAAGGGGGCTCATGGGCTGAGATATGGATAATTGAATTAAAAGAAAAAAAAAAAAAAGCCATTTAGAAGCAAAGATGGAGAAAACAATTATTCTTTACTTCCCACCAACTAGCAATGTTTGCCCATGTCCTGGGAAGCAGGACCTCAATATGTGTAGGAAGAGGACAGATGTTTTGATAACAAGAACCCCCCCTTCTCCTTCCCCTTTCCCAGCTTTTGTTGCTGACTGTGAACCATTCCATACAGAATATCCCTTTGTTCGGTTTAGGTCAACTGCCCTGGTGATGTCCCCTCCCCACCCCTTGCCTACCCCCAGCCTAGTGGGTTTGGGGTTTGGAGGGAGTCTTGATGCTGTGCCAGTACTGCTCAGCAAAAGACAAAACATGGGTGTGATACCAAGGCTGTTCTAGATATACGTGCAGAGCTCAGAGCTCAGCACTGTATGGGATGCTGTGGGGAAAGTTAAACCCATGCCACCCAGGCCAGTACACCATCTACATAATTATGTCATCTACAGCAGCAACAATAAATTGCATTATCGAATATTATAAGGGAAGTTAATGGTCTTTGTGGAATAGAACCATCTAGGACAAGAGAGGGGCTAATTCTCTTTATTTCTGGTTTGAGAACTGTAGGCAAAGCAATGAGATAAACATCTTGTTTTATGCAACAAAAAAGGTAATTTTTCCCCTT
This sequence comes from Nettapus auritus, assembly GCA_011076525.1. Taxonomy (NCBI): domain Eukaryota; kingdom Metazoa; phylum Chordata; class Aves; order Anseriformes; family Anatidae; genus Nettapus; species Nettapus auritus. Next base: position 115,777,081 of record CM021766.1, read on the forward strand.
CTCTCTGTTTAATACATAACCAAAGTCTCACATAGGTACAGATATGTAAGGCTGTGCATTCAGCATTTTATAGAACTATGAAGTTAAATCATTCTGCTGTGTTAAATGCCATGGTATTACAATCTTGAGTAATTTCTGGATGTATACACTGGTTATGAGAGTGGAGTGTATAATTAAACAACTGTCAAGAAAACTTAAAAAATGCCAGATACTTTTTTTTTTTTTTTTTTTTTTGTGAAGGCTTCTTGTAATGAGGCTTTTTAAATACACTGTTCTTCACATTTAACGTAAGACACAGCAAAATAAATAATAGAGGGCTGAGCTTAGAAAAAACACGTAATACAGATACAGTAAATCAAGACCTCTAGTTTAAGGCTTTCAAATGTCTCAAGAATTGTCCCTGGCTTTCAGAGTGGCACATACATTTAACCTGAGTGATTTCCTTTTTCAAGCCCCACCGGAGATGTTACAATTGTTCAAAGAATATTGCTGACCAAAAAGAAGAGAGGTCTCTGATACTGATGTCTTAGAAGAACAGCGTTTCAGAGCAAATTGAAACTTTTTGACAAGAGCCTTAGGCTTTCTGTTTCAGAGATATTCGAAGTCTGTAAACAACTTACATATGCCACTTGCTTGGTGCCAGATGCTTGCAGCCAGGTTAGTTGAGTTTTCAGAAGCTGTAGGGAAGAAAATGTATCCTGATTTGTTTTCTATGTTCTTGAGGTTTTGTTTTGTTTTGTTTTTGTGTATTGTTATTTCTTCCAGTGCTGTTGGGAAGATGAAAAAAGAATTGATCCATGTGAAAGTTACAAAAAAACACCAGCATGATCCATTATACCTTAATTCCTTTAGTTGTTTTCCAAAATGAGGAAGCAAATTCTGAAAATGCTCTGCCTTAAAAATTAGGAAAACTGAATATTACTGTGAGTGTAGTAGGCTTTGAAAAATAAAAACATAAATGTGTAGTTTGTTGAGATTGAATTAATTTATCTTCACAACTTAGTGATTGTTCACATACTGATGAAGGGACTGTTATTATTATTATTATATATATATATTATTTTTTTTTCAGAAGAATTTGATATATAGCAATAACCAATACTGACCTTCTGAAAAAAAAAAAAAAAAAAAAAAAAAAACATATTTATTTTCCTGAAATGGTCTAACTAGTGTTTCTCATGACTACACAGTGGTGCTTCCATGTGTTCACTTGTACTAACAAAATATACTTAGTTATAGATTGTATAGCAGAGTCCATTAAAGGTTGTACTTAAAAAACATATATTAGGCATTTTTGTAAGGCAACAGTTGATATCTCATCAACAACATGTATACTTATTTTCTTACAGCCTTTTCATTTAAAGTTTTAATACTTCTCTCTTATGTCAGAAATATTAGTTAGCAGGAGGAAGGATTAGAAGAGTTATTGATAAATGAGCAAGTTCTATCATTAAATCCAGATTGTACTTTGCACTTGCATTGCTATAAAGAAATAAGTAACTGTCTTTCTCCTGTGCCTTATGACAGCCTTGTGAGCCATCTGTGAAATCTGTTGGAAGACAACTTAGACATGTCTCCCCTTGCATCAGTCTTGAAGATAGTCACTTCTAAGAAGTGGCTGACTTTAAAGATCATTTATGTAATACAATTCAGCTTGGTAAAATGTATTTGAAATATGAACCAGTCTGGTGCATCATAGATTTATAATTAAAATGCTACCCAAGTTAAGCCTTGTGTAAGCTAATTAGACATCTTTTGTGTAGTGAGACTATATGTTTTACAACTTAAAAAATTATGTACCGGTCTTAGAAAGTGAAAAATGTAAAAGAAGCTTATAATTATTGGGTCAGGCAGGGAGGTTCCCTAAGGTATTATGACTCTTTCCTGACAAAAATAAAATAAAATAAAATAAAATAAAATTACAATAACATCAGCTTTTAATGTTCAATTTATTACTTCCTTGTCCTTCCAATATATAGTTTGATCTTCAAGCTCTGTAAATTGCTGTGACTAATGGCAAGAGATCTGATATGAACCATAGTTCTGATGTATGGTTTGCATATGATCTGGGTCATGGTATTGTATATTTATGGGAGAAAGGGCAAGACCCGAATTCTCCTGTTCTTGAACCTTCTCGTGCTTGTAATATCTCTGCCATGTTTGTTTTATCTGCAAAGATTTATTTTACTGACAGAAAAGGAAAATATACTTGTCCTACCCTCAAAGTGGTATGAGCAAGAGAGTGATGATCAAGTCCTCAGTCTCCCATTGTGCTGACTGAATGAATATTCAATTTGTAAGCTTATGCTATGATAAGAATTTTCTCTGAAATAGTTAGGAACTCCAGCTTAAAAGGCAAAAATTAAAAAAAAAAAAAAAAAAAAAAAGCAAAATGTGCAGTTAACTGTTCTTCCCCTCCCCCCACCCCCTTTCCAGGTTACTGGTTAACATCTTATATTTATGGCTTCCATGAGTTTAGCATGGACTCAATGAATATGAAATTCAATAAATACATATGATCACTTTTTTAGGGTCTTCTGAGTCAATAAAGAGTAAGGTATTTTGTAAAAAAAGATAGATTGGTTGCTTAATGCAACCAAGTCATCCTGCCCCCCCCAACTACTCTGTGCTGCCTAGGTAGACCTGTCATGGTCTTCATTCCATGTTCATCTTAGCTTTTTCTGCCATAAAATTGCCTTAGTGTTGAAGAGAGGCAGTTACATTACTGAGGTATTCTTTTAGGTCTTAGTGGACTGTAGCATTTTGGGAAGTATTTTATGGCATGTGGTGTGCCAGTGGAGATTGTGTTGTGCTATTAGGACATTAATCAATAAATGTTACAGGGTAAGAATAATAAATAATCTGTTGGCAGCCTTGTCTTTAAATGATAAGAAGAATAACAAAACAAAACAAAAACGTTTGAAATTATAAGCTATATTCACTACTTTTAAAAGTATTTTTAAGTTCTCAATTCCACATTATAGATATTAATGATATTTATATCATTATTAAATTATTAAAATTATTAAAATTATATAATGATATATAGATATTAATGTTATTTCTTTCATAGCTCAATTTCCATCCCTTTTAATAATAGAGAAATTCATTATATGAATCAATTTTTGCTATTGTCACTGTATTTTTAATTGGTTTTGAAAATAGCAGATTGTAATGTTGCAAAAAAGTAATGGTAATAGAAGCACTGACAACACGGAGCTTGATTACTCATACAGTGAAGCTTGATACATTTAGAAATAATGTTACATGAAGAGGTGTCTTGCAGTTGCTGGAATTTGTACTCATGAGCTGAGGAGGGGTCTGTCAGCCTTACATCCTACAATCTGGTGAGGTGAACACATACTTCCAGATACAACAATGCTTGAAAAATGAAATCTTGTATAACACTGACTTGGGTAGAGGATTTTTTGTTTGGTTTGGGTTTTGTTTCTTTTGTTTTGTTTTTGTTAGTCCTTTGTAGAAGGTTAGCCATAGAGCCCTCAAAGATGTGTTGGTGATGAAGTCAGTCCACTACCTGGCTTTGGTGCTTGCTCACCACTACAAGCTGTTTGATGGGTCAGAAGGGTTCCGCAATGAACTTACTTTGTCATCATCATTGTCTTTTATTTTAATTTCCTTTATTCTTTGGGCCATAGTCTGCTCCAGGAATAGCAAAGGAATAGAACAAAATCCCCGAGGTGTGTATTGATACTGAGTGGGGAAGTAGTTTTAATTCAGGGACCTTGGGCCAGTAGGTGGTGGAGTTTGGAAAAATGTTCTATGGCATGTGTCATGTGAAGATACACCGCACACATGTTGTCCTGACCCTTTTGGACTAAACAGCTTTTGCAAAATGGATTGAGATAGCAAGAGACTTGAACTGGATGATCAGGACTGTCTATGTCAATCCTATGGTCCTAAATTTAGGATCTGAGAAATTGCAGCTTTTATGTAATGTCTAGTGTCCATATGGAATAGGCTGTTTTTTTTTGTTGTTGTTTGTTTGTTTGTTTGTTTTTTTCCCGTAGATTGCCCTCAGACAGTGTTTTAACCAGCCTACATTTTGCAGTGTTGTCACTTACAGTAGAAGTTAGGAACATTTATTTATTTATTTATTTATTTATTTATTAAGATTTATAGGTACTGGTTTCAAGTGGTCTTGGATACATCATGTTCCTACACATGGAAACATAAAGAAGAGTCTAATTTAAGGTTGTCACTGCATTGTAAGATCCTGTGTTTTATAAAAGATTAACTGCTGCATGAAACTGTTATATTTGGAAGAATTAGAGAAAATACCCTCCATTAGATTTCATCAGATGCTTAGAGTATTAAGGCATGAATTAAGCTGAACAGAGCTTTTGTGACATTTGTATAAGAGTAGTTTTTATTCAAAAATACTGAATATTCCTGAAAGTGTACAATATTTTATTATTTTAAATCCTTCTAATCACTCCATCACTGCATCAAGGACCTGAAAAAAATTAAAAGGTGATGCTTTTATACCGTGTTCCTGTCAATAGTACTAAACCTACATATAAACATAAAACAGTTCACAATACATACAAGTTATTATGCTTAGTAAAATGCATCAATTCTATAAGACAACTGTGGAAAAAATCCAGCTAACATTCAGGACTTTGATGTTTGTATAATTTACATTTGTATCATTCATGTGCAATTTCAGCTTGCTTTACTTTAACTTACCTAGAGGTGAGGCATCTATAACCTTCAAGTGCTATTTCACCTGTCATTGCTGTCAGAGGAGAAGGGTTTTCCTAACATTAGATCAAGAGTTGAGATACCTCTGTACATTCCTTGCTTCCTCTGCCTGAAATGTTATGTCAAGGTTTCTAGTCTGTGTCTGTAAAGGTGTCTGTAAAGGTGACCTACAGACACACAGTACTGTCTACATGACATAGGTGACTGGAAAATGAAACGCACTTTATTCCTTGTACTTGGATGCCCTCCACTGTAAGAGGCTGAGTGGAAGCTTCAAATTGATTTATAGTTCACAAAACAAGACAATACATAACAAAGCTGCATCTATAATGTACATATTTACATCTAAATCTCACAGTGCTATCAGTACTGTGAAGAAATCTTAGTTATAATGCAAGCCAATAAGTATGTCAATGAGTATTTGAAGCATCTTTTTGTGTTGTATATTAACTTTTCTCATATGTAATTGTATATTAACTTTTCTTATATGTAATATGCAAGGATTTTTTCCTCCTTTTGTGAGATAATTGCCTGCATTTTAGCAGATACCAACAAACAGAAGATAGCAACAAGTGAGAGAAAATAATATTGACAGTTTTTGTTTGCTTTTTTTTTTTTTTCCACTGTCATTCTCTAGATTGTGAATTTCACCTAACATTTCCCTACTGTTTGACCTCAGTCTCACATGTTGTCTGAAGACAGATGTCTTCATACCAAGAGCCCTCCCCCCTCTCCTTTCCCTTTCCCACCTTTTATTGTTGAGTGTGACACCATACGTTATGTAATATCCCTTTGGTCAGTTTAGGTCAGCTGCCCTGCTAATGTCCCCTCCCAGCATCTTGCCCACCCCCAGCCTATTGGGTGTTTTGGAGAGAGTCTTGGTGCAGTGCCAGCAATGCTCATCAGTGGACAAACCATGGGTGTGATACCAGGGCTGTTCTAGCTACATGTGCAGAGCTCAGCACTTCATGGGTTGCTGTGGAGAAACTTAACCCCATGTCAGCCAGGCCCAGTACACCACTGTAGATCTTTGCTTTAGGCATTGCTGTAGTCCACAAAGGCATGCAAAACAGCTGATCACTGGACTCTCCTGGATCCATCACCTGTTGTCGTGTTGACAATGTCTTATCCTAACACTCATGGTCTTTTCTGTCCTATATTCCTACACTGTATTTTCTAATCTGATCAGTCTTTCTCCCTTACATTTAGACTTGAGGACAGACCTTTATTTCATTTATTTGCATATTTTAATGTGACTCATGAATGCAGAATCCATCTGTACCGCTTTTAAAAAGGATTTAATTGTGACGGAAGAACGGACAATCCAGATGTAAATCTACCTGATAGGCTTTAATCTGTAATTGTTTTTTGTGCAAAGATTTAGGCAATTTTAGCAAAATGGTGTATAATAAAGCAGTCTATTCAATTCTTTATGTAACATTACTTTTACAACCATTTAACTGCAATAAGGTTGTTGTAGCGAAAATTTTGCTTCACATAGCTAAATGAAAAGATAAAATTAAACTCATGTTTCAGGAGTGGACCTTAGAAAATGCTGTAGTAGCATCTCCTAGGACATTTATATTGAAATTTTCTTGCCAGTTTTGCAAAGTTTAAATACTACCTGTCCTAAGTTGCTACATGTTTCCTGTCACCACAGGCAAAATCTTCTTTTCCAGATCTTCAGGTCACTGTATGTTTACTTACTGCTGGAAATATATTGTCACTTGGAATCCAGCAGTCATGTAAAGGTAGGACAAAAAAACTTAGTTCTCTAAGCAAGTGTGTGAAAGAAGAATTGATGACCTTCAGTCTTTATTTTGACAGAGATCAATCTGTGAGATTTCATGCATTCAGTTTGTAATGGTTTTATATGCCAGGAGTTAGGATCAGTATGTCATTTACAGCACCAGTATGAGCCTTCAAATGTAAGTTTGTGATAGGAAGCTGAAATAGAGCACTGATTTTCATTGTGTAGAGATTATGCATGGTGAGTATAACCTACAGAAGTGCTGCAGAAGATTTAGCTTGATAGAGCTAATAAAGTTCTGCAGAAGATTTAGCTTGATAGAGCTAATAATGACAGAGGAAAAGCTGTGAGCTAAATGTTCAGTAGAGTATTGTATATTTTTCACTTAAGCAGTCTGAATGCAGTTCACTTCATATATTAATGTAAATGAATATTTTTAATAGACCAGTAAGTAATGTTGAAAAAAACAAGAGTACCTTGAGGCACATGGTCTGTGCCTCTAAGAAAAGTGCAGCAAATTCCTAGCAATAACACATAAAAACAATGGCTGTTTATTTTAGTCTAACTATGTTAACAGTTGGATAGCTTACAAGTAGTGTAGTTATTATCTACAGATGTTTTAGCTGGAGGTAGAGGTAACTGTGATTTTGACTCACTGGAACACAAATAGAAATAGTACTCAGTAGGGTCAGATGGGATATAAAACATGAAAAATCCATTTTGACTTAGAATCCGTGTGAAGACTTCTGTCAGAAAGAAAACAAACTACAAGTCCTAGTAGACACCAAAACAAGACCACCATAGCCTTCCATCCTGTTTTAGAATCTAGATAGGGACATAACTGAAAAATTATAGTCTATAGGAAGGATGAGCATATGCTCAAACAAGATTTCCCAGCTTCACTTACCATATATCTCATGTAAACAGAATGTTACACTTTTCTTCACAAAGGGGGGACTTACTAGTTATGAACTAGTTATGAAAAAGTTGTTTTATTTAGTAGCCAAAGAGGTTTCTACACATAAAGCTGAACTGTATCAAACCTGAAAAGAATGTACATTAATATAGACTAACCAGCCAACTAGTGATGTGATGCAGTGTGCTGAATAAGGATGCTGAGCCCTTCTCCATTGCCTCTTCTTTTTATTATAGCGTATGCATATAATTCTGTAATAGATAATACCAGAAATACATATTAAAATACCTAGAGACAGCAATCTAATTTCCCATTGTTCATACAGAATGTGGTAGCGGCTCATTTTATTTGATCATCTCTTTTATGTGACGTTATGGTAACAGAATTAGTATTCTCATGTATCTGTCATTAAAAAGATGTAAAAGACCCTTAGCCAACTGCTAGCATGTTCATCTGTTACTACAGTGGTAATCAAGTGATGGCAAATACAAGCAACCCGTGCCTTCAGGATGTCATTATTTTTACTAGGCTACAGGTTACTTCCAAATGATAACTGATTTTTTTTTTTTTCCATAGCGTGTTTAAAATTAGGTTCTTTTGATGTCAGTAAACTGTACTTGTTTTAAATCAGGTGTGAGTAAAAGGGAGAAATAAGTACGACAGTGTTGAAATCAAGTTCACAGAAGTACTGATGTAAAGTGTTTTAAATGCTGTGTGTGTTGGCTTAATTAATTTACTGTCATACTTATATTAATTGTCATATATTGCTATATAATAATTGCTTTAAAATATAGTAATTATAATAAGTTCAAATGTAAAGATATCTTTGCCAAAAGGTCACAGCACTACTTGCAGTTCCCAAACACAGAAGAGATTGTTAAATTTCCAGCTTATACTTCAGGTTTTATAACCCAGTGATTTTTGTGATAAGTGCAACATAGTATATCCCAAGGTGCTTAAGTGACCACTGCTGTTTTAATTCAGAAGATGCTGGACTACAAGCCATATATCTTAGCAAACAGCTGTTTATTGGTTGGTATGTTTCCAAAAATGCTTTGGTTTATGCAATTAATGCTTTCTCAAACCATATTTAGGGGCAATCAAGGGACTAGCATAGATCAAGTGCTGTTCCGATAGCCAGTATTGATAAGGCCCTCTGTTATGAAACTGAAGAGATTTTAACATTTTCCATGTAAGCTATACTACTTGCTCTCGGTGCTACAGATCAGGCTTTGGCACATCTAATTTATCAGAACTTGTGTAAACACAGAGCCCTAAACCAAAACGCTTCCAGAATTACTTGTGTGGTCTTAGGCGGCATCGAAAATAATGGTGAATATAGAATTTCACTGTACAACTCCTTGTCCAGATTTATCCGCTAAATTAGAAGCTGTTTAGAAGTAAGAAATTTCAAACTATATTTACTAAAACTAAATATATATATATATCTTTTTTTCTTTTTTCTTTCTTTTTTTTTTTTTTTTTTTTTCCTGAGATAATCATAAAGCAGAGCCGGTCCAGGAAGTAACTTCACCTGGTTTCCAAAACTTTGGTAGTTTAATTGGTGGAAGCCTGTAGCAGAAAAGTTACTACAGGATTCATTTAAAAATATATATATATATATTTAAGAATTGTCATTGTTTTGGTAAGCCCTTAAACTTTACAGGTTGCTCACATGACTTTCCATGTCTTCGATATACTGCAGTACATTCCAGTTCAAATGAATATTAAAGTTAGTAGGAAGAAAGAAAAATAAAGTAGTGAAGCTCTTAAAGTGAGAAGATTAAATGATACAAGACTGCCTGAGGATGTTGCTTTGTTGCTTTTCTTTTTCTCTGTTCAGAAAACTTTTTAATCATTTTAAATGAAATTTTGATCTTTGTCCTTATCATCACTGGAGAAAAAATGCTATTTGAGAAGAAGCTCTGCATTAGAAAGGTTTAAAAAGAAATCCTAATATTTGACTTTACTTATAACTGTTTGAATTTGGGCTGTTCATTAACTCTTTCTACTTAATAAAGCTAGGTTATAAGGTTCTTTCTTTGACTCAATTAAATTTTCTATAAATTGAAGTAAATTGCTTAAATAATAGAATATGACCTGAGCTCTGAAACTAATACTTCTCCCTATAGTATCTTTAGGATAGAGGGGGTTGGAGACTGGTTGTAATATTTCATAATTCCATTCATTCTTCTGGAATAAACTAGCATTCATATAAAATAAGTAGTAAAGTTGCATCAGAGATAAAAATCTCACTAATTAGAGTTCACAATTCACAGAATACTATTCAGCGGAGCTGAAATTTAGCATGGTGACAAAATTTTCATTGACCTTAGGCATGTGATAGCTGACATTGTCAGATGAGCTGAAAGGCGTTACTGTCACAACCAGATGTTCTTCTTCCTTTATTTTGCTTAATCCAATTTTACCCTTAATTTAGGATTTAACCTGACATCTCTGATCAAACCCATACAGTAAATTATTAGAAAGAAGAAATGAAGGATTTTTATTTCTTTTTCCGTAAACTCAGATTAAATAATGTGTATTAATCGCAAACTATCTAGTTAGTTTGGGGGGGGGGGAGGGGAGGGACAGAGATGCATAGAATAAGGAGTATGTTGAACTGAGTTAATATCTTGTGGAAGAAAGATGTTAATTATATGTTTATGTGTTTATGTTGTATTAGATTGAACTTAAGCTCCAAATGGTGATTAAAGTTGTTTAATGAATTAATGATTTACTGTGAAGGTGAGTGAGTTAATCATGTAAAGATTCAGCTTTATTATAACTGAGTATCAAAGTGAAACAAAGAAAAAGTCTTTTATGACAATTGTCAGCAGATTAATTTTTTTAAATATTATTATAATATTTTTAAGTGAAATCTTTGGAAACCATAAGCTGTGTTAAACTGAAATTAATGTTAAACTGAAAATTCAAAAATAATGGCAGAGCAATGTCTAAGTCTACACAGTATACTTACTATGTCTACGTTGAAACTAAGCATACACAGTTATACTACTTATATTTATGAAGCCTGTCTGATTTTTAAAAATCATAACCAAGTACAGTAGACTTCACAGAAAGAAATGACCTGGTCTTTAAGTTGAACAAATAGAGTAAATTATATCACTACCAAGAGACTAAGCTGCAATAACACTCTTGAATGTTATATTTCTCCTTTTCTTCTTTTCCATAATAATGCTGCAGTGGAAAATCTTTTTTATCTGTGTTCTTCTCTGGTCACACAAACCAAGCATGAAAATGATGTATAGATTTAAGTACTGATATTACAAAAGGGACATTCCTACATTATGATTATTATTATTTTTTATCTTCAACCCTAGGTCTGCAAGATCGTAGTTCCATCCAGTTTCATTCAGGGAAAAAAAATAAATCTATTTTCAGAAAAGAAAGAAGGCTTCGTATATGGAAATGAGAAAATAACTTCTGCTACTCAAGTCAAAATTATACCCTTTAAGGGAAATGAGCTACCCAAAGGAGCCGACCAAAGTGTAGTTCTGATAACCTCAAGAGTAACATTTATACAATATTAATATAGGTGTCACTGGAACAGGCTGCCTCACTGGAACAGGCTGCCTAGGGAGGTTGTGGAGTTTCCTTCTCTGGAGACATTCAAGGCCCTTCTGGATGCCTACCTGGGCAGCCTGCTCTGAGGAACCTGCTTTGGCAGGGGAGTTGGGCCCGATGATCTTTCAAGGTCCCTTCCAACCCCTACAATTTTGTGGTTCTGTGATTCTGTCTTTAACAACTTGTCAGACCTTTGAAGTTGATATCTATTGATATCTATGAATAGTTAATACAGAAGGGTGGACACAAATGACCATACAGAATGATCAATATTTTTTCTTTGTCACTCTAAAAATGTACTAGCAGAGGAGAGAAGCAGCTCTAGATTTTATTTATTTTTTTTATTATTATTATTTTTTTCTGTTTGCTTTTTCTTCACTTATCATCTTCAAGATTAAGACTTAAAAAAATACACTTTTAATAATCCAGGACTGGAAAATCAAATTAGGAGTACTGCAAGAAATACAAACATAATGCAAATGTGATATTTTTGTAACCATGCAGACTAAATAGGCAGAGAAAAAATAAACTGGCAGAATGAACAAGGAAAGCACTATTTTCTAGCTTTGTTTATTATGATCTGATTTAGATGCCTAATTTTTAGCTGCATTTTTACCTTTAAAAATATTTATTTTAAATGTCCTCTTCTAATGATAACAGAATCTTAATATGATCAGCACCTTCAACACAGTAGGAATCTCAGGGTATGAGATGTAACATAAAGAGTTTAGCCATTGAAAGCATCTGTTCCCACAGAAGAAGCATTTCTGGTACACTTAAAATGAATTGCCTTCTGAACAATTAACAGCATGGAAACTCAGATGTAAAGGGCCACTGCTGCAGGGCTTGACCATTATTAGAATGTTTTATCATATGTCATGCATTAGATAGTGTGTGAAAAGACAAGATCTCACAAACACGAATGTGCTTAAAATTAAGCGTTTGGGTAATTCTATTGAACTTCATGAAGCTATCATGTTATTAAAGCTAAGTTTATGAGTGTTGAAAGTGGAGAACATGCTTTATAAAAGAGCAAATATGATAAACTAACTTTATGAAAAGTGTTGGATTTTATTTGTGAATTTGTTTTATATTTCTGATCACACAAGACTTGAGTGACTTATCCAGTGCTTCCTGAAAAATTCCTGGTTATAGTAAAATGCGTAAGAAAAACTGATGTTATACTGTAAATCAAGATGCAGTAAATGGTTTACCATTTCTGTCTGCCATTTATAAACATTTGATTTGCATTACTATAAGAATCATAAATCCTAGCCCAGGACACAAAAGGAATTGATGAAACGAAAACCCTTGTGTTGTGGAATCTTGCTATCCCCTGCCTTGTGTCTGCTGCACTTACTGCAGCAGTCAGGCAGGGTCCTGCCTGGCAGATGACACTAATAATGAGCAGCTGGAACTGTAGGTGAACATGAAGGTAGGAGAAGTTTAGAAATTCAAGTGGTCAGACATAATACCTCTTTGAAATTATCACAATGAATGGAAAGTGCTTTATTGTAGGATTTTTAAGAGCAAGAGTAATCAGAATTTACATATAATTTTCCTTCTTTTGAGAAAGTTAGACAGTAAGCAGAAACATTTAAGTGATTACAACTGTTGTGCAATCTCAACTACACAAAAATACCTTCATGGAAACTGAAGCTTTGTTTTTCAATGCAATAGTGTGGGTTCATCTTGCTTCTGTGGATTTTTTCAGAGTTTATTTCCCTGAGCAAAATTCTCAGTTTAAAAATCCCAGTATTAGTTCTTGGTTAGTATAAAGGCCACAGCATAAAGACCTAAATGAAACAAAGAAATTGTATTTCTGTAGAACAGAGGAAAAGAAGAATGAAGTTTGACTCTTAGTGTTGTGTGTAGGATAGTCATGACTTGGAAGTAGCATGTTATGGCTGCTTTTGTAACTATTCTCACCTGATCCCACTGAGCTAAATTCTTTGCTTAATATGTGCAACTTGCTCCAAGGACTTGTTCACTTGATTATCTAATGACTACCTAGCTTCTCTTTTATGTCACCTTAATATTTTTTGTCCTTCAATCTGCCCCAAACACACGCACCATTTTTTTTCCAATGTCCTAGTACAACTGACATGGCCACATGAGAGGGTAAGAGTCCTGGGGTAGGTGTGCCATTGGGGGCTTTCCAAAGTCATCAGAAGCTCTTCAGGAAAAAAACACCACAAATCACAAATAGGGTATAGAGTCTTGATTCAGAGGTGGTCACAGAACCTGTTGGTGTTCTGTTGCTATTTATTAGCCTTTGGTGTTGCTTGCACAGCAACTGTACTTTGTTTTGTGTGGGATTGTGGGAAGGACTGACTTGAGCACTTTTACTGTAATCATGTACTTGACAATTCTGCTCTTTTTCACTGATCAGCTGTGATCAGAATCAGTGCATACGAGATGCTGTTTGTACTGTAGTCAGAGTTTCTTCTGCTAAGCTTTCCACTATTTTGAAATTGTAATCCCTCTGGACATCCTATGAAGCAGAAGTTAAACTCATCTGCTGGAGAGTTGTCTCTTGATTTTGCAATTTGTACTGGACAATTACATTTTTTGAAATTGAGTGAGAATACACATGCCACAATGGCTCATCATAATCTTAGAATGAGATTCATTTAGCTTGAAGTCATGTGTCTTTCAGAGGAAAAAAGGAAACAACGGCAATATTATTCTACAGTATGGAAGATTGTGGACTGCTTTGTGAGGTGGGTTTTTGATGCCTTGTCTGTCACAAGCTTTTGATGATTTGTGACAAAATTATCTTGGTTTTACAGTGAAATGATATCCTATAGGAATTTTGAGCCTAAGCCTTAGGACCTAAGGAAAAACTTTTTTTTTTTTTTTTTTTTTTTTTTTTTTTTTTTTTCTTTTTTTTTTTTTCCAGTCTGGGGCTGGAGAATAATCAAATGAGAATAATCAAATATTGATCTCAAAAATGTAAAGGTTGCTTGTCAAATACTATACACAGTTGAACTGCCTAAGTTGAAAGGATTTGAAGAGCCTATTGACTCTATTGGTATTATTACATTACTAACTCAGCTTCATCATTTCAGTAAAACAAAGATAGGGTAAATACCTGAAAACTGAAATAATGTGAAATGGAAGTTATTACAAATGAAAGTTGTTGTGTAAACAAAAAAAAAAATCTGTTTTCTGAAATAGCAGCATGTGTATGAGTTCAATTATACTAGCTGTAGAAATTTAATAAGAAATACACCATGTATTTCTTGATAGATGCATTTATTAATAGATAAGATTGGCTATTCTGACTTTATTAAATAAAGTTTGAAACAATTTTGTAACTTAACAAGTCTATTGTTGCGAGGTATAAAAATTAAGATGACAGGAGTCTGAAATACATCTGGAAACTTTTCTCTTGAATTCTGGATCTACAGAATTCAATCTAGCAAGAGTTCAGAATTGATTTTTACAATTAGAATAAAATGGTAACACAGATACCTTATTTAATTATGCTTTCCCCACTCTATAAGGTGTTCAATTGTTTTCAAGAGTGTTTTAATTAGGAAATTTGTGTCCCTTACATGTACCTCCAAGAGGTATTTTTGTTCCTTTGCTGTATTTCTTTCTTGCCCTAGTTAACCTTATGTTAGTTAGTTAACCTTCACCAGTGGTGTCAATTGTTAAACTTTCTTCCTCCCTGTCTTTGCAAAATGCCAGTTTATAAGAATATGTACGCTAAGGTTTTCCACATCATTTTCTCCTTTGAAGTGCTCATGGATATTTGCTAAAAGAAAAATATAAAGTATATCTCTCAGAACTCCTGTTGGATACCTGGTCTTCAAAATCACTACTTTAAATATGTGTCTTGTAAAAGACCACTCATTCTTAGTAAGGCACGGAACACTAATTGTGTGGAGGAAACAGAGAATGACACAAACATAAACTAAGATGAACATTGCTTTGTGACAGATGAACGTGGAAATAATGTTTAATTCAAACCCAAAATAAATAAATAAGGGAAAGCAACTTGTGACCAAACATCAATCCAGCCTGTGCAACTAGAAGCTTTTATACTGTTCAAAACTTTTTTTTTTTTTAATTTCTTTATTCATATCACAGGTATTGATATTTATATGTTAAAATATATAGATATTCTTATCTATATATTTTGTGATAAGAAGCATTTTTATAGGTTTAGGAAGCACATTTTATATGTTAGATACTGTCATAATCTAGCGAGCACATTTTAGTTATGCCTTTAATTTCTCTTTAAATGCAGTTAAAATTAACAAATGGAGTTAGAACTTCCATGCAGCTTTTAAGTAAATTAGATTAATAATCTGAAAAATACCGTTGTCTTTGATCAATCATAACTCAAACTGTGGGACAAATGCTGTATAAGGTTAAAAATTGTATAAATTAAGTCAGAACACAGTAAAATGCAGTGGATAAAATTCTTTGATTTTCTTCAGCTAAAAAAAAAAAAGTCACATTAGAAGGATGAGAAAATCTAAATCATAAATGAAAGAGATCTGTTCAAGAATGTTCTCCAAAATGCTTCTTTTTGGGCATAAGCTATTGTTTCATATTCTTAAATTGATTTTGCTTTTCTGCTTTGTTTGTGTGCTGTGCTTATTTGCCTTCATACTTTATTCTCCGTGTTCTCTGTTTGCTTTTCATTCTTCTCTGTGAAGCAAACAGCATGGAATATAGAAAACAAACTGGAGAAAAAATGAATACTCTGAGCATTTGTATTGAATTATTGAAAAGCATGAAATTGTGTTGCTATTCATTTGCTTGGTGAGAACTGAACAGAAAAGACTTGCATGCTCTCATATTTCTGATGAGCCCCAGGCCCAGACTGTGCACCGGTGTTGCAGATTATAGACAACAGGAAATCATTCACAATTTTTGTACACAGACGTTTCTCCTTTAACTTTATTGTAGTACTTTTAACTTTTATGTCTTTTGGGTTCATGTTACTGCAACGCTTTCACCCAGGGACATGAATTTATATGTGGCTGATAAGGTTGTATTAAAGGATGTAGTCTTTACTGGTGACAGTTTAGTTCAAATACAGAGTATAGCTTTCATTAGGGTACTGAACATGTCATATTTGTAGAACCCTTAGGACCAGTTGAAAATGAGAAACCTTGTCAGGACAGGAAATGTCATGATGTAACTGCCACTGCTGAGTATGAAATATTCCTGAGGCATTGTGGAGACCCTTTCAGGACTCCACTGTCATAAAAAAAAAAAAAAAAAAAAAAAAAAAAAAATTAAAAAAAAAAGTTCAATAAAAGCAGGATCTCCAAGTAACTGAGGGTTATGAGAAATGACTGGCATGACTATTATGCCACTAGGTTAGGTAGGAGTTAGGATCTTGTTTTGAATGTATTTTCTTAATTCAGATAAGAATAAGAGTAAGAATAATAGTCCCCAAACCAAACTGAATCAAAAAGGTGGATTTCTATTCTTCTGCTCCCAATATATTTGACTTATGTAAATAATTTTTTTAATGTTTTTAATGTAGGTATTCACAGAATGTATGAATGTAAAATATGATCTTTGATTTAAAAATACAAAGAGGTATGTATAAACATTTAGATCTAAAGAACAGTATATATACATAAACACACAGACTGAAAGAACAATTTGTTGTATAGCTGTTAAATAATTAACACCTATTTCTATATGAAAAATTTGCATTTATTTCAGTTGTATGCTGTGCAATATTAAAACATTTCTTACCTTCTAGGAGCCTTAAATGGCATTGATCTCAGTCACACCCAAAAGGTGTTTGCAAAGAGGATTCATTTCCTTACAAATCAGATAGCTAAGCTAGGTAGAATGAATCACCCTTAGAGATGTTGATGCTTTTCTGTCAACTAAATGGGAAGGTAAGGCTAGATGTCTACCTTTTAGGTGATTGAATCATGCTCAGAAAATTTCACAATAGAGGTCCTATATCAGTTTTCTTGGTATCCTGTCTCTGTCTTATAATTAAAGACTAAGTGTACATTTGTGTGATTTGATCACTGAATTGTAAAAATGCATCTCCTTCTTCCAAGGAGGAGGCATGACTTGTTTGTTAGGCTAAAGGGACATCACTGTCACAGAAGTGACTGAAATCTTCAGAAGGGAACCTGCTGGTAAAATGAGATGGCTGAGGTGGCAATTGAGTGCATTCTTCTGACTGAAGGGAAAGATTGGAAGTTCATGGGAATGACAGACTACTACTACCAGTAGTAAATTGTTCTGAAAGTGCAGAAGAGGCATATTCTCACCTTTCTATATTCTAGAAAGATTGTCATGAAATAAAATTATTAGAAGTATGAACATTTCTCCATCCCTTGATTTTGTTAGTGTTTTATTTAAATATGATATTCCAGAGTAGAGAAGGCGAGCAGTAGAAAAGAATAGAAGGATTTTTCATTGTCTGATAAATAAATGTTGGTCTTTTTAAAAAGTCTGCCTTTTTCTTTTTTTTTTCAGAGTGTCACTGGAGAATCATTCTCTAAGATACATTCTTCTTATTTACTCATGTATGAGTGACAGGCAGAATTTGATACATCATTTGAAATATTTACCTATTTTTGAATGAGTAGAGACATTTTTTTCCTTTTTAGAAATCATTCTTTAATTACTTACTTGATGCGGATGATAGGTGTGTATAACACAGGGGAATCATTTAGTGATGTAAATATTGCATATTCCTTTAAAAGAATCTAAAAACTTCAGCTCATAATTTAGCAGACTTTAATTAACTTATTTGAGAAGAAAAATTGCTCCCTTAAGTCTTAGCTTAGCTAAGCAAGTCTTTTTACATTTCCACTGACTATAGTTATTCTAATATTCTGAAAATGCGGAGTGTAGTTGATTTATCTTGAAGTAGTCTTGTTAATCTGCAGGAAGTCATCTAGTGTCCTCCTGCCTCTGATATAGGATTATGATGGAAATTTACTCTTCTTGCTGTAAATCCAATAACAAAACCACTGTTGATTATATTCTGTTTGTATTTATGCCTTCTGAGAACCATCAATATTGTACCACCTATCAAGTAATGCGTATGGTTGTGTTTTCATCTGAGTTATTAATTCATCCCAAACTACATGTTTTTCCTTTCAGCTTTAATGGTCTGGTTATCTATATTTTACAGCTGTGGTCAAGATAATTACTTTGAGTCCCTGCCACAAAGAGAAATAGTCCTGTGCACTGAGGTGACCGTGCTGGTACTCATGCATAAAGACAGTAAAGAGCGGGTGTAGACTCTTCTGACATATTTGCTGATGATGTGACATTTAAAGACATTTCAATGCACTGCTGTTATAAGGAGAGGTTTTTCCAATCTTTCTTACTAGTATATACCTATTCAGAAATGAAAGCATTCAGTCCCCAGTTTCTTTTGCCTTTAAGTTTTATACAAGAAATCACAGCACCTTTTCTTGAGCAGATCTATCCACTACTTTAAAGTTATTAAAAGTGATACAATTGAAACAAGAATTCTAGAGCAGAGTGAATGAAAGAGAACAGCAAAACACCGAGGGCTAGATTAATCCTCTCTAATGCCATATATTACAGCATATGCCATATATGCATGCCATACATACATACTCTCTAGTGCCATACATTAGAGTTGGTATGTCCATAGTGCAGACAGCTCTTCTAGTCTCTCCTTCAATTGATGAAGAGAGAGAGGGCAGTGAAGGTCTGGATGGGCTTGACTGTTCTTCAGAAGTTCGTGTCTTTCTGAAAAGAACAGAAAGTAATGTTCTTGTTATCCTGTAAGGCTGTGGACCCATGAACATCCCTTACAATCAGAATTCATAGTAAACCCAGTTTTAGTGACTTTCTACTGAGTCCATCTTCAAAACATGTGCTGTTCCTTTCCTGTAACTAATGCATATGTGACTGGGTTTTTAGGTATAGATCAACTGCTTTATCATAAGAGATGTCAGAGTCATCAGTTAGTGACAACCTAAGTAATGTGAAGCAAGTCTGTCTTATGTGACCCAAGCTAATTACAAAGACTACTAGTACAATGTTCATGGTCATCAATAGAATGAGAGGAATAGGCTGCATTCCCAACAAAATAATTACTTTTTTAAAACAAATGTTCCATTCAAAAAGCTGAAAAAAAAAAAAAAAAAAAAAAAAAGGCAACAACTAGCATATAACTAGCTTGAATATCCATACTACTCACTTAGGATAGTGAGTTAGTTATGGACATCTCATGATGTCAGGAAATCTGAAATCCCACAGAAAATAATGTACTACACTCAAACAGTTAGGGGTGCACAGAGTTGTCATCATTGTTAATCTATATTTCCTATAGCTGTGTATTAACTTGGTTTAAGTATTGCTTGCTGTAACTGCTATGAAGATATCAATGCTGACCTCAGAAAATCATAAAAAGTAGTTTAAAATAAACCTTTAAGATAATGCAAAATATTTTTTTTCTCTCTCTTCGTAAATAAACATTTTACTGAATGAGGAAATTCCTGGAGTCTCTGGAGTAAATCAGGTGTTCTTAGACTCTGTACATAGAGAAAAAATCATTAATTGTGTGACCAGTCCATGACAGAAGCACTAGACCAGATTTATCCTGGAGGAAAATGCAACATATGGGAAGACAGAAGAAAATGTGTGTTGTGGGAGGTTCTTTTTATGAAACATAGAGTCACTGTGAACACTGCCCAGAAAATCAGAAAATTGGAATTGGTTCAAGCACAAATAGATTAATAGACACACTTCAGTTAGCAAGAGAGATGACAGATAAATTACCATGTAGTTGCTACAATAAAGGATGCAGTACCCAAATCTCATCTACATGGTAACTGGCTTGAAGTTGTTTGAAAAATTGCTTCATAAAATTAAATTGGGTTGTAGAGGTCTTGTATCTGGTTTAAATTAATTTTGACTGCTACATGGATCCAGTTTGTGCTTCGTTTCCTTTTTCTGCTTAAACCTTAGAAGTCATGCCTGTTGCTATGGTGTCTCCTTCTAATTGTAGAATTATTCCCTAGGTATTACTCTGATATCCCTCATATCCTATAGCTAGGTAGCTTCTAATTTCTTTTTTTAAATAGATTTAAATTAGCAGCAGGATTTAAAATTCTGAAATTATTAACTAGCAATCTCTTCTGAAAGGCAGAAGATAAAATCTTGTTTCTCTTGAGTTGGTAGTAGACTCCCACTAAACAAGATGAATGGACAAGTGCAGGTAAAGTTGCCTTGTACTGTCATGGCCTTAGGTGCAGGATGCTTCAAAACTGTTATTTTTCTGAATCATGCAGTATCACAGAACCATTATTTTACAATAAATAAATAAAATCTTAGATCAAAGTATTAGATCTTCATGCGTTGGTAGCACAGGATTTACATAGAGGTAATGTAAATGAATAGTTAAATATAAATAGAAGTAGAGATAAGAGAAGAAATACCATTTCAATTTAAGCACAAGTAGTAAGTGGAATTAAAGGAACAGCAACAACTTTAGAGAAGAAGCTAAAGTCTAACGGTACAAGGTTTCCAGGGAGTAAATTAGGGGATTGATAGGACTTAATAATGCTTAATAGTTGTAGAAATGAAAGAAAAAAGTAAAAATCAAACATTTCAGAGCAACTCCATTAATAGCTAGAGTAGTATAAATTGAAGAATAAGAGTAGGAGCAATAATAAATACTTACTTTGACCTTAGCTTTTAAATAATTAAATTTCATGACCTTAAAAAAAAAAAAAAATGCAGAATTCAGGCATTTCAGTGTCTAGACTTTGTAATTATGCAGTTTAACACAGAAAGACATTACTGGCACTGTTGAAAAATGAAAGAAACAGTTTAAAATGTCCTTCTAAAAATAGTGCTTGCTGACAACAACTGTTTTGGGACCACTGTTACTGACCAAAATGGGTGCTTATGACTCAGGGCTGAGGAGATTTTTGAGTAAGAACACAAGTATGGATGAACGTCTCTTGTCCTCAAACATTTAGATGAAGCAAAATTCTTTCTGTTCTTGCATGTGCAAGAACCTGAAGAAGAAAGTATTAGTTTTGTTTGTTTGTTTTTGTGTATGCATTTTTTTCAAAGTAATTTTTAAAATGGTCATTATTTGACATTAACACTATATCTAAACACTATTAGAATAGGCAGGTTTTATTTGTAGTGATTCGAGTTCAGGAAGCTCAGAGTGCTGAAAAGCTGTTTCTGGTAAAGTGAGTGGAGAAGCGCCACTTAGGGCACTGGACCTTTCAGTACATTGTCCACAACAATTATGTCTTACAATTTCTTTTTAAGAGAAAACCGTTTTGCTTAGAGTGGTGTGCACTGTGTTCCAGGTGCACGCTTGTGCAGCGGTACCTGTGCTGAAGTCTGTGCTGCCATGGATTTGCCATCAGCATCTATGTACTGCAGAACCCAGGAGAGGCCAGGTTGCTTAGGTCAGTTGATAATCCCTGATGAAAAAAAAAAAAAAAGGCTGAATTAGCTTTGGGATCTGATCGTGAAAAGACAGGCAAGGGCCTGGGAAGTGGTCTGGTAAAGTCAGAAGAGCACCTTATAAGACACTACTTAGGTATCAGTATTGACACTATACATTACACATAGAACAACTATCAGCTCCTATTCCAGAGTGAGCCAGTAAACTGGTGAGAACTTGCAATACTTGTCTCTTTATTGACATTTCAAGTAATACATCCAGACAAGAAAAAGCTTTATGCCATTTCCTCATGGAACCTGACATTTAGAGTTAAGATTAGGAGCCAAGCTTTTGTTCCTGCTTTAAGGTAATACCTGTGGAATAGTAGGTGCAATAGTGTAAAGAAATGCTAAGTTTTTGAGTGTATTGTTTTATACTGTGACTTTCATTATTTAATGTTTCTGCTTGTTGCATGCAGTAATGCTGGTGGGAAGGCATTTGGCCCTTTTTTTTTGACTGCCACCAACTCATTAAATAGGCTTTTGTCTGCCATCTCTCTAATATTGTTCCTTTGAGCCAAAGTTTTGGCTGAAAACTTTGATTGGATTTATTGTAGATACTGAGTAATTGAATTAATATTCTCTAAAAGTCTAAATGTTTTCCCACTCCCCCACACCCCCCACATTTCACCTTATCTTACATTCTCTCAGTGTCGACATTTAAACATGGAATTGTTTTGCTTATATTTGATAGATGCAGTGGATATGAAGAGAGGTTGCATGTACACAGAAACCAATTTTGTGATATATTTAACTGTTTCAGAAACAAAAAGCAGTAATATATTTTCTCAACATTAATTTACAAGTATACTTGATAAAAAATACACAAAATTATACAAAATATACAAGTATATTTGATATAAAATATACGTTTGGTTTATCTTGAACTATCTGTACTTAATTGCTTACTAACAAAAGTAGTTGTCCTCAAAGTTTTATTAAGGTGATTTTCAGATTTGTCAGCAATGTTTCATTATATTTTGTGACAGGCAACACAAGTGTTTCTTTAAAAGTAAGAAAGGAGCAAGTATAATAGTTTTGTTAATAGTAATTTTATTAACGAAGGTAACTTTAGGTTAATCCCTGAACACGATCTTAGTTTATGTGTTGCTAGCATTCCTAAAGGTATTTTTTCTATATTTCTGTGTTTCCTCTCTTGTACGGAGAGACACCTTTTATGATTTCACAATGCTATGTGTTAGTTATTGTTTCTTGTCTACATAACGGCCTTGGCCATCATGACATCTCTAAAGTCCTATGAAAAGTGAAGTCACTCTTGGCTTTCCTGGGATTTTCTTGCTTCCACATTTGAGTGTGCAGGAACTCACAGGATCTTGTGATTAAGTAACAGAATGAGGAATTCAACACTAGAATTTGATTAAGGAACGAAAATGAAAAACTATCTCTTCCTTGTAACATAAATGATAAATGCATGAGAAATATGACAGAATCACAGAATCACATAAGCATCTAGGTTGGAAGAGACCTCCAAGATCAATGAATCCAACCTGTGACCTAACACTAACAAGTCCTCCACTAAACTATATCACTAAGCTCTACATTTTTAAGACACCCAGGGATGGTGACTCAACTACTTCCCTGGGCAGCCTATTCCAATGCCTAACAACCCTTTCAGTGAAGAAGTTCTTCCTAATATCCAACCTAAACCTCCCCTGACAGGAACTTATGTATCTGCAAAAGACTTACAAGCCAAGTTCTAAGCCACTGGACCAGAAGAGGAATATATGATGGGATTAACATAATTTTACTTTTTTTTTTTTTTTTTTTTTAAGTTTTTCTTCTATTATTGCCAGCATCTTTATATCCCAAGAACCTGAGGGTAATCTAGAGAGCTATATATGTGTCTTTTGGATCTCCCATTTAACATGATCAGGTTTTCCATGGTTTTATCTGAAGCTTCTGTCTTTGACAAAATTTTACAGGTCAAAGAATTTGTTAATTATTTTTTAATGGCAATGCTTATTGCATCAAAGATTACTCTGGATGAAAACAGGTTTCCCTGAGGTCTTTGAAATTATAAAAAAAATAAATAAATCTTTTTTGTGTGTGATGAAGAACATGGAGTTTATATCGTGAATGGGTGTCTGGACAGTAGGATGTGAGCAGTAAGTGATGCATTGCTTTGTGTTCTGCCTTGATTTGTTCTGTATGCCATTGCACTCTGCTTGTTTATCCTGCTCATAAAAGAATTATGTATCCTCTCAAAAAGGAGCCAGTCCAAGTTGATAGATACACACATAAATGGCATGGGAGAAAAAAAGGCTTTTAAAATGAAATTTGGAAATACTTTTTGGTGTGTGACAGATACGAGATGTACACCAGTCCTTCTCTCTGCTAGTTTGCTTTTTGCACACAAAAAGCAAATGGTTAGTTATCTCAAAGGTCCAAAGCAGGAAGCAGTGTATTTATGATAAGTAAAACTGGATTTGGTGTAAAGATTAATAACATGAGACACTCAGTGGAACTTATTAGCCAAGAAGCTTAGCAGGATGGATTCTGCGTTTCTAGTACAATGATAAAAACTATATAAAACTCAAGTGATTTATTAAAAATAATAATAATAATGCTTCAGACCTCAAATGTCACCACATCAGGAGCTCTCTTAAGGCTTAAATACTTTCATTTATTAAAAGTCAAAAGTTGGAGCCACAGTGTAACTTCCTTACACCATTTATTTACTTACTTGTAGAACTGTGTTTTGTGGAAAACTTTGTTGGAGGGAGAGAGATATTTTAGTATTCAAGAAAGATTTGGGGAGAATACATTTCAATGAGAAACAAAAATTTGCTAAAGCATTGTAAAGGTCTAAATCTAACTTCTAAATCTCATTTTGTAGATGCTATTTCAACATTTTGTTTGTTTGTTTTAGTATGTGTTAGTGTACACATGATAGTATTTGGAATACAGAACGTCTTCCTGTAAAAACATTTAACAGCTGTTAACTCTGTCAGCTTCCCTACCAATGCAAACATGTATTTTGACAATTCTGTGTCAAAAACTTGCTTGCCACTGGAAAATGATTGCAACTCCCTCTTAAATAAGTATAGATTTCACTGTTTTTTGGAAATTCATTATTTAGATTTTCTACAATTGTTGAAAAAAATTGTAGATTTGAGAACTCATATAATTCCTTTTCAATAGGCACAGATAATGTGGTTTTGTTTGTTTGTTTGTTTTTGTGCTGTATGTACCAAAAATGATTTCTAAAAGCCTGCTCTCACTCATCATTTTAAAGGTTTTGGTTATTGTATTGTATAGTTTTGTATTGCATTTTACTTTACTAATGACCTTCCAGTACTGCTTTTATGAATACACCAGGTAAAGTAAGTTGAAGTTTTTGTCTTGATAGAAAAATGTAGCAAATAATGAAGTACACAAGGCTTTGCATCGTTTCTCTTGCTGTGACAGTGGGAAGAATACTGTGTTCTGTCCTGCAAACAAGCTCATCAAACATTTCTCACTTTTCCTGTCGTCTTTATGTCCTTTCCTAATAAAATAGGTGGCTCATTTATTCTACAGTTGTGATATCATAATACTATATCAATTTTAGTGAGGATGGTAAGTGCCTATTCTGATTCATCATGACTTCTATCAAACTGACATGAATCAGATTGTTTGAAATCAATGATAGTCCTTCAGTTTAGAAAGATTAATTAATATTACCAATTTTGAAAGTAAGTGCTGTGTTTAGATCCATAAGGTCAATAATTTGTTCAGAAGAATTCAGAAAGCTGCAGAGCAGTACTTAAGTCTACATGAAGACAGTCTGTATGTATATCTCTACCATAACAGGAATATCTGCCACTTGTGTTGAGTTTATACAGTTCACTTGTATCAAACATATATGATTCAGCATTATAGTTCTTGTTTTCTCCAAAGGTCTGTGCAGCACTTTCTATTACTGCTTTGTTAATGCAGATTCTACTGTTGTATCTTCACTCTCCCGTTAAATTAATGTTTGGCACTTGTTCAACAGTACACCCATTTTCTGATGATGGATTAGTTTGTTAGCAGTATAAATCTGGTTTTGTCATGTGAATAATCATTTAAAATTTTGCAGAGATATAAATATAATACTCAAACAGATTATTTCCTCCTCCCTCTCTTTTTATTACCTGCCCTAGCTTTTAATTTTATATGCTTTCTTTCAACCCATTCACCCCTTTGTCTACACCATCGCTCTTTCACACTTCCTTTCTTATTTTCTTATTTTCTCCATAAATTATCCATGGTCTTCAGCTAAACAATATTTCAAAAATCTTTCTTTTTTTTTTTTTTTTTTTTTTTTTCTTATTTTTTTCATATAGTTCACATACTAAATTCATCCTTCCTCTTTGCCCTTGAATTCTTTCAGTGTAAATAAAAGGTGCCTAACACTGTTCTGCAATGTGGACTCCCTGTATTTTGCTCTGTAACAAACAGTCTTACAGTTAAAAGTAGATGCCTCTGTTGTTCTCTTATGCTGTTTCTGCTGTCTCAGATGTCTTTTTCACAGTACATCATTCGCATTCCTCATCCAGCCTCTCCCTTCTCGAGTTTCACCTTTTTCTTTTTTTCTCCCCTGCTTTTTCAGGTGCTGCCTTCATATCTGTCCCTCCTCTCTTTGTTCTCTACTTACATATCCATTCAGAGAGTTAGAGAGTTTCAGCTCTCCAGTATAACAAAAATACTGTTATTGAAAGTCATGTTCCTCTAACCACACCATCCCTCTCTTTAAATACTTGTGTTCTTTCTTTTACCTTCAGAGACATTTCTTCCCTTTCTGATCTGCTGACCTCAGTGTCATGCTCCAAATATCTCCTAATTATGTGTTGCTTCTCTCTTGTTTTAGCTATGTTAGCCTAAGGTTTTGTCTCCATCTATTCTACCTTTCATAACAGTGACCCATTTCTTCTCAGCTACAGGCTTTCCTATTTGCTGAACCCTTGTTTTCAACCTTAGCAAAACATCTCTCCTTAAATCCCACTACATCATGGAATATTTTCTAATTTGTTCATATCTGCAGTGATACCTGCACTCCACCTTTATTGAAGGTTTATGCTATACCTTATCTTGTGAAAGATACTCTGAAGAGATTACTTCAAAGTATCATGTAAATACGCAGCATTAGAGAAAGGATGATTAATATTATTATGAATTAATATTATTTCAGACAAATTTAGAAATCCTTCTAAGATACTTTGTGCTTTCCATCTTATCATTTTTGGCTCTCACCTTGTAATGTACTTTTCGCTTCACTAAAAGTATGATAATGAGACATGCATAATTGAAATGAAAATCTCTTCAGAACCCCTTCTGATTGAATATGTTGAGAATCATAATCAAGTACTCCTGAAGTTACAGAAAACTATGCATATTGATGCACCGCAAAAAGTCTGGGCTCTGCAAGAGTCGCTTAGTTGGCTGACATACTGTCCTTAGAAATATTTTAATCACACACAAAAAAAAAGTATCAGGGGTACACTACAGGGGTACAGTAAAACAAGTCAATAATATTGCATATGCACAACAAAAGAGCTCTATGGAGTAAGTGATTAAATAATACTGGTAGTTATTCAATGCATTTTATATACAGAAATGGTCTCCAAAGGAGCAGAAAATCTACAAGAACAAGAAATTTTTGTGTCTTTGATACACCCACGATTTTATCTACAAATGCATATTTACTTGTAGATGCAAATATTTATTCAATTAGCTTGCATACTGAGGCTATTCATTCCTGACTTTTTGGATAGTGAAATATGACCCCAACACTCCGTAATTCTGTAATGCCTTTTCTTCCAACACGTTTTGTAGTTTAGTAGGATTCTTCTGAACAGCTGATTTCTCTCTCTGAATTACAGATATTGCTAAATTCTATAATATATGCCCTGCTACTAAAGAATAATTACAAAGGTGTGACATAATGTGACATAGAAATGTTTAAACTATTAAAGTAAAAAAGTCAGGGCATAAAAAATTAAGAAATGCCAGCAATAAGATTCTCTGTGCAACCTTAATGTAATTTATAATCTGTATTACATCAGATAAATTTTGTAACTGCACAATGACCTATTAAAAACCAAAGTGCCTCACTTGGTGTATAAGGTGGACGGCACTGACAAAAGGTATATTACAGAAAGAACAGCATTACCTGTTCTTGTAGTGTCACTGTACTGTATTTATTTTGAAAAAGTAAGATTCCTTGAGGTGAAATATTGTAATTAGCTGTTCTCTTGCACTCAGTGATAGTTTCAAGATGCTTTATTATATTACAACATTTCTTTTTAGAACATGACTGTTATGCATTTCAGCCTTTACATAGATGTAAACATCACATAGGAAAAGATTAAGGCCAAAATTATCAAAGTTGTCAACTTACTACTTTAGACTATTTTTTGTGCTATAATGTATTATTTGTTCAAAATTGGTCTCCAGTACTGGATAAGTAAATAAAGCACTTACAGGATCCCAAGGTTTGAATCATGCTATGATAACATGAGGAAGATGTTGACGCTGCAGGTGCCATCTGTGATTTCCATTCCTTGTTTGTCATGCAGGGATTCTGTGGTTGTGTCAAGAGAAGAACTCAGCATTTCTGAGTAGTGTGCAGGGGACATAACCTACTGCACTGCTCCTGGCTGCCTTGACCTGCTCAGCTGTGGCCAAGACACTTGTCATGAGGGCACTGTCTGGCCAGGGCAGCAAGTGGGGCACACATTCTGTGGGGAGAAAAATGATATGTGAAAACACACAACCAAATACTTGTTAATATATGTATGCCAGGAACTTGAAGTAATGGTTTGTGGATGAGTTGGTGTTACTGCTCACTGATTCTGGAGTACTTGACTGCATTTGCAATTCATGTGCTTCTTGTGTGTTTGTTTTGATGTGCACTTAATGCTTTTTTGTTTGTTTTCCTAGTTTTGTTGTTGTTGTTGTTGTTGTTGTTTCCCTCTCTGGAAGCCGAAAAATTAGAAATTGAACCATGCATTCCTATTCCCAGTTTGGTTTAAGTATTTTCAGTTAGATGCTTCTAATATTTCACAAGACAGCCCTTATCAAGTGAAGGTAGTAGTGTTAGTGGAACAGGTGAAAGCCTTTTTTCTCAGTAGAGACTTGCTTCTAGTCAAGAACAGAGACATACTTTTCCTATTTATTTTACAGCTTTTTGCTAGATAGTATAGGACCATAAGGACTCAACAGTGGTCGATGTTTAGGCTGTTGTGACACATCCTCAGTTGGTTACAGACTTTCTTTGTCTGTTTTTCACTGTTACTTTGTTCCATCTTTCCCTATCTCTGCCTGCCCAGATCACATCCTCTTTTTCATCCAAGCACTTTGGGCAGCAATAAGAAGAAATATATAAAAGAAGAGCTTTCAAAAAACATATATATATATAGCCCAGCAATAGATAAGAAGCCCAAAGAAATAATTCTAGAGACCAATCAGATCTACCAACCGGATCTACCAACTCCTGTAGCCAGAGGATGAGGTTCCCTGGTACATAAAAAGATGAACAACATGAAAAACAAACAAAAACAAACAAACAAACAAACAAAAAACTGTACTGGATTTACCATGCGCCATAAAGCTTCAGAGATTTTAGAAGTCATAGTCTTATGAGAATGTGAAGAACATATGTCTGCTGAAATAAGTTGAAGGCTGGTACATTGCCTAATGAGGTCAGTTTCATATGTAAAAGCCTGAAGAAGTATTTCTGACATAAAAGCCATATTCTGG
Source organism: Nettapus auritus (assembly GCA_011076525.1). Taxonomy (NCBI): domain Eukaryota; kingdom Metazoa; phylum Chordata; class Aves; order Anseriformes; family Anatidae; genus Nettapus; species Nettapus auritus. The sequence continues at coordinate 115,806,252 of CM021766.1, forward strand.
TTTAATTCCATGTTTCCGGATATTATGATGTAAGACCTCAGTTTCTAAAAAAATTATTTTTAACCTGTTGTTGTTGTTGTTTTTTCCCTCTCTGGAAGCCAAAAAATTAGAAATTGAATCATGCATTCCTCTTCCCAGTTTGGTTTAAGTATTTTCAGTTAGGTGCTTCTAATATTTCACAGGACTTTTCTCAGTTTCACTCTTAGAATAAATATGTTTATAGCTGATACTTTCCAACAGAAAAAAAGAAGAGAACCAAGAAAACAAATGAAAAAGACACCTGGTACAGTAAATGATAGCATAAGCAACATTTGCAAGAAAGGAAGCATGTGAAAACTGTCTTCTTATGAAAACTAGCACTGTATATACTATCTACAGTATCTCATGTGTTAAATTAAGTGCAGAATGCTCTGCATGAAAATGATATTCTAAATTAGCTTGAATTTAATATAGATCCTTCTTTTATAGGCAGAAGCCTTTAAGTTCTTAGCCTTTTTAAGGTAAGGACTGCAGCTCTGGACATTTTCCAGCTTTTGCAGTTAATTATGACTGTAGACAAGCTTCTAAATTTTGAATCTCAGTCATATCTGTGGTGCTGCTTCCTCAGTGTCTAAAAGAGTTTTGGCTATTAATGGAAGCTTATTGGCTGAGATTCTATCCAGAAATACTGACACTATATATATATTTTTTCAAGCTTTTTTATATAGATGGCATAACACTGTGTAATATTCAGTACTAAGTTAAGGCACTTGCTAATGTTTAGAGTTCAGTTTTATATAGAGGAATATTCATTATGAAGAAGTAATTAATAATCATAAAATCAGATGTGGAAAAATCATAAAAGTACTATAAAATAGTAATATCAGAAAACACACAATACCATAAATGTCATTTAAAGTACATTTGATACAGAAAATTAAGAGTTTAAGTTCAAAAGCATATCTTTTAAAATAACTGTTGAAACTTATAACCACTAAAATCTTCTAAAATATTTTACATAACTATTACACCTGCAGTACAACATTTTACTCATTAAATACTAAAACATAGTAGAGTTTTATTACATTCACTTCTTATTACTAGTGCACAATTACCTATGCAGTTTGTTTCTACCAACAAATCACTGTTGTTTCTAGCTGAGGCAAAGAAATGTGCCATTCAGGTTGGCACACTCCAACCTTAGAGTTTCTCCCCTACATGGTCTAGGACTAGTCATCTCCTTTTCTACTGATCTTTATTGTGTATTCAGTAGTACTGTTGTTTTACTTATGATTACATAAAGTTATGAGAGAGACAAGTTTTTAAGGAGAAATATAAACCACAGTTTTACTTGAAAAAAAAAAAAAAAAAAAAAAAAAAATAAAAAGCTCAGAAGATGACTGTTGAGCAAATCTAGATTTACCAGTTTCTTCTCCAATCCTGTAGAGCACTAAGTGAACTTCAGCTTCTAGGTCCACATTCTGATTGATTTAAATTGTAATTTTTAGGAGGTAGTAGGAGAATAGGAGCCATAATGGCAGCAGAGAAACAAGAATCTGGGAGATGAGTTGCAAGGCAAATAGGTCATATGAGAACATTGGATCAAATTAAAATGTTACAATCTGTGTGAAAGAAAAGGTTGTTGGTACTGGTTATATATCTCTGATTGAGTTTGAAGACCAGAAGTTCTTGGGATAGAATACCGCAAAAGCTGAAAGCAAAAGGCTGAAAGGTGAGGATTCAGATGATTATTAAGGATAAAAGGATAAGGATAAAAAATAAAATAAACATACTGTTGTTGATAAAGAGGAAGGATGAAATATTCCTTTTATACTGCTGGAAGATTTTACATATGGTACTAAGAGATGTGGTTTAGTGATGGAAGTAGGTCTGGTAGACGAGTTGATTTGATGATCTTACAGTCTTTTCAAACCTAAATGATTCTGTGATTCTGTGATACCATATCACAGCTAAATGCTTCAGGAAGCCTTATGTTAGTTAAACATAAGGAGGAACAATATTGTTAACAATTGTTTTCTTGAAAAAAATGTCTTTGAGGAACGTGAAAATATAAAGCCCTCTATGTTTCCACCTTAAAGTAACAGGTGTCCTGAACTGAAGGCTTCCAATCTGTGTCTATCTCCCCAGTCAAGGCAAGAAAAAATATATGAGAAATGATTACATATAAAAAAGTTCAGACATAGTAATGAAGACAGAGGAATAAATATTGTGCATGTAATTTACGTTACACAAATCTTCCAGGGATTTGTCTGTATGAAGAAAATTAGAGTTATAAATTTTGTGACAAATTCATAAGTTTTGTTACAAGTTTAGTCATAATTATTATTTCATCATTTAATTGAGCTTCTGGATCCCAAGAGGGGGATGTAAGCAACTAAAATCCTCAGTGCTGTTGGACCTTTTGTTTGCTAACGTGAACCTGCCTTTGCCATGTTGGTCTGTAAGATGTGTGTTTGATCAACTAAAAAAGGTCATTCCTGCACTTTATTCCTCAGTGTGGAAAGTCCTTGATAGTTATGCTTATTTCCATGATTTCATCTCATGGAAGACTAACAAAATACATCAAAACAATACATTGAAAACATATATATTATACCTGCCCTATTGCTATCTTAATAAAGCTTAGAAAGAAAAAAGGACTAGTCCAGTAAGTGATAGCCTGCCATGCATAGATTTATAGTGTTTTGCATATGCATTGGTTTACTTATACATTTTTTGTTGTTGTTTGATTTGCTTTTGTTTTGTTTTTGTGGCTTCCCCCACATGTAGAGAAGGAGGAAAATAAAAAGCAACCTCTTGAGTGGTACAAAGATGGGAAAAAAATGTAGAAAGGCTGTTTTTATCAGTTGATGATGCCAAGCCAAGTAAACATCAACTATCCTAAGCTAAACAACAATTTCTGATGTTAGAAAAGTCACTGCCCATGGCTAGCAATTGATTCTTTCCACGTACTCTGTGGCAGATAGTGCCCAATGATAGAGAAAATTGCAAACTAAACATCATATTACAAGGTAATACAGTTTCCTTTGAATCAATAAAATAATTGAAACCAGCAGGGTTAATGTTTTCTGAAGCAAAGTTCATAGAATCCTTTCTGAACTATTTAAGCAGAAAATCTTTCCACTGACATCTCGGTTCTTCCCTTGGTGTCCCATGCTTTTTTCCACTTTATCTTCTTAATGTTGCCGTCTTTGCATTTCCAACAAAGTTCTTTGCTTTTGATCTGCTCCTTATGTCTTCAGCAGAACTCTCTTCTTATGTGCTAAATTTTCCTAACGACTTCATCAAAATGCACAGCTTTTGGGCTTACGCTAAATTCTGAGTTGACTGGACTGCGCTAAAGAACCTCTAGTGCTTGAAACTGCTTGGAGGACAATGACTGCAACTACCCAACAGCTGCACAACTTAAATGATTACACAAAACTAAAAAAAATTCATAAAGTGTCAGCCTTGGAAGTAATTCAGATTGCAGGACAGGAGCCATAACACTAAAAAGACAGGGAGTTGTAGGAAAATGATTTCCAGGATTAACAAGTTGAAGAATTTATGCTTACTGAACTGTTAGAAACCAGTGAAGGGGAAAAATAAGAACTATCAATGGCTGCAGAAGATGAGAACCATGAGAAAAATGAGAGGTGCAGGCAAAATGGATGGCTAAGCCAATGACATTTTGGAGTGATAGAGGTTGGAAACAGTCTTTTTTATTTTTCAATTAGACAAACTCTGACCTGAAAATTGAAATAAAACAACTAAAAAAACCCTTAAAAACAACTAAAGATAATAAATATATATATATATTAAAAAACAAACAAACAAACAAACAAAAAACCTTTTTTCCCTATTATATTTTCTTTAAAAATTTGAAAGTAATTACAAAAGCACAGTAGTTATCACTTTCTGCAAAAGTTAATTTGATACTGAAAAAATAAAGATTGGGAGTGATACTGACAATACTTGACTTATTTTCTACTGGTTTTGGTTTACAATATTACTAACCATGGTTTCTGGACAGAAATGTGTTCATGTATGCTGGACATTGAGTGTGTTCTAATTTGATTCATTTTGAAAATGTTGTTCTCCATACATATGTAATGTACAGAAATCTTTGAGACTCTGAATTCATAGAATTGTAGAAGCATAGAATCACTTAGATTGGAAAAGACCTCTAAATTCATCAAGTCCAACCGGTAACCAGGCACTGCCAAGTCTAACACACAACCATGTCCCTAAGCGCCACATCTACACATCTTCTGAAGAGCTCTAGGGATGGAGTTTCAACTGCTTCCATGGGCAGCCTGTTCTAATGCCTCACAACCCTTTCAGTAAAGAAACATTTCCTAATATCCCAACTTAAACTTCCCCTGGTATAACTTGAGGCCATTTCCTCTTGTCCTGTCACTTGTTGCTTGGGAGAAGAGTCCGACCACCACTGTGCTACTACCTCCTTTCAGGTAGTTGTAGAGAGCAACAAGGTCTCTCCTGAGCCTCCTTTTCTCTTGACTAAATAACCCCAGTTCCCTCAGCCTCTCCTCATAAGACTTGTTCTCCAGGTCCTTCACCAGCTTCGGAGCCCTTCTCTGGACATGCTCTAGGGCCTCGATGCCCTTGTAGTGATGGGCTGAAAACTGAACATAGTCCTCGAAGTGCAGCCTCACCAGAGCTGAGTACAGGGGGTATGATTGTTTTCCTAGACCTGCTGACCATGCTATTCCTGATAACATGTCAAGACTCTGTTGGCTTTCTTGGCTACCTGAGCACACTGCTGGCTCATACTCAGCCAGCTATCAACCAGTGCCCCCAGGTCCTTTTCCACCAGGCAGCTTTCCAACCACTCTTCCCCCAGACTTTACTGTTGTTCCCCAGCCCGTAGTGCTGAAATTATACAGCTGCTAGGACTGTGCATGCCAGTATGTGACTATTTGAACTATCTGTCCAGAAACCCCAGTAAAATGGCCCACATTTACCAGCAGCCAGGCAGAAATATATATATATGTGTGTGTGAAATGATTTTAATTGCTTTACTGGAAACAGAATGCGCTTAAGAGAATTAGTAACTCCAAAGAAAAAGCAGAAACCTGTTTTTCAAAAGCTTAATAAAACTTTGCAGATGGAATATGGTGGAGAAAAGACAGCATTAGCGAAGTAAGAGTGAATGATTAAGTGTCATCTGTGAGGCAGGGCAAAATAAATCTCTGTTAGAGAATGCATGGTTAGAACAGCCATTTTAAGAGCACTAAAATATCAATGCATAGCTGCTAATGCACTATATATGTATATATATAAATATATATATAGTAAAAGAACCATGGCCAAAATATGGAATTCAGTCTGTAAAAAGGCTTGCTGAATCCAGTAGTTTCAGGTACATAAAATGAATATCAAGGACATTTTTACTGCAAATATTTTAATTATCTGTTGCTACTTAGGGGAACATTTAAAATGTACTATATAGCACTCAGCTATGCAGTTACTGATACAATTTGTACAGGAGTCTGTAAATCTTTCACAATACAGAAAACTTGTGATTGTGTCTGAGACACAATTTAATTGTCTTCTATGAGTTTCATGTTCTTAAAATTTTGAGATTAAACAGCCAAGATTTGAGAATACCATGACAAAGCAAATTGCAAGAATAAAGGCAGAAATTATTTTGAAGCATGAATTAAAATTCATGCATAAGAAAAATAGGAATAGGTTTAAACTGATTTAAGGAGAATGGTTGCAATTTACACTGAAAGCACCTTGTATGACTGTTTCTACTAGCTACAGTAATTGTAACAAATAATTGTAGTGTCTAAATTAGTCATTAATCAAAAGTTAATTATATATCATCAGATAGTCTGCCACTAGAAGTGTATGAATTTATTGTTCAGCATGAGTTCTTGCCAAAACATCTTTTCCTGTCTTATAATATAGCATAGCTGAAAAGTTCTGGATTACTGATAGAGAATTCCTGCAATTCTACTTTTTTTTATTTTGCTTCTTATAGCCATTTTTAATTTTTTTTTTTTTTTTAATTCTTAATTGAACTATATAATTTATATGTGTGAGAATTATTCTAGAATTTTGTTAACATATTTAAGGTTTTGTTTGGATTTGATTTCTTTGTGGGGGGAAGTTTTTTTGAAACAAGGACACAATCAGTGGTTGAAGGTGTTTGGGTATTTTTTTTTGTTATGTATTTCATTCATTATTACCTTAATTTTGTTTCTATTTTCCCATTCAATCTTGAGACCTTGCAGATGAGTGGCAAAAAAAGCATGCATTAAATTCCTCTGGTTGGGTACTTATCACTTTAGTATGTATTCTGCTGAATTTTAGTTTCTATTTATTTATAAGCAAGGCTAGCAACGTTATTGGTGCTAAATAAAACTGATGTTTCCTATGTTAAGACTTTGTCCTCTATTCTTTAAAAATTATTCTTGCAAAACTAAGTATGTAACTGCATAAGTAGAAGCTATATCAAATATATATATATATATTTGCAAAAGGCTGCATTGTGACAACACAAGCATTCACAGCTCTAGCGCTTCTGCATTTTTGAGGAATAGTTTTGAAACCTTAATAGCATTCTTATTCCTTCGTTTTGTTAAGCTGCTTAACTATGGAATATGTGTTTGCCATCAATATTAACTTAGCATAAATGCTCCAAGTTGGCATTCTATCCATTTAAAAAGAATAAAAAGTGGATCACTCCCAGAGAGAGAATGAATGAGTATTCACTCCTGTGCCTATGTTTGAGATCACACACATGCATTAATGCATAAAGTAAAAAATAGTTGTGCAGAGTTGCAGGTACATGTCTATAAATTGATTCACTTTTAAAAGGGTATGGAAACATAAGTATTCTTAACTTAAAAAAAAATATATTTTTATCAAAGTCAGACTGGGCCATTTGTGCCATACAATCTCATCTATAACACTTAACATGTTATTGATCAAGATCTATGCAAAAATCTTAGATGACTGTGAAAAAAACATATATATATTTTATATTCTTCATTTTGTCTCCTATTAGCATGCTCTAACTGTCTGAACTGGTCTGGCAGACATGTTGAAGATTATATGCGTCTTTAAGAGTGTTTTTCTTGTGGTATTAAATGATGTTCCAGTTTTGCTTTTTGTTTTTTTTAGTAGACTAGTCAATGTTTCTTTCTGTACAAAGAACCATTCCAAACAATTTTAAAGGGTGTTTCCATTGACTCATTGGTTTTGGGTTAAGATCTAAACGTATTTATTGAAAGTATATAGGCTGAAGTGAACTGCAGTGAGATGGCTGTTCAGCAGCTCTCTGTCTTCGGTGTTTTGGGTGAAATTGTTGACTTTGCATTATAAAGTTCTATTCTTTGAAGACACCAAAAACTTAGTAACAAAGAGTTACTTTGATTACTTAAAGAGCAGAAAAGAAAGCAGTTGAGGTCTTCCTTATTCAGGAGTGAAGTAGACCCAGTGGTTAGGATCAAAATTTGGCATTTATTCTTCTACAAGTTTCCTGTGTGACAAAAGACAAGTCAGAGTGCCTATACAGTTATACTTTGTATTTTAATATTTTATATTATCTTTATATTTTGTATTTTAAATACAAGCATCAGTACATGCTAAATTCCATTCTATATTGACTAATTCAGTTGGAGTCCACATTATTCCTGCATGCAACCTGAAGTGCAGCACTGTCTGCACTGTAGAGCAGCTAAGCCTAAGAGGTCTTATCCCATGCTCTGTTGGAGTAACATCACATTGCTGACAAAAGGATGAACAGTTTATTGGGCTGCTTCCTATAATTGTGTACATTACAGAAGATGAAAAGTACACAGGCTTCAGGCCTCCTGTTGGGAATCCCATAAACCTGTGGATTCACCATTAGCATTTAACCATGTTTAAGGCTGAAGTTTCTCTGACCAGCAGCAGAGAACTGCTGTGTTCTTCACTGCTCTTCTTCTGTAGTGTTTTTCAGTAGTCCCTTAGTTTGAGAAAACACATTGCAAAGTACTTACATTTTGTGATGTCAGAGACATAAGTAATGTGAATATCGAGCATGAATAAACTTTCTTGTACCACCTACTGTAGGGTGTGCATTTATTTTGTTTTCAGTTATTCTGAAATGTTTTACATCAGTCACTGTTGAGAACATTGTATTGATCTATTGTGGCAGTTTCTGTTTCTAGTTTTCTAATGGTTCCCTATCTATCCAACAACAGAGCTCTGTGGAAGGGAAGATTTCTTAGAAAGAAAGAAGCTCAGAAAGGCCTTTGAAACATTTGGTGTGATCTTCATGCATTCTAAATAGCTGATTTCTTGAGTCATCTCACAATGGTTGTGAATGTTTCTGACTGTGCTGTTGGGTTAAAGGAATGCATCAGACAGCTTTCTCTTGTAATATATAAAAAGCTAACATCCAAACAAAAATCCTTCCTGACAAAAGCTGTGACTTGTGTCAGAAGTGAATATTAAATGCAAGATGGATGACTCAATCCAAAATGGCACTTTAGCCTTGAGGACACACTGCAACTTTTTATTGTGTAATCTGTAATTAAAAACCAGCAAATATCTTGATGCCCCAGAAGAAAAACAAAAATACAAAATATGTGAGTTTTACCTTGAAAGTGGAAATTTCATTTTCAGATCACAATTTTTTTGGCTAGGCCGGGAAAAGATAAAGAGGACAATGACAAGCCCTGATTAACATCATTGTAACTAGGCATAATGTTCATTCTTGAATTAACTTAATGAATTAAGAAATTAGGGCAGTAGAGAAAGCAGGTATGTACTATCCGTGAAATGAAGACATAATAAGAACTAGTTGCCCGATGAGTTCAAATGTTTATTTAATTTTGATATATTAACACGCATAGTTAGGAAGAAAGCTGTGTCTTTGGGTCAAACTCTTAAATGAATATTTCTTCATTTTTAGATATATGAATATAAAATATATTTGTATCTATTCTAAAATATATTCTCATCTATGTATAAAAGTACTTTTTATGTGCTTTATTAATATAAGCAGAATAGATTAATGAAAGCAATATTTCCACTTATTTCTATAGGTCACTTTTCTTTGTCATGTAAATTAAGATTGATTTTCATGCTTGTTCCACTTTAAATTAATAAAAAAAAAAAAAAAAATCAAAGAAATGTTATTCTCAGATATTTTCAACTCGCTGTTGTTAAACACAGGGTTGAACCAAAGTCTTAAAAATACTTTATACCTAGAGGCATCTTAATACAAATAAATATTATCTCTCATGTTAAATAAATAAATAAATAAAACTAAATGTTTTAGTCTTCTGTCAAAACTTAAGGAGTACAGTACTTTTATTCAGATTTAAAGAATGAGGAAAAAAATGCATCTTGCAAACAGAAAAAAGTAGTTCATGGTAAGACAAATAAATATACACGAGATTTTTTTAAGAAGCAACTTTTTAAAAATCACCAACTAAACCTGAACAATTCTGGTACCTGTTATTCTTTTCATGTATCCATGCATTCACATAAAATATCTGTATATAAAAATGGTTATCACAGAACAGTACACAAAGTTTTTTTATTATTATTATTATTATTATTATTATCTTTTTTAAGGTTATTAAGCTAAGCCTAAATCCTTCTGATTTTCAGCTTTATGTGAAAACTCTATGTGTTGGGCTTTTAATCATACAGTTTTGAGCTCTAATGCACTGTAAACCATCTAAAAAGGCAGCTGCTCTAAGAATTGTGAACTGAAGTAATATCAGGGATACAGGGCAGTCTTTTCCCATGAGCAAAATCACTCTGTATATTCCTATTAAAAATCTCATCGTGAGTTTATTAAGAAATTGTAAGTGAATCTTATGTAAGATCAAAAAATGTCTGTCTCATATGTGAGAACATCACCAGTTAGTAGGTTACAGCAAAACTGTATGTGCTAAGCTATTTGTACAGGAAATACTAAATATACTGCATTTTCAGTTAACTGTGCAACAATGTACCCAAATCACATTTGTCACATAGAACAAGGCATTAAAAAAAAAAAATAAAAATGTATTGTTATTTTACTTTTTTTTATTGCTCACAAAGATGTTTAAACCTGGTATGCTACTGAGCACAGCCATTTCTTCTTTCAGTAGGAAGGAGGAAGAGTAAAAGATGTCAAAATCAGATAATTTTATCTGCCTTTTCCCCATCTCCATATCTGGTTTTTAAATAATATTTATTTATTCATTTACTTATTTATTTCATATGTGATTAAAAGGCTCTAATGATTAAAAACAGGCTAATAGATTTTCAGTTGTTGTTGCAGTGGTGTGGAGGCAAGCATAAAGTAAAGGATGAATGGATTGTTCGTGGTAATAGGGCTAGCTTGGACCCATGCTTACTAGGTCTTTTTTTAGGCTGGATATTCAAAAATGTTTGGCTTTAATTCTGCCCCACTGTGGTCAATAGTACAAGTCACTCCCTTGACTTTCAGAGATTTTCAAATTCCACAGCTAAATGTATGTATCTGCAGTATGTATCCACAGCTGAGAAAGCAATGCCCTATTCTCTTGAGAATGAGATGCTGTCCTAGCATCATATTTTTTTAGTCTTTTATCCTTTTTCTCTAAAATATCAAACATTCCTCACATAGACATAGTCTGTGTATAAACATTGACTGTAGAATAGCTTTGATGGAAATTTCCTTTCTCTCACTGCATGGTTTGTTTTATTGTCTTTATGGCTAGTCTGGCTCAATAACCTTAGTTTTCATTTTCTGTGCTTAAATCCATCAAGTATTAAGTAGATAAATTTAATGCTTAGATATTAAATACTGAATTGTGCAAGCCATGCAAATTTGGTTTGCAGGTGTTGACAGTAGGCCAAATCTAAAGCTCAAACAGAAGGCTAGCTTCAGGCCAAATTCTCTGCCATAGCATCACGAAAACCACATGAGAAGACTCACTTCTACTGATCTGGAGATAAATTGCAAATGGCTAAATAACTCTACTTGAGTATCTTCAGCAGCCTCTTACCCAATAGAATGGAGTCTAGTAAAATATGTATTTAGGACATAAAGAAAACAGTACAACTTCATCAATATAAAACCTATTGCATGCTGTTTGTGGTTTCATTTTCATATTTGGAATTTACATTTCCAAAATTACAAGTTTAATTATTGTATTTGCTAATGTTCTTAAAACTTATGGTCATTGTATGTCGGCTACATCGTGGTATGCCTTCTATGGATTAGATGCAGAGAGATGCATTCTTACTGGGAGAATTTATATATTTGAGGTAATCCTCAAAGGGTAGTGGGGTTGCAAAGGTTCTGGTTTTATTCATAGCCATGTGTCTTATTTTTGCTATTACACAAGACAGTGTTTTCAACACTTGCCAGGATTTGTAGATTCCTGCCTAAACATCATGGAGAAAGACAACACATTGCACTCTTTACTTTCTCTTTATTATTATTTTTTTTTCTAAAATTTTCACAAATTAAAATTTATTACATCTAGTACTCTCATTTTATCTATAGGGATGTATTTAAAGCCTAGTAGAAAGATGCACAAGAGACACCAATTATGTATAGTCATCCATGACTTGATTTTTATTACTATGCTTAGAGCTTAGACATATCTTGTTCATCAAAAGGAATTTGGAAATGGTAGAAATTCTCATTGGCTTTTTTTTAGTTATTTATCTTCCTCATAAAACAGTGTTGGTCAGAATTACACTGTTACTAAAAAAAAAAAAAAAAAAAGTGAAGGAAGATACAGTGGTCCTCCCTACAATTGTATGCTCTGTATCTCAGATTTTTATGTAACTTTAACTATGCTATGAAGCAAAAATCAAATATGGTATCTCTCAATTGTAGCTTTCCCACTTGCATTTAACAGACCTACAAAAATTGCAAAAAGAGTTTTGATGTCATGATATGTAGTGCCACCATAATGCTTAATGGTTAGGTGCCCAGCTAACACAGTGGGATTCAGGGTCCTTAAGGCATCACAAGTGTTGGTAGCCTGAGAACTGTCATGCATCAGAAAGCTACTTTAGTGGATATGTTCCTTTTATGCCTGAGCATTTTGGAAAAAGTTGGATGCCTGAGAAAATCTTTATAAACCTAACCAAAACTACAAGCTTTTAGGTCATGCCTGTAAAGACTTGGGGTTCTTTGTTGTGCACTTTCTTATGTACTCTATTTTTCATTAAGAAACAATTGAATGAGTTTGTATTGCACTGCTTTCATTTCTCTTACTGAAACAAAATACGTGAAAATCTTTATCTAGGAGTAGAGTTTATACCGTTCATCAGTGGAGCTATTCATCCTCAAAGGTACTGGTGACTGAAAAAGTATCTGTTGCACTGGATGATTTGCCTTAGGAAAGACAAATAGGCCCAATGGAAGTAGAAACAATACATTCAAAACAAAGAATCTGAGCAAATTCAAGCAGCCTCAAAGAGTATTTGTAAAGCTACAACACACAAGTTAGAGCTGTGTGTTTCAATAGTAGTGTCATGTATTGTGAGGAAACTGATTGCACTGGCTTTATTAGTGTAGGCTTCAGTTTGATTACTTAAACCAAAGGGATTCCAAAAAATCCAATTTTCTTCTCACTGGTTTGTAGATTTTTATTTTTATTTTTTACTTTCTCTTTTGTTTTAATAGATGAAAGTCTCTGTAGTTGGTTTAACAATCTGACTGAGATTATCAAATTACATTGTGCAGTGTAATGAGAGCACAGGACCTAAGTCCCTCATATCCTGTAAGAAAATCTTTGATAAATTCAGTATGAATGTATGTGAATGTTTGAATTTTCAGTGCTGCATGAGAATGCTTGTTTTAATTAGATTGCAAAAAATGATGCAATTACACTGATGTATTTAAAAACTTTGGAAGCCAATTAAAAAAAATATATATATATTTTATTTTATTCTTTTCTATTTCTAGAAAATTAAGTTTTCATCATGTTGAATGCTTGTTGGCCATGATTATCTGTATTTCAAACTTACAAAGCCCAGACAATATTCAAGTAAAAAAGAATTTATGTTATTCACTTTATAGGAAAATGCCTAATGAGCCACACATTCTTTTGCTGTATACCAAGAAGAGGCTACAGCCGCCAGTCATTCTTTGCAATTTCTTTCCAGCAATGCATTTTGTTATTGTCTGATAAATGGTCTGAGCAGACATCTCAAAAGTAGTAATGGACAAATCTTGGCAAGTTTGGGAATTTCAGTGCAAATGAATGCCAAATACTGCTCAACTCTTTTGGCAGTGGCTGTGGGTAAAGGTACAGTATGAGAAGATTTACTGTGGAGTGTTTCAGCAAGAGCCAGAAATCTCCCTAAAAGCTCACTTTATGCACTCTGAGGAAAACTTACTGAAGATAAACTGAACATCTTGCTCAAAACCCTATCTAAGCAATGTGCATGCAAAATTGTGATTCCAGATATTGCAGTTTTACTGTGTGTGGAAGTAGTCCCCAATAAGCTGTAGATGGAAGAATGTGCAGTGTTATGTTTGTGTTGTACTGGCAGAGCAGCCTGCTGTTGAGTTAGCTCTGGATGCTGTTTTGGCAGTCTCTGTAATTTCTTGAACCATTTACCTGAAATACTTTGGAGATTAAACCTAAATTTGCTGATTGGGATTGCTACGTCTGGAGGGCTAACCTACAAGTAAATATGACTTCTGATATGCCTTCTGTGATCTTTTCACTTCTTTGCTACGCTCACACTGTTATTGGACCAAATATCAACAAACAAACACTAGGAAGTATGCTTTAACAGCTAAACTACTTTGTTATCTGTTGACTAATAATGTAAGCATTACATACCAGGATAACAGGAAGTTATCCTTATATTAAAGTTGCATCTGTAACAGAACAGGGCTATGGGATTTTGTAATATTCATGCTGGACAACAGAGGATAGTGCTGAGGTATGAAGAGGAAATGACAGACTCTCCTGAATGCATTGCCTTCTCTTAGAGTGTTTATCTCTGAATTCTCCCCAGATTCCCAAGGTTATATGCCTGATATATAACCTAAAACCTGTATTTACCATTTCTACTTTCAGGTACAACATTTTTATGTTTTTTTGTTGTTGTTGTAGTTTTTTTTTTTTTTTTTTTTTTTTTTTTGCTTTGGTTTGTTTTTCTCTTTCTATTTTAAATCTCTAATGAAACTTCCTCTTCAGTTTTTGTATCAGCGGTTTGTCATGACCACAGTTAAAATCTTCCTCCACATTTGGGAATGTTTCAAGCCCACTCACTGGGCTGCTAACTTTGGGTCCAGGCAGGTTCCAGCAGCTATCTCCAGCTCTGGTCTCACTGCTAAAACTCAGGGCACAGAGCAATATAAAAATGGATGTCTGATTTGGAAAGAAAAAATGTTCTAAATTAGAGTCTAGAAAAGTAAAAATTAAACAAAGGAGTAACTATGTGGAGCTGCACAAGCAGTGGTGAGTGCAAGCCAAAGTAATGAGTCTGAAAGCCAAAGCATTTGGAAACAGCAGGAATCCCTGTGGCTTAGGTGGCTTTCCAACTGGTAGCAGAATGTGTGCAGTGTGGGCAAGCAGGAGCACTAGTTTTGGAAGAATTAGTCTATGAAGAAATTAACAGTTTTTCAGGAGACAATGGATGCTTACAAGCAACCTGGGATGGTGGTTTTATTTCTGACAGAAGTGCATAAAACAATGTAGTGCCAGCAACAGTGATATTAGTGTCAACAACGACAACAACAATAATAAATAATAATAACAGCAGTAGTTAAGTAAATGCAGGACTTAGAGGGATGATCCCACTCTCCTGACTACTCAGATAAGCTAAGTGGCATCCTTCAGTGACTAGCAAGCTGGCTAGCTCTCCATTCCTAATGCACAACTAGAGAGGTGCTATGTGCTGCATGGGAGGAGAATATTGATTGTCTGATTAAAAGGAATCACATTATTTATCTTACATCTGTTGCCCTGCTAAGGGGAAGTAGTCACTGGAAGGCTTAGGAGTGACCATAAAACTGTATTTAAAAATACCACCCTTCAGGAGTTGGGAAGTCTCTTAAGAGAGAAGTGAACAGGCATCTGAAAGAGTCCAGTTCTTTAAAGGTCAGGTTCTGAGAAAAGATTCTTTGTCTTAAGAAGTTAAAATGGGATGTAAATTTTTAACTCTTCTGGGAAATATGGAGAGACAAGAAGAACTCATCACTTACTGTTGTAAAGTAATTAAGACACTGTGTAAGAGAGCTTTTCCCCTGTTTACATGGAAATGAAATGTTTTGAGAAACAGCAGGTGATATTTTTCTATACTTGGTAAGCAGGATTCTGGCAGTTGGTCCTAGAAAACCAGGACAGAGATTTATGATCACTAATGACTCCTTGTGGGAGTGATATCTGGGCTATGTTTTTCATTCTGTGCACTTGACTGAGAAAATGCGGGAGTGTTGTGATTATTCTGGAGGTAGTAGAGTTCATCTAGATGGTATTTTGGTCAGGAGCAAAATAGCAGAAGAAAGGTCTGGTGACCTTAATCCCCTACCCCCAGAAACAAACTTGTAAAAGAATGCATTGTTGAGGAAACTAAGTTTCTAATGAACACAGAGAATAAGCAGGCTTTTTTTTTCTTTCTTTCTTTCTTTTTTCTTTCTTTCTTTCTTTTCTTTTTTTTTTTTTTTTCTTTCCCAAAGTGCAGACAAAACAGCTGGAAGTGAAAAATAAGGATGGATTAAGTGGCATCGATCAGTCTGTGACCAGCTCCTCCATATTGTATGTTTTTGTATTATCTCAATCAGAGATGCTTATTCAACTGCACATTCATTCTCCGTTTAGCCCTTTGAGTTCAGTCCAGCTCCCATAGATCAGGACCTTCTGCAAAGTCTGCTTTGCATTTGAACAGACAACCTAAGCCATCCACAGATTGGGAGAGAATGGCCTAAACTTTTAATACTTTCATTCTTGATGACTAGAGGACATGATTCCTCACCATCTAATTGGGATCTTTATTTACTTCATAGCTTCTTTGACCAGATCCCCTGTAAGGTCTTTCTGTTACTTTGTCTCAGGAAGAGGCAAACAAGAGACCGTGTGTGAACTTTTAGTCTCTACATCTTTATTTTCCTGTCCTTTCCTTTGCTCTTTGGAATCTTTTAATTATAGAGACATTAGGATCTGAAATGTGTAGTCATGTGCAAATAGCCCTGTGTATCGCCTGGCTGTATCTATCTTTTCCTGCGACTCTTCCCCTTGTGTGATGGGTTGAAGTGTATGACAGCCAGTGGAGATTTTACATGTCAGCAAGATACCCAAGTGCAGAACCCAGCAAATCACACTTCATTGTTCATCAACCGTCTTGTACTTCATCTGTGCAGTAACTGACAGCTGTGATGTTCTTACTGCAGCCTAGCCACACAAATCCCCCCAAACTAGCTAGACCTTGTCTCCACATAAGTTATTTAGTCAGAGAAGACCATTCTGCTTTATAACTTTTTATTTATTATTATTATTATTTTTTTTTTTTAATGCTTTAATCCATACCTGCCTTTCATGTCATTAGCCTGGTAATAACCTTTTCTTGTATTTGCATTTGCAAATTCTCTTGAACTTTGCTTCAGCTCAGAGATTGTTTTTCAACATAGGCAGAAGGGTTCTTTTGTTTGCTAATGTATGATCACAGACTAGCAGTAGTAGTTCATCTGAACAATACTTAGGTAAAGCAGATCTATTGAAAACAGTGAAATTTTCCATGGAATGAGAGGTCAGTGAATCCATGATATTATGTTGTTTCACCTTTTTTCTATAGCTGCAATCTTTCTGGTTAGATTTCATAAAAGTTTGATTGAGATACATTACATTTTGAAGTAATGTTTGAAAATTAAATAAATTATACAAAATTTCTTTGTCTGCCATCTAATTATTGACCCTATACATAGACTTCATAGTTCACTGTTTGTTCCTTCTTCAGGTTCTGGAGAGGCAATGATTGTTCGTTTAGTCACTTCCTTGACTCTGCATCTGTTACAGACACAATATCATTGCAGTTTGAGCAAGAGTATCTTTTCTGTGAGTATCTAAGGACTTTGGACAAGGGTGGTAGGTAATATCCATTGTTAAATTAACTAGGTAAATTACTAGGCATACAGTCTTCTTTTCCTTTTAAGCTGAAAAAAAAAAAAAAGAAATATAGCTGAAAGCAGAATACATATGTATATATATATACATACATATAACCCTGGTTATTTTCAGCCAGACTGAAGAACAG
The DNA here is from genome assembly GCA_011076525.1 of Nettapus auritus. Taxonomy (NCBI): domain Eukaryota; kingdom Metazoa; phylum Chordata; class Aves; order Anseriformes; family Anatidae; genus Nettapus; species Nettapus auritus. The sequence goes on from CM021766.1 coordinate 115,823,457, forward strand.
GAAGTGCATGCATCAGACATGGGATCTGGTAGAACTGGTTTCTCTGTTCTGTAATTTTTTTTTTTTTATTATTTTTTAATGCATCGTGGTAGCATCAGAGTAACTTTATGTAGTGTATCAAGTCATATATTGTTTTTTCTCCTGTCTTCTCTCCGGAAAGAGAAATGCATGCAGTGGAGTGGGAATTTTCTGCTTTTTGCTTTTTCTTTTTAGTATGTGTATGTTTCTATATACATATGGGGTCATTTCACCCTGATGGGCAGCTAAATTCCACCACAACTGCTCTCTCACTCTCCCTCCTCATAGAAATAGTAAAGGGAAGAAAATGTGATTAAAAATAATAATAATAATAAAGGATAATTGAATTAAAGGAAAAAGAGAGAAAACAAAACAAAACAAAACAAAAACAAACAAACAAACAAACAAACAACAAAAAAACAAGCAAAGGCTGTATGGAAGCAATGACGGAGAAAACAATTATTCTCTACTTCTCATCAATGAGCAATATTCGGCCATGTCGTGGGAAGCAGGACCTCAATATGCGTAGTAGGGTTCAGGAGAACATACATTTTGGTAACAAGAAATCCCCTTCTTCTTCCCCTTTCCCAGCTTTTGTTGCTGACTGTGACCGCTACAGTATGGGCTTTCCCTTTGGTCGGCTTAGGTCATCTGCCCTAGCGATGTCCCCTCCCCACCTCTTGCCCACCCCCAGCCTACTGGGTTTGGTGGGGTTGGAGAGAGTCTAGGTGCTGTGTCAGCAATGCTCAGCAATGGACAAAACATTGGTGTGATGCAAGGGCTGTTCTAGATACATGTGCAGAGCTCAGCACTGTATGGGATGCTAGTTCCACTGAGTAGGTAGGGGAATGCTATTTATATGTTACTAGCAAGTTATTAGCACTTAATATTGTGCTGTTAAAGCACTTCTTCTGGAAGCTGCCAAAAACACCTGCATATGAGGAAGGTCATAAATAAGTTGCCTTTTAAACATTTCCCCTGGAACCTGCCTATACCCATCACATAGCGCAGCTGTATCTTGTGGTCAACTTCACTGAAGCCTGCAGAGAGGATTGGAACAACAGGATGGCCATTTGCCCTTTATTCACTAAAAGGAGAATGTCCCTTAAGAATGTGAAATTTACTTTTAGCTACCTCTGACCTAATGTACCATCTCTATCATATAAAGCTTTCTGCCAGCCCCTGGTGTGAGCATGTCTCCAAGTGATTCTTCATCAGCTCTGCACATACAGTGGACTTTTACTCTGCATAGCCTTTCTAAAAACTTTTGAAATCTTACTTTCTAAGTGAATGTAAAAAAAAAATGTCTTGCCATTAGCAGTTTAATCTCAAACTGTGACTTCCACAAGCACTTGTATATCTGCCTTTTGAAGACTATAATTTGAAAGTTTTGATGAAACTGCTCCTATATACAGAAACTCTAAAACAAGTCGAACTTTCCTATTTAAAACCTCAACAAAACAGTGGATTTATAACATAAATTGCTACTTTCCAAATGTTTTGTTTAATAGTAATAATTTCATTCTAAAGTCTGTCCAGCTCAGCTAAAGAGAAGCTATTTACTGCATACTGCTGTGATCATGGTGACAAGATTCCTTCAAGAGATGTGTTGCATTATTTCCAAAGTCCCAGTTTTGTTCTGTTTATATATATATATATATATATATATATTGTCTTCAGTTCTTTCTAACAAAAAAGAATGATGATTTGGTATAAAAGTAATCAATTACACAGTAGAAAATAATGTACTCCAGTAAGATTAAAGAGTGGGTCTGACTGTGTACACCATCTATGTATATAAAAAAATTAGATTTATTGAATGGACTGATGCAATCTAGAGAGATAAGAGTTGACTTATGTTTGCTGGAAATGTAGCAGAGTCTATGTTAAATGGATTTCATTTAGAAATATACAAAAAACTTAGATATGATATAGATTCATAATATTATGTATGTGATTCTTATTTTTACCAGAGTTTCTTGGTCTGTTTAACTAGTAAATCTACCACTAGGTTCTTCTGTCTTTCAAGTACAACTGGGTCTTTCTTTCATTTAGAACATGGCTCAAAAGCACTTTGCTGCATGCATGGAAAGATCTATTTCTTACAGCTCTTGTGGTTATTATCCTGGAGGGAAGACACATTGCTTTCTAGGAGCTGTAGGGAAGGCTGCTAAATTGGCAAAGACTTAATGGTCACAGGACTCAAAAAGACAAGAGTTGTTGTGGAAATTGGTGTTTTCTTGACTGCTTGAGGTATATTTGAGAAATGTTCATTTGTGTCATCAATCTGACATATTAACTCTGTTTTAAAAGAATAGGCAATAATCCTTGGAAAATTTAGGATTTTTTTTTTTTTTTTCAGGCCATTGTATATAATTTTGCTTGTAAAAGGACAAAGACAAGGTAAATATTTTCTAATAAAATAATAAGATAGGAGGATAAAAGTCTTATCCTGAGCTAAAACATCACCATTGTTGAATACCAGTTCCCAGATATGGGAACAGTGTATGTGTACACATTATATATATATGATGCATTTTAAAGATAGGAACAAATTTATTTTGTACAGTTGATAATAAAGTGATTTGAAGAAATACATCCAATTTCTGGATTTTGCTGGATAGCCTGCATGTCTGAGCTGTTCATGTCAATGTGGCTCTGCTCAGTCCTCTTACATGCCCACTTCCATCCCGAGGAATAAAGGAGAGCAGCAGGGAGATAACAGTGTGAGGAAGGTAGCTTGTTGTTGGCATGAGGACAAGAGTAGGTAGCTAAGACAAACAAAAATTAGCCTGGAGCTGTATGATAAAGGTGATGAGGAGTTTTTTCATGTTTTAAAACCAACCTGGAATTGGGTTTCTAACAAGTGACTTACATTTTAAAGAATGTGTCTGTAAAGTGAAGGACTAGATATTTAATCAAACACTTCCATTTTGTAAGGGCTAGTAATGCGGAGAGGTTCCTGTGCATAGATTTCATTGATCCTTATATATATATGGTAACGAGGAAATGAAGATCTCAAGTAACAAGTAGGGATATATTTTTGTTTATTCTTTTCTGACATTTCAGAGTTTTAGTTGTACCCTGATCTTTATTTTATTGTAAGTCTGATCGTTCTTTGACATTGGGTACACTTTAAATATTTTTAAAGTAACAAGGAAAATGCTTATCATTTGGGGAACCCATATTTTATTGTAATGTTACAAGAATATGCATATAATTAGAGATAATATGCCAGAGGAAATAGCAACCCTTTTTATTTTATATGCTGCTATATATGTTTATGTTGCTATTTAATTGCTTGGATGGGAAGATAATGAATCCTGGTGCATACAAAATGTGTCTGTTGTAATCATTTGTAATTTACATTAGAATAAGCTAGTAGAGTGGCACATAGGAAGCCCTGAAAATATTTACACATGCTTCACTTTAAAAGTTTAAAATCAAGGAGAATATTTGCAGTTAATTGCCAGCTGAAATAACAGGAACAGTCAATAACTCCAGAGACATTCTAGAATTAAAGCCTTCCTGAATCCCGCATGATTATCTGGCTTTTAGTTTTTGACTAGTCCATCCTTCATAAACTAAATTATGTTTAAGAACAAATACTTATGAAAGTTAATTAACAGATACCATCCATTACAGAGAGTAATTCATCTATATTAAATATCATCTTAAATGACCTAAAGAGCTTATTTCTGTCCAATGATAGCAAAGGTATTTTAGAGAAGAGAGACCGCCTAAGCCTGTCCAGGTTAAAGGAAACTGTTGTGTATTTCTTTTGTTTCCGACTCTGGGATGAAATGAATATAACAGATGTTAAAGAAAAATCCAAGGGATGACATGGTGAATGGGATTCCTGCAATCAGCTGTTAGGACCATGTAGTGACTTGAGAAGTTTTCAATTTATTTTCCCTATCCTGTGCCCGAAAATATTTTTCATTTTTCAGAATCAATTCTAATGTACTAGGAACTGTTTTTTGCTTTGTCTAAAATGAGGCTAAGGTGATAGTGAAAAAAATTGTATCTTTTCGTATTTTCCAGGATCTGAGAGACAAGCATTCAATATTTATTCTCCTAAACTCAAGTTTTTTGCAAGACTAATAGTCATAAAGAAAACAATCCATTAGACCAAATATTGCTTTCCTGTGGTAAAACAGACTTTAACTTATACCAGGACAGTAACAGTACTTTCTCACTTTTTTGTGTTTTTTTTCTTTTTCCTTTTTTTTTTTTTTTTTTTTTCCCAGCTTAGACATTTCCTTAAAATGTATCTGTGTGTGCTTACCTGGTTTTTCTAACAGTCTGCATTAAAATGCTATTTTAACTGAGTCCAAGGTATCATGGAATCATAGAATCACTGAATGGCTCGAGTTGGAAGGGACCTTAAAGATCCCCTAGTTCCAACTCCCCTGCCATCGGAAGGGATGCCACCCACTAGATCAGGCTGCTCAGGACCTCATCTAGCCTGGCCTTGAACACCTCCAGGGATGAGGCATCCACAGCCTCTCTGGGCAACCTGTTCCAGTGCCTCACCACCCTCTCAGTGAAGAATTTTCTACTAATCTCTAATCTAAATCTCCCCTCTTTTAGTTTAAAACCATTCCCCCTTGTCCTGTCATTATCTGATTGAGCAGAATTGCTCCCCATCTTTTCTGTAAGACCCCTTCAAGTACTGAAAGGCTGCAGTGAGGTCTCCATGGAGCCTTCTCTTCTCCAGGCAGAATATCCCCAGCTCTCTCAGCCTTTTTTCAAAGGAGAGGTGCTCTAGCCCCTTGATCATCTTTGTGGACCTCCTCCAGACCCGCTCTAACGGCCCCAAATCCTTCTTGTGCAGGGGGCCCCAGACCTGGATGCAGCACTCCAGGTGGAGCCTCACAGGGGCAGTGCAGAGGGGGAAAAAGGTAGGGATGTGCCCAGCTTGCTAACAGTTTGTTGGCTGTGCTCTGGGTTGGCTAGATACCTTCATACATGCCATACTTCAGGCAGAGAGGGATGTGTGCATCTGCAAATATAGATACATGTGCATATCTAGATATTTGTATATGTATTACCTAGGGTAGACACATAGCTTGAATCATAATTTTCTGAAACGACATCACAAGTGTAAAGCTGCTAAATGGTGGAAGACATATGTTTTTACAAGTAGTATATTTAAAGGTCAGCCGCACCATTTATATAGAAAACGAGAATCAATAATCATGCAAAAACATGCCTTGCAAATAAAAGTATAAATTGAGTGTCTCTTTCATCTGCATATAGCTATACATTTAAAAATTAAATAATAATTGTAGGAAAATAAATAAATAAATACATTTAGTCTGGACATTTAAAAGTTTTAGAATTAGGGTGAGAAATGGCAGTACATATTTTTAGTGTTCATTGTTACCCATTTGGATTACTTTATTCTGTTTAATTCCAGTGTTTCATTTTCCTTCTACATCATTTCGTTTCCATGGATCCTGATTTTTTTCTTCATTGTTAAGGAGAATAACAGTGTTACAAAAGGGTCAGCTAACATTGCTTGTGCTTGATAATTGAATACTTTCATGAAAATCAACTATAAAAAAGCTTGGAGATGCCAAAATAAAGCTCATGCTTTTCTTATGATCAGCTATATGTATGTACTCACCTTCTAGACATTCATATTGATTGCGCATAAGTAAAGTTTGGGATTGAATTTTTGTTGGTACAGAGCTCTCTGGTTTTTTGTTGTTGTTTTGTTTTGTTTTGTTTTATTTTTTACTTATGGATTGCATCTATGGTTAATAAGCTGCTATTTCCATTAACTTATTATCTGCAGGGCATAATGACTGTACTTGCAAAGTTTATTTGAGGATCTTTTCAATTGTCCTCTCCAGAGAATTTGACATCTCCTATTGAATTAACAGGTAAAAATAAAGAAACAGTAGACCACTGTGAAAACCATTTCATTTTTGATCAACCTCATTTATTCAAAATAGTCACTGGAATGATGCTGAATAGTAGACATAGCTTCTATCTCGTAGCTGTCTACATAATGTGGGTGCCCTGTGGAGCAAGGGTAGGTATAAAATGGCAAGGAGCAGCCAAGCAGAAGTGGTTAGGCCTACCCCATTTGCAGACTAATTGCATTCTTTGTGGGGTGCCTTGGGTTCTTTCCAAATGATTAAACCCACAGTTGGGTATTGTTACAGGAATCTTCTCTATATTTTCAGGAGAAATAAGAATTATATTATTCTTGTTTGAAAAATGTATTCTCACTATTCTTACTGATATTCTCCATATGCACTGCTGCTGATGCTATAGTCTAACTGTGGACTTCATCATTCAGAAATTCATTAGCAGGCAGGCCATATTCAGTATCTAAAGCCTAAAGTCTCAGCTTTGAGTATCATGGCTTTCAGTATGTTCTGGTGATAGATTTTTAAGACTTCAAAAAGACTCTACTGTATTTTAAAGACTTAAGACTGTAATGGATTTTTAAGACTTTTTTCTTATATTTTTCACTATAGCATAATAATACAGGATTTAACAATCTGATTTAAAATGTAGATACAGGGTTATGAAAACAAGGAAACAGCCCATGTCCCACCTCAGTTCTGTCTGAAGCTCCTTTTAGGCTTACCTGCTGAGGTGTTCTGCTGATGCACACTTTGCCCTTCTTATTCTTGAATAGCAGCATCTCTTCAGAGGGTAATGCAGACAGATGTCCTTTGCATGAAAACAAAGGTTTAGGGTGAAAGAGGAAAGAAGGAATGACAGGAGCATCTCCCTCTGTTGCGGAACTGGACCTGGGCAGGATGCATGTCTGGTCTGGAAGCTGGAAGCCCTCTCAAGCACGGTGGTATTGACTCATTGTGAGGTCAGTGTGGATCACTACATCTCCTCTGGACATCTGCAGCATTACAGACATGGTTCTGAGATCACCTGTTACATCTAGCAGGATTCACTGGCTGTGAAACCTCAAGCAAGAGATTATTGCTACCCTAAGGCTTTCTCTAACAAGATGAAGAATAGTCTAAGCGGTCAGAATACACCTTTTGTCTAATGTAAAGTTGTTGATCACCATTGTTTCTAGAAGCTGGCCTGCACATCATCTATCATTAGAGTGTCAAGTGTTTTAAGAATGCATGTCTAAAACCCATTAGCGTATATTAACAATCAGTTTTGAGTGATTTTTTCCTGGCTGAAGACAAAATCTTTCCTGGTCTGAGTAATGTAAGCAAACATTTATCTTCCATGAATTAAATAAAGCATAAGCCATTTTGCACCAGTTGATTGAAGCTAAAGCTTTATTCTACTTTAAATTTTTAAATGCTAATGGTCTTCGGTTTTTATTCTGTTGTCGCAAGAGGACTGGGACAGTAATTTCCTAAAAAAAGTTTCTGTGAATTGTCTAAGTCTTTCATTGAACTTTGAGGCAGGAAGTTTTTAAATTAGCTCTCTGAATTAGCTCTCTGTATTTATTACTTTGGACATAGAATAGATACAAGAATTGGCATACTTCAGGTGCATATTTAGGTGAATGAAGTATCTGACTCAAGACAGTTTTGTAACATGGGCTTCCATTTATCTCTATTATTACAATACATGTTAATAGAATGCTACCACCTCTTTCTTACTTTTTTCTGTTTCATTCTGGACTTTTAAACTCCTGTGACTGTTACAAATCAGACTATTTTCAATCCTTTATTAATTGTGTTCACGTTAGTAAGATCTTCTTGGCTATAAACTTGAATGTTTACTTTAACAATTATTAGTAGCTAAGATCCATAATTTTATTAATAAAAACTAAACTAAAACTAAACTAAAGCCCTTATTCTGTAGTTATTTCCTATTCGTATTATAATTCTTTTTACTATTTTTACAACAGTCATGGGTGGTATTTCAAAGCAACCTGGATAATCCTTTTTTTGAAGTGTGAGAATGATTATCTCTGAGACAGAATAGACTTTCCACAGAATAGTGTTCTTTTGGTATAGATCCTCTTCATAATACATTTCATTCATTACCAGCTCCAGACTTTATTCACTATTTACCTTTTTTTTTTTTTTTTTCAATATATAATGGCTGAGTATTTATTACATTTGAAAGAATATTGTACTTAGGGTACCAGCATGTGATATATTTCTCCACATTCTGCACTTGTCTTTCTTGGGAACTCATATCTACTGCTTTTTATTATTAAGTAATTTTATTACTTACTTGATGTGACTTATAATATATTTATACAAAAGAAAGGATTATTGCTTTTCCATTAATTTGCTACTAACTTCAGAGTGTGCAGAATAGTCTCCAAAGCAAGGAATGCACTCACTCATTATAGCCATTCTTAGTCTCACATGGATTCCCCATGTGTCTACATGGACATGTGTGGATTCCCCACACATCATATTTTACACATATTCTGTTTCCAGATAATATTTATTCCAGAAATGTTTCTAAATACTGTGATGCTGTAAATCCCCACAGAGACATATATATGTATATAACTGGTATGCTTTTGTCTTCTGCTTTCCTAAATGCAAGGAAGATACTGTAGTTTCACATTTTTTTTTTTTCATTATTATTATTTTTTACACTCAACCATTTTATTTGCCATGTTTTATTTGCCCAGTGTACCCTTCCATTAATAAACAGTTGCATTCATGATTAGGGAAAGAAACATCTCTAGAAAGATGTTTTAGAGCATCTAAATCTCAATGACTTTCTGCTACTGTTTTTTTTTTTGTTGCTGTTGTTGTTGATAACAGATGGACCAGAGCCTACAACAACTTGGTACCTGATTTGTGCATGTAAAGTTAGGAATAATGAAGCCAAGCTTTTTTAGCCAAGAATTTCCATTCAAGATGCACACATAAATTCAATCATACATTTCTGTTTTCCTGCAGAATCACATGCCTACATGAAAATGGGTATGTAAGGCATATTTCCTAACGTTATTGAGCTGTAGTTTTGCATTTTTGGTTGTTGGTTTTATAGCTCTTCATTTCAGCTCCCAGTTAAAGATTTCTTCCTTGTAAATTTTGTGTGTGTGTGTGTGTGTGTGTGTGTGTGTGTGTGTATGATATTACTTAGCACTTCTTGTACTGCATTTTTGATTATGACACTTGATAATCTCTTCTGGTTTATATGCAATGAATACAAATGCATTCAAATTTAAATGGAATATTTCATAATGCATATTGTGTTAATTATTTACTAATTATTTGGGTTTTATCTATTAAATTCCTATTATCTTTTTCTTGATTGTTATCAAGCTATTATAATTATCCATTATTTATATTCCTTTCACATTTTTCTATCAAAATTACTTTCTGCCTCTTTTTCAAGATAGTAGTGAAGTATTTTTCATGCTTCATTCTTTCTGATCATTCTAAATTACCTGTGATCCACAGTATTCAGATCTCATTTAATCCTCTCATGTTTGTATGCAAATATCATGGATACTTAACAATTGCCTTTGGTTTCGCATAGTGATGCTTTTTACTGTGAAAATAATTATTGTTTTCAAAAATGTACATTGTCCTTCAGTTGATTACATCATAAAATATTTTCCCGGGTTAGTTGTTTTTTAGCCATTAGCACTATTGGTACTTACAGTTTATGTATCTGTCTTTTACAGTTCTTAAATGCTCACAGTCATATTAAGCCATATGAAATTATTCCTAAAAGCACTCTGTCGTACAGAGAAAACTAAGACTTATATTAATTTCAATCCATTGTATCTATTCTAAAACCTCATTCTTTTCATATAAGCCAAGTTTAAATGTCTCTTCCAAGCTTAGCTTGAAATCTTCTGAATATGGAATAATTACATTATTTTTTTCTTCCAAGAAAATATGTTACATTTTGGAAATGGAACTGGTTTAATACATACCATATGGTCTTTATGAGTAAAAAAATAAAAGATAAAAAATAATAAAAAAAAAGATTTCTCACAATACAGGGTAGATTTTGCAGCTGAGTCATAAAAACCTGTCTTTGTGGAAAGTATTACTTTGAGTTATGGAGTCTGCACAGGTAATTGTAATATGATAACTACTGTATGGCTACATCTTGCAAGCAGTCCTACTTGCTGGATGCAAAAGGGTTGTGGATGTAAGCTCAGAGGCTATTTACTTATCAATATGGCTACTCGAGTGCAGAACTTGAGCAAATATTTAGGCACTCAAGGGACTTCCCTAATGGAACTGCTAACTGCTTCAGTTAGCTGAAGGTGTATTTTGTATGTCTGGTTATTAGACCTTGTTGTTAGACCTTAACTAAGGTGTAAATGTTTTATTTTGAGCACAATAAGTTTGTGCTGTAATAGGAAACTGAAAATGGCCCTTATGAGCAGCCCTAAACCCAGTGGCCTATCTTTTTTTTTTTATTATTATTATTATTAATGGAATAAAAAGAAATACATATAGAAATACTTGCTCTATATAAATTATTTGATAGAACATTGAATTTTATACAAATAGAATAAAAATAAACAAATAAAAAATATAGCACATGTCCAAGAACACAGCCATGTGAAATTTTGCAGACAGACCCAGTATAATGTCAGCAAATTGATCAGCACAGACCATCATTAGGCTGGAAACTGCAGCTCAGCTCTTACATTGTTCTGCAAAGTGCAGCTCTGGTTTGTAGCTGTCTAAATTTTGCCATTTAGATTTTTTGCCAAAATTTGCTACAGGTACAGTGCTGTCCCATCCAGCTGAGGTGCAGACACAATATCCCCAGTAGACAGACCCTAAAACACAATTTCCTTCCCAGAGATTTTATTTATGCTGAGCAAGAGCTGCTGGTTTGGCCTAGTATTTGTGCTCACTATTTCCAGTGTATCTACAAAAGCACACTCACATTTTCATCTCCCTTACATACAATTTCTGAGATGAAATTTCAGGAAAGAATCTTATAGAGTTTCTTGGAACGTCTATCAAAATATTTGCACATCTATCAAAATCCGTAGTCCACAGGTCTACACTGGAACTGATATTTGAGCCGCCTCACCAGTATCTAATAATGTATAACTGAAAGCTCTGACGAGAGGGAAATTAGAGGGAAAAGCAACACCTGACACCTGCTGGAACCCTGCTAAACAAATCACAGTTACTTGTTCTACTATGGAATATTTATCCACAATTTACTTAGACATGCTTGATTCCTTGGAGATGAACGGAGCTTCACTGTCAGCACCTCAGTCCTTTTTTTAGGACTATTGCTCACCCCATCTCCACTTTACAGGAAATATATATATTTTTTATTTTATCCAGATTACACTAACAAGAAGAGAATAAATTGCTTCTTTTTAGCATCCATCTTACATGCTGCTATTCCACTTCTCTCCCTTCATTTCTTCATGTTTGTAAGCAACAGCATAGATAGATTCAGAGAAGTATGTCTCATCTAATGATGTCATTGTGCAGTACTTGTGAGTCAGCAAATCATTACCCAAAGGCCTTTTTCCAAGTGCATCCTCCCTGGCATGTGAAGCAGCAGTCCCTATTTTCTGATCTTGTAGCTTACAGTTCATTAATATGATTTTAAAGGACACTTGCTTCATGTGGGACATCCTGTTATGTAACTAGAAAAGTAAGACATGGAACTGCTAACAGGTTCCTCTCTTTCCCTTTTCTTCATGAACAGGATCAAAGAAACATTTTTACTTGCCTGGCTAATGATGTCCTTTTGTCTGGCACACTTTAATTTTTTTCGGGTACAGATCAATGTGAATATTTTTGGTATGCCTATGAATGCCTACCTGCAAGATTGTCCAGCAAATCCAGATAGACTCCATCTCCCTTCCAGATAGACTCCCTTTAACTGTTTTTGTGTGAAAAAAAAAGAAAAAAGAAAAAAGAAAAAAGAAAAAAAAAAAAAAAGTTTTGTCTATTAAGTCAGCAGCAACTTGTTTACATGCAAAAATACTCCTTCTCTGCTACGGAGCTGAAACATCTGTAATATTCACTGCTAGGGAGAGAGGATTCCTCTTTTTATTTTTATACACATGCTGTGTTCTCTTTCTCTTTTTAAATATATGGAAATTCCTAGTTGTAAATCCAAAGCTTCCTAGTGCTTGGAGGCAAGAAGGAAAAAAAAAAAAAAAAAAGGAAAAGAAAAAAAAAAAGTTATATATCTAAGTTATCTCTTAAGATGTACAGAAAATTATCTAGAGTACTTTATTTAGGCTTACTATTCCAGTTTACTATTTATATTAGGCTTACTGTTCTATTAAGCAGATCAGAATTGAAGGCTGGAAGGCTTTAGGTAGACTAGATTGTGCCCCCAGAGTTTCAATGGTCAGATGGGCAGTGGTATTCAGGCCTCTCTGTACCCAGCTTCCTGACATTCTTCCTGAGAATCAACCACAGAATAACTCTAAAACAACCAAAACTCATTTGAATGGGGAAGCTATATTGAGTAAAGCAGATTAATATTAAAATGTCTGCAATTCAATTTGCTTTTAGACTAATGTTTTCCCTGAGGATATTTTCAACTTCAGGGGCAATAAAATCATAAGCTTAAATTTGACAGCTTGAAAATTACATAGAGGATAAGATGATTCCTTTTAGAGGAGTCTGTTTTTCAACTAACAAATCACAGCAGTTTGCCTCTAGGTTGCTATCTAGATATAGAAACTCAGAATCTGCCATTTCTTTTACCTGGAGCCTTTCAGTCTTTAACTCATGGGTATGAATTCATCTCATCTCCTGATGGCATCTTACCATTTGGTCTCATCTTCCTTGTTTACAAAAAAGCTGTTTACCCTTCCACTTCTGAACATGGAATCTCAGATATAGAGAACAGCTCAAATTGTGAAATGCCAAATTCCTTTTCATTATTTCTTTTTATCTTGAATCCCGCTTTTGATTCTTTGCATTGTACTTTAAAGAGGGAGGTAGATGGGTGTATTCAAAGAATGAAATTTGTGTTTGAGTGATAGCATAGGAAAACAAATTGGCATTCACCCAGATGGGAGACACTTAACAGATAGCACTTTCAGGATCATAGAGTGCTACTTGAAAACAGAAACTCATTAATCATATGTAAAGTATAACTTTAGATTTCACTGATAATTTTTATACTATAAGGGGATTCATATACTTTGGTCACTAAATGTGGTCCAGGCTGGACTGATGATACTGGATATTAGTCACAATTATATGTAGGGGTCTTACTGGTCCTACCTTATTTAAAAGGTAACACCAGTAGTCTCCACTATAGGCTCCCAGTTATAATAAAAATCCAGTGGAATCTGCATATCTGGGATCATTCTGCCTGCTGTATTTTGTAGGTTTCAGACAGGAACATAAAGCTCTATTTCCTTCTCTGTCTGAGAATTTCTTTGCAGTTTTTCAGAGTATACATTATTGAATATGCTGGATAGGGACATACTCCGCATTTTTATCCACTCTCCTAACTTTTCCATTTCCTTGAGTTTGTGAAAAATGTCCACTTCAAAGTGCTTTTCTAATTCCTTCTTTCTTGTTTTACATCTGTCTGTGCATTCCTGTACAGCCTCAGATCAGACGACTTATTTCCAACTCAATTGATTTAGATACATTTATGGATTAAAAAAAAAAAAAAAAAATCCCAAACTTTTTACTCTTATGGAGAGGCAAGAAACAGTTTTCTGCTTGAACAACTGCTCATGCATATTTATTGAATAGCTTCTTTGAGGATGTTATGATGAGCTTGCTTATCAGTGAAAATGACTTGAAGTAGTCTCAGATCTCAATATCTGTGATTCCAATTAGGAGTTTAATAAATGCTGAAACCTTTTAAATCTTTCATTTATTCATAATGTAGCATGACAATAAACAGCTGATGATGGTGGAGAAATTCAACAAGAATCTACTGTCTAGATTAATTTTTATTTTTCTGTTAGCTTGCAGAGCCTGCATCTGTGACCATGACATGTTTAACTTCAGAGGACTCATTATTAATTCCATTTTGCTCTACTGGTTTTCATCCTTTATAGTCAGAGTCGGGCAACCAAGTTTAAAGAATTTCTATGCTCAAGGGAGTAACAAATATGCTTTTATTGCTTCATACCCCAATAGGAAGATAGGTCTACTTACTGAGAAAAACAAAAAGATGAAAATGCTAGAGCTACACATTTATCAGTGTACTATTTTACATTCCTATATGGAAGGAGAAAAAAGTATTTTCTTAATCTGAAGACAAAATACATGACTGACTAACCTTATGTTATTTGAAAGTTTGGTGGTTAACTTCAAGTTATATTAATTTTAGTTTTACAGCTGTACTTCTCAAAATGGATTGAAAACTAGATTCTCTATAGCTTTGCTGACTGATGTTAATGACCAGTGTTAGTTTGTGGAGAGCATAAAAGGAAATGGTTGTTCCAATCATACTGGTATCTGAGGGACATCTGATAGATATTTTTATAGATTATTCTTAAAAGTATATACAATGTAACAGTTTGTTGTTGTTTGTTTTTAATGTTTATTTAGTATACATGTTTTCTGGTATTAGTAAAAATGTAGACATTCAAAGATATTAAGAGTAAGCCAACTTCTCACTGTTAATAAACAGCCCAACATACTTTTGAGAGAAGCTATCCTTAACTTTTTGTCATATAGGTCTCCTATGTATTCATAACTTTTACAGTCTGCTAAGTCTGCTTGTACAGCTGCCATTCTTGTGTGTTTTCTCTTGCATCCATCTTGCATTACCCAAGGGTTTTCTGTGTGAGTTTTGCAGATCTCTGACAACTCCTCAGAGTATCTGTGCAGTACTGTAAGGACTGCTGAGTATCAGAAAATGCCAGCCATTCCTGCACTGCATGCTTCCTAGGTTTGCAATATCCTGTTACTGTTTTGAAGGCAGCAGTCTGGACATTTCAAGGAGATAGGTAGTTAAACAGAGGTATCAATAGTTTGCACACTACTGAGCTCAGTGCTTCCAGATAACCCAATGATAACCCAATTTTTGTTTATTTTAATATATCCCAAAACTATTGTATTTACCATACATGAACTCACTGTCTTTGCAGGAAATGTGGAAAGTTATTTAATCCAGATGTTACACAATATTTGCATATAAGTCTGTCTGAAGAAAGATGGCAATTGTTGACATTCAAGTCAACTAAAACTGTAGTTAGATAGCTATATACCATCTCCAGAAATTGTCTCTTCAATAAAGTTATTGTTGTTGTTGTTTTGCAGCCTGTTTTGCTATAGCAAACCAGCTGAAAATTGTAACCTTTTTTTTTTTTTTTTTTTTTTTTCCCCAATTAAGTGGAATCTGATATGAAAATAGATCATTATCAGAATTATAGATAGTATTGTATGGACATTTACTGTATTGCTTTTTATGGGAATGGGAGAATAAGTGGAAATTATCTTGATCTGAAACCTCCAAAAATTAAATAATAATTATATATATATATATACATATATATATATATCTAGGGGTTGGCCCCGATGATCTCTTGAGGTCCCTTCCAACCCTTACAATTCTGTGATTCTGTGAAAATTTTCTGTGAAAATTTTGGTCCTGGTTACATTTTTTTTTGTCAAGGACAGAAGTTAACTTTTGAAGTGGTGGACGAGTTACACATGGAATCACACATCATGTCGCATTGTCCTTTAAGCTTCTGTACCACGGCTGCTGTCTTTTCAGGGTTGTTAATTGCCAGCAGTCAGTTTTTTCTTGTCTTATCATGCTTCATGAAAAGATCAGATTTTATAAAGCTGCAGAGTATTGAAATTTGGAAGCACCCAGTCCATCATATAGGACAAAATAAAATTGGCATGATGCATATAAAAATTTTATTGATGCTTAGAGCACTAATGGTTTTCTGCACTGCAGTTTTCTACATTTAAATGTTGTCTTCAGAGTATTAAGATTTGATATACTCTTGTACTCATTTGGCCAATGACTAGTCTTTTCCTTACTGGACGTTTGCCTTTTTTTTTTTTTTTTTTTTTTTTTTTTTTTTAAAAGGGTTACATTTAATGAAGTAAATGTGTTATTTTTTTATGACCTTTTCCTGTAGATGCAATTTTCCAAGAAGATATCATGACTGGAAATAATATAGGCATGCTGGTTTTGAAGATTAAATGTTTTCAGGGGAGATCATAATTAGAGATTTCAGAGTCACAATTTTATGGTTTTCATTTATCTTCCCTTTGAGCACTTCTGTCTTTTTCAGGCTATGGGAGCTTTCTGTCAGCAAATTAGAGACATTTATTACTCTGACTGTGAATTGAGATTCCTATAGATTAAAGCAAAAATCTTCTGTGTCATCGTCACTGGTGAAACATGAGTGATGAAATAAATAATTTGTACATTTGTACATCTCATGAAGCTTTTTTTATGTTTGTTTTTCTGACATAATACACATTTTTCCTTCAGTGCTTTTTGCCAGTGAATGATTGCCAGCTCCCCAGCAAAGCTTCTGCAACTCCAGTAATCCCATTTTTTATCTGAATTACAGTAAGAATTACCTCTTGGAGCTCAGCCCTGATATATTACGCCAGTGTAAGGCCTATGCCTTAATGAAAAGGTGAACTTTATGTATTTCAAAGGTAAATTTTACTCTTCTGATTAACATTTACATCCTGCAGCTAGCAAACTACTTGTATATGTGTACCCTTGCACAACGGAACCACAACACCAAGTTTTTGATGGAAACCTGCCAATTTCATGAAGAGTAAGAATTTTGCCAAATGTATATTTTATAATGACACTTAAGCAAAAGACAGGTAAAAAAAAATATATATTTTATCCTGCAGAAATAATAATAATAATAGTAAAAAAAAGAAAAAAAAAACACATTTCTTGCAAGATGAACAGGACCTTACAAATGCACTTGGAATGTCATTTTTTTGTAGGTCTTAATAGTCTAAATGCCATTAATTGCTGTTTAGTGCTTTTCTTTGTCAGAACAACAGCAAAAAAAATTGACACAAACATTATATTCCTACCAAAAGGAAATGCTAAGCACATAACAAGGGTCTTATGCTTAATATGAACAATTTTATGTTTTCTTTAAAGAGAGTGTCAACTTTAAATACTTTCAATAACATCAG
This sequence comes from Nettapus auritus, assembly GCA_011076525.1. Classification (NCBI taxonomy): domain Eukaryota; kingdom Metazoa; phylum Chordata; class Aves; order Anseriformes; family Anatidae; genus Nettapus; species Nettapus auritus. The sequence continues at coordinate 115,840,511 of CM021766.1, forward strand.
AAATAGTAAATAGGCTAAATAAACAGCAGCATCTCACCTCAGTGGAAGTTAAAGTAAAGCTTATTTTTGTCCTTTTTAGGTGTTCCTATTTATGCTAATATTAAATTAAACTGTTTTAAAGTTGATATCTGTGCTGCACCCAGTTTTGACAGGTTCAATGAATAGGGTATAAATATTTTCACAGTACTTATCAAAATTATCTGTGACTCTTTAGTTCATTTTTCTTTTTAATTTTCTGTATAAAAGAAACACTCAGTATCAGGGTTTTTTAATATAATAAATGTATCACTTTGGGGAGGAATGCAGGACTGGATTTACTTTCTGTTGCTGAATATAAAAAAGATACAAGCAGAAATTTAATTTACCTGAAATGTAGTTTTTAAAAGTGGTGATATTCTAGAAAAGGCAGTTGGAATGAACTTTGAGAGATCATCCTGTCCAATTCTTCCCCAGATCATGAGTACTTGAACCATTCCTGGAATATTTTAATTTAATTAGTTCTTAGGGAAAAAAAAAAAAAAAAAAAAAAAAACACCTCTAGTGACAGAAGAACTGCTGAAGGGTTTCTACTACTGGAAAATTCTTAGTATCTAACCTACATCTTCATCACTGTGAATTAATCCCATTACTTCTCGTCCTATGCACAATAAATACAGACAGCAGCTTGTTTATACTCTCTTTTCTTTTCATATGTACATATGTGCATACATTTATGTGTATGTATGTATACATATATATGTATATACATATACTCAAAATATCTGGATGTAAACATGTTTTTTATATATTTACATATATTATATGTGTATTTGTATGAGAAGATTGTTGTGTTGCCTTCTCTCAGTCTTTTCTATTCTGGGCTACATGGACTGTAATTCTCACAGTCTATCTTCATAGACCATATTTTTTAGATATGCTATCATTCTTATTTCTGTCCCCTGAACTGTCTCCATCTGTTCTATGTTTGTTTTTTGATGCATTGTACCCAAAGCTATAAACAGTAGATCACAGGAGGGTTGAGTAGTGTTTGAGCAGATTGGATAGAAAAAAAATGGTCCTTTATGGGTAGTTATCTCAAGCCATCCTCCACTGACAATGTAAGTTAGAGCAACCTTGATTCAGCTGCTAGCATGGCCTTCAGTTTCTGAAATAAAAATAAAAACTTTACTACTAACTTGTGTTGAGGATCATTAAAATCACAATTCAGCCTCTGGAGTGAAGAAGATCTGTATATAGGAACTAACACTGGTGTCAAGGATATTTCAGATATAGCACAATTCTGAGGATTACAATGTTGAGAAAAATGCCACAACAGTTCAGTACAGAACAATGGGAACAGCTGCTTTTCTGAAAAATACAATTAAATGTCCGTGTTCTCAAAATTAGTGTATTAATCTGGCCAAGCTTACTCTAGGTGGTTGGACCAGATGATCTTGAAGGTCTTTTCCAACCTTAATGATTCTATGATTCTGTGATTCATATATTCTTACAAATTAGTAAGTAGAAAATACATTGTGATGGTTTTAAAGATAAGAAGCATGGTAGCAGAACTGTGTCATCAGCATTTAACCCTTCCTATATTCTCACCAGTGTGGTTGATACTGTCCATTCAGTGAGAAATTGACAAATACAAGTATAAGAATTATTCACTATAAATGAATAAATGGTAAATGGCTTGATCATGGATATAGTCACGGGACTAAAATTGACAGGAACTTTAACACAGCACTGGAACTTTAACAGAAAAAAAAAAAATCTCTCTTTGGCTTTGACTTACATTTTCACTTTGGCAGGCTCCCTCATATGGGTACTCTTGCCATAAGATTCTGTAAACACTCTTTTTGGTATATCCTGCTTATATTTCTCAAAGACAAATTATGTCATTGAGGAATACACAACTTCAATGAGATTTCCAATAAGGACAAGTCAGAATCATAGAATGATTTGGGTTGAAAAGGGCCGGCCTTAAAGATCATCTAATTCCAACCCCCATGCTATGGGCAAGGCAGAACTTCCACATTGTTCAAAGCCCCATCCAGCATGGCCTTGAACACTTCCAGGGATGGGAAATCCTCAACTTCTCTGGGCAATCTGTTCCAGTGCCTCACCACCCTCTGAGTGAAGAATTTCTTCCTTATATTTAATTTAAATTTACCTTCTTTTAGTTTTGAGCCATTAACCCTTGTCCTATGACTACATTTCCCAACACCAAGTCACTCCCTAGTTTTCCCTTGGGCCCTCTTTGGGTACTGAAAGAATGCTATAAGGTCTCCACGGAGCCTGCTCTTCTCCAGGCTGAACAACCCAAGCTCCTTCTGCTTTCCCAAAGCCCTGGGTAGCAAGCTTGCTGTGCTCCCTTCTTGCTGCCTTCAGGATCCTAAACTACAGCTACACATTCCCCACCAGCCACTATCTGTTGGTGAGAATGAGGTCCAGCACAGCACCACTCCTCACTGACTCCTCTGTCATTTGGAGAAGGAAGTTATCATCAATGCATTCCAGGAACCTCCTGGATTGCCTCTGCCCTGCTGTGCTGTCCCTGCAGCAGGTATCGGGTTGGTTCAAGTCCCCCAGGAAGACCAGGACTTATGAGTGTAAGGCTGCTTCTGTGTATAGAGGGCCTCATCGGCTTCGTCTTCCTGATCAGGTGGCCTGTAGGAGACCCCCACTACAATGTCCCCTGTCCCTGTCCTCCCTTTAATGCTGACCCATCAACTCTCAGTGTGCTCCTCATCCATCCCCAGGCACTCCAGCTGCTCATTGACATAGAGAGTGACACCTCCTCCTTCTCTGCCTGTCCTTCTTAAAGAGCCTGTATCCTTCCATTACAATGCTCCAGCCATGGGAACCATCCCATCACGTCTCTGCAATGCCAATTAGGTCATAGCCTTGCAGGTGTGTGTACATCTCCTCTTGATTATTCCCCCATGCTATGTGCATTTGCATAAAGGCATTTCAGTTGGGGCCCTGATTAAGCTGGCTTACTGGCTGGAGTAGCTGGAATCCCTTTGTGCTGCTCTTTAGGTGATCTCCTGCAAACCTGTGACCCTTCTTCAGGCTTAGGGCATCTATCACAGACACTGGTGTCAAGTCCAGCATTAAAATTGTGATTTTTAATCTGTGTCTGTTGCTCTGATTTTTAGAATTTAGAAGTTGAAAGCATTAAGCTAAGCTGCAAAAATCCTATTTCACATTTCTTCTTTATTGAAAGATTTAAGTTGCTTTTATATGTCAGGAATATTCCAAAGTAGGTACATGTAACATGGTAATGAACATAATGTTTTTGTAGTTGTAGATTTTTTTTTTTTTTTTTTCAGAAGGTCTCTCAGACCTTTAAGTCTGATACTGAAAAAAAAAGAATTGTAATTTTCTGTTTTAGTTTTAGCATATTATGTTGTTTTCTGTGCCTGTCTTTATGCACTCATTTAATATTTTCTTGCATATTGCCAGATTGCTGTTCCTATTTGATACCCCACTGATTTCTAGGGGACACCACGAAAACACAGCAACCTGCCAAATATATGATTGGTGCTGTGGGGAGTTCTAGCTTCCTAAGTCAATGACTACCTTGATAATACATTACGGAAGATGTAGACATGCTTTTGAGTTCGGCATATTATAAATGTCACAATAGAAACTTTCCCTGCTTATTTAAGGACTAATTCTTCAGTCTTAAAATTTGATTGCTTATATATCAAAACATCTACATACGTCCATTGTATATTTATTTACTAGAGCAGATAACTTAGTATGTGATACGTTCTGTTCTAAACCTTAGATTGAGAAAAGCTACAGAATTACTATCCTCTGCTTAGTAGTGATGTCACTAATATATACCAAATGCAGTGGCAGACGTGTGTTCAAAAACTGAAACAAATAGGAATAAACAAAGGAAAAAATAAAAGAGGATACTTTCATTTATTTTTTTTTGTTCAGATCTTTAAAAATGACAAGGAACTGTATGAAAGCACAGATTGCTACCAATACTAGAATTTCTTAAGTCACACAAAAAGCTGCTGCTTGGTTTGTCAGTTGTTTTTATATGGTATGAAACAGGTTTAAAGCACTTTGGAAAAAGAAAAAAAAGTCTGAGAGGAAATTAAATTCTAAGTAAGTAATACATTAAACATTGTGGCTACTCTTCTGGTTTCTTTATTCATTGAGGAATACCTCAATGAACTCTGCTGATATTAATAACAGTTGAATGCAATGAACAATAACACCTACTTTGGGGGATTGCTCCTGCCTTGTGTAACTATTTTTATACCTGCTGAAAGATATATATACTGTATTAGGGTTAACAAGCTTTTAATATTTACCTTTTAGAGCTTTCATTTATAGCTTTTCTTCATTTTTTATTTACATTTGTAGAAATTTTGTTTGTTTATTTCTTACGTTTACATTTTAGAGCTTTTAGTTGATAAAAATTTTCTCCATAAAATGGTTGCAGGACTGTAATGTGAAGAGATCTCAGATATTATCCCTGTACTAAGAATTAGAAAACAAACAAACAAACAAAAAACCTTTAAATGTTCAACCAAGAGCTTGTCCTAATAAGTGCTAATTGTAGAAAAAGGTGCCCACTTGAGAGATCAGAAGGAAGTTCATAACCATCTTAGTTGTAAGGGGGAACTGTGGTTGATGCTTTCCTAACCAATAATTTCCTGGAAAAAAAAAAATAAAAAATAAAAAAAGAAATGAAGAAAACAACCATAACAGCACACACCTGCAAGCAGGATTCTTTCCTTACAGATTTATTTATTTTTATTTATTTATTTTTTTAAGGAGAGAGAGAGTGATACAAAGCTTGAAGAAGCATTCAGAGATGATATTGAGGGACTTTTTGGAAATTTAGAAAGAATGTGGTCCAAAGTTGCAAGAACCTTTCTGTCAATAAGAGTGAGAACATGGAATTGTTTAGGAGTCTGGGGACAGAATTTATGCCATTTATCCATCAAATCATTGTACAGCTGCTATAATAAACGTTTCTATTATGTGTAATACTTTTCTGTGCTGAGTTTACAAAACCTTTGAAATAGCATATGGGAGAGACCCTCATGCAACCAGAAAAAGGAGAGTATGTCCTAGATGGAGAGAAAAGGTACTGTCTGGTGCCTTGAGCATAGCTTGAATGTATTTTGGCATAATGGTGATAAGACTGACGAAATTTGTTGATTAAGAAAACTGTCATTTTTCTTTTTAAGATGTTTAGCATGGTTTCTATTGCCCTCCATAGCAGCTTCTTTGTCTGATTGAAGCAGATTGACCTTGTATGTCACACCCCTGCTATTGTGTTTATTGCTTCCATGTTACTGAAGTGTGGAGAGTGACTGGGATGCAAATGCCACAAAAGATTAACAGAGTTGGTTCTAAAGCATTGCTTGCTGATCAGAAGGCTCCTTGAACTTTTGATAATATAATAATTTTGATAATAAATGTTTTGTCTCCAAAGCTGAAATGGAAAGACAGCTAGAAAACTACAAATGTCTGAGAGTCTTCTCTGGTTTTAGTCCCAGGAGGAGCTTTGTAGTGCAGATGATAAAATGTAGCTGATTAAGGTCACCTGAACTTTTTTCAGTTCACATATTAAAAAGAAATAATTAATAATAATAATAATATTTTTTTAATCTTCCTTTAATTATTTAATTCACTCTTCAAAAAAGAAGCATATATGAGATTTTAAATTAAAATAAAAACCTAAAAACAGTATTGTTGTGAAGTTGAGTCACCATTACACCATAACAATGCAAAATAGTGTTGTTTTTCTCCTTACATGTCATTTGTGCTACTTCTTCCTTTCATAATCTTTATTTGTGTCTATTTCATCTTTAAAAATTATGGGCAAATTTTAAGGATTTTTTTTTTTTTTAAATATCATTACATCTTATCATTACATGAAGCATAATGAATGATGTGTTCTTTTGAAAATCAGAACTGAAGTTATTTCTGCTTGAGCATTTTGGGAAGCAAGGCTCCTGTGACACATTATGACAGATGTCCATTCAATTGCTATGGAAAAAAAGCTTCATTACTGTCAATTAAATAAGTGAAAGTGTTAGTTATAATTTTTATTACTTATTCATTGCATGAAGCTAGACTGTGGGGCTAATGTAGGTTGCTCAACAAAGGAAGTCTTTGTAACATGTTCTTGCAACTGTTGGTGTAAGTGAAACCATGGGGCTTTAGTATTGTAACTGTACTATTGTGTAGAAGGTCAGTCTATTTTTTACAAGATCAAAGTTTTGATTCCTTGGTTCTACCAGTTGCTCTAGCTCTATAGAGTGCAATGGATGTGTGAAAATATACTGGGACTTGACACTTTCTTGTTAACTGAAAATATAGACTGAGAAACGTGAAGTCCTTAGTGTTTCTGAAAGTAATGGAGAAGTTTCCACTGAAGTCAGCAGAGAGAAAATTTCATCCACAAAATTCTGAGCAAATAAATTATTACTTTTGAAAGTAAAATATTCTTGGTGTCTGGTACATTTTTTCAGAATTCATAATGAGAAAATTAGGAACAAATAAAATATAGGATGAATTAAGAATTTGACACTTTCTCATACAACATCCTCGTCTTTAAGTTGGAGAGACATGGATTTGATGGATGGACCATTTGGTGGGTAAGGGATTGGCTGGATGGTCACACTCAATGAGTTGTGTTCAACCTGTACATTGAGCTGAGTGGTGTTCCTCAGGGGTTGGTACTGGGACTGGTGCTATTTAACAACTTTGTTAGTGACGTGGTCAGTGGGACTGAGTGCACCCTCAACAAGTTTGCTGATGGCACCAAGCTGTGTGGTGCGATCAAAATGCTGGAGGGAAGGGATGCTATCCAGAAGGACCTAGGCAGTCTTGAGAGGTGGGCTTGTGTGAACTTCATGAAGTTCAACAAGGCCAAATGCAAGGTCCTGCACCTTGGCTGGAACAATCTGAAGCACAAATACAGGGTGGGCGATGAGTGGATTGACAGTTGCCCTGCAGAGAAGGACTGGAGGATGTTGGTCGATGAGAAGCTCAATATGAGTCAGCAACATGCACTTACAGCCCAGAAAATCAACTATATCCTGGGCTGAGTATCAAAAGGAGCATGGTCAGTAGAATGAGGGAGGTGACTATGCCCTTCTGCTTTTCTGGCCATGAAGATGATCAGAGGGCTGGAACACTTCTCCTATGAAGACAAGCTGAAAAATTTGTTGTTATTTAGCCTAGTGAGGAGAAGGGTCCAGGGAGACATTATAGCGGTCTTCTATTACTTAAAAGTGGTCTACATAATAGATGGAGTGTGACTGTACCTCTGGGAGTGCAGTGCAGTGATAGGGGGTAATGGCCTTAAACTTAAAAAAAAAAAAAAAAAAAAGCAGATGTAGATTATGTGTTAGGAGGAAATTCTTTACTCAGCAGGTGGTGAAGAACTGGCACAGGTTGCCCAGAGGAGCTGTGGATGCCCCATCCCTGGGCAGGTTGGGGTGTCCACATCCACATTAAAGGCCAGGTTGGATGGGGCCCTGGGCAACCTGATCTAGTGGGTAACATCACTGCTATGGACAGGGGGTTGGAACTTGGTGATCTTTAAGGTTTCTTCAAACTGAAAAACATTCTATGATTAACAGTTCCCACTTCTAAGTTACCCAGATTTTCTCTTAGATATGTGATAATTGGCTCTAGCTTTTGCCTTCATTGTTTGTTTGTTGAGAAGGTTAGAAAGCTGCCAGTCAGAGAAGGACCTGGGAGTATTGGTTGACTCAGCTGAATATAAGTCAGCAGTGTGCTCAGGCGGCCAAGAAGGCCAACAGCATCCTGGCTTGCATAAGAAACAGCCTGGCCAGCAGGTCCACGGAAGTGATTGTCCCCCTGTACTCGGCTCTGGTGAGGCCGCTCCTTGAGTACTGTGTTCAGTTCTGGGCCCCTCACTACAAGAAGGACATGGAGGTGCTTGAGCTAGTCCAGAGAAGGGATACGAAGCTGGTGAAGGGTCTGGAGAACAAGTCTTATGAGGAGTGGTGGAGGGAGCTGGGACTATTCAGCCTGGAGAAGAGGAGGGTCAGGGGCGACCTTATTGCACTCTACAGGTATCTGAAAGGAGGCTGTAACGAGGTGACGGTTGGTCTGTTCTCCTACGTGCCTGGTGACAGGACGAGGGGGAATGGGCTTAAGTTGTGCCAGGGGAATTTTAGGTTGGATATTAGGAAAAACTTCTTTACTGAACGGGTTGTTAGTCACTGGAATATGCTGCCCAGGGAAGTGGTTGAGTCACCATCCCTGGAGGTCTTTAAAAGACGTTTAGATGCAGAGCTTAGGGATATGGTTTAGGGGATGATTTGTTAGTGTTAGGTCAGAGGTTGGACTCGGTGATCTTGCAGGTCTCTTCCAACCTAGACTATTCTGTGATTCTGTGATTCTGTTTAACTTCATGCGATTTCAAAAAATTATGAAATGTGGTCATTACCAAAGTAATACTTTAAATCTTTAAATTGTTAGTGATTTATAAGATGTATCTAATTCATTCCATATTCAGAGCAAATCTTATTGTTTATGCAGTTAGGAATATATAAAAATAAATGCCTTTAGAGTGTTTTGAGAATTAGTGTTAGACATTCCAATATAAAAAATTAAGACAGGTTGTACTTTCAGTTACATTGGTATAAAGACAGAGTGACTTCCTTCTTCTTATTTTATGCTGTATTTATACTATTTTAATACAGCATATATTTATAAAATAATATTAGCACTTAGATTTGGTTTTACTGTGTTCAGTCATTATTCTCCCTTACCCAATGAAACCTAGTGTTATAGTAGTTGTCTCACATGTAGCTTTTCATTTCTGAATATTTTTCTCTTTGTGTTGTTGATGTAAAGTCCGTTTAACAACCCTCACAGAAATCAACTTTTCCATAGCAACAACTTTTCTTGCTGTCACATGTGCAACAGTTGGCTGTACAATCATTGCATTTCAATGAGATTGTCTCACCCCATTCAGCTGAGCAACAGTGAGTCTAAAGAGCAATTAGCTTTCACTCCAGGGCAACTGTTTCTGTGGCATGTGAGGAAAAGGGCAATGTACTTCTGTAAATTAATCTGAATGAACATTTGGGTGGAGAATGAAATTATTATGTAGCATTTATATTATGTCATTGCTGAAGGCACCAAGCAATCCTCCGTAATTGTAGCCATAGTTCCAGCTGCAGCAATATTTTAAGTTTTATGGCATATATGATGCCCTCAATGAAAAGGAGAACTATTAAAATATGTTTTTTGTGTAGGCTGTATGATGTTTAGCATAGTAAAAAAAGTAAATAAAGGTTGTAATTATTAAGTACAACTTTCAGTTTTGTATTTTAGACCAAAGGTGCATTCAGCATCTTATCAAATGCAGCACAAGCTTGGAAGTTTTTAAATATATTTCTTAATATTTGCAAAACCCTTTGAGATTTGCAGATCTTTATAGGGTAAAGTTAAGGTGCACACACTTCTCCCTTTTACTCCATTTTTTTTTTTTTAGGAGAAAATGGCTTTGCTCACATGCTCTTTTGAACCCCCCTACTTCTGTGAATGTGTGTCCACCTGCTGTCAACCACCACACTTTCAAAGAGTGTTCAATAGCAGACCTGGCGGAGCAGGCAGTTTATCTTATCTTTCATAGCCTAAGACTGCAGCCTGCTACATTGAAAGGCTCCACCATCACTTTTCATTTATTTTAGCTCACTGGAGTGTGTGAGTGCTCTGAGTGCTGTGTCTGCAGTGACTCTTCAGATATGGTAGCCTCTCCCAATTGTTTCCCATAAAATCAAAGTATCTGAAATAAAAGTCTCAATCATAGCTGATGCTCTTCCTGATTCCTCTTTCATTCCAGTTTAATTTTCTCATTTGTAGCCCTGGATCACTTCTTTCTTCATGTACATTTCTGTACTGATGTATAATTTGGAGTGGAATTTATACTGTGAAATGAAGGTTAACTTCTAAAATGGAGAAAAGAATACAATAGTTATGTCCATAGGAGGAAGCAGTTGTGGTGGTTTTACTCGGATGGGCAGCTGAGCTCCATCACAACCTCTCTCTCACTCCCCACCTCCTCAAAGAGGAGGGGGAGAAAAAGTCAACACAAAGAGCTCGAGGTTTGAGATGAGAATGATTTAATTAAAGGGAAAGGGAATGGGGAGAAAAAGTAACAAAAGAAACAACAAGGCCACGCGGAAGCACAGAGAGAAAGGAAAAAGTTATTATCTACTTCCCATCAACGAGTGGTGTTCGGCCATGTCCTGGGAAGCAGGGCCTCAAAACGCTTACTGGTTGTTCAGGAGAGAGTGCCCTCCCCCACGAGAGCCCCCTTTATTGCTGAGTGTGACATCAGGTGTTATGGAATATCCCTTTGGTCGGTTTAGGTCAGCTGCCCTGGTGATGTCCCCTCCCCATCAATTGCCCAACCCCAGCCTGCTGGCTCCTGGGGCTTGGAGAGAGTCCTGATTCTGTGCCAGCACTATGCAGCAATAGACACAACACTGGAGTGAAACCAGTGCTGTTCCAGCTACGAGTGCAGGGCTGCTGCAGGGAAAGGTGACTCCATCCCAAACAGACCCAACACAGCAATATATCCTGTTCTCAGAAGATGAAACTCACTAGGAGAAATTCTGCCTAACCAACCAATTCTGCAGCCAGTAAAAGCATCCTCCTGAAGTGCTGAAACTCCAAGGAGCCACAGGGAATAAAGAAATAAAACCCAAGCTGCTGTATTTCCTGCTCTTGGCTGATTTAGTGTAGATGGTGAGTAATGCTGCTCTTCTAATGGACTTTGTTTAGTTTCCTTGCTCTAGATGAGAATGCAATTCAGCCTAGTCAAAACCCCATGTGCACATCTGAATTGCAGTGCTTCAAAAGGTTATATCCTATTACCTTAATAACCAGTAAGTATGCCCTTTCAGAGACTTAGGCCAATTTTTTACCAACATAAAGTCTTCAGATAAGCTAAAACTGCCATGAAAGAATACAGCAGTTTCACTATCTTGCTAAAACTGGATGTTACTCTCTAATTGCTTTTTGTCCTTTTGGGGCACTGTGAGGGCCAGAAGCTCTTAGGGGCGTGGGGGTAGTAGCGGCCATCCGGGGTGGGCCGGGCAAGGCCTGTCATCAGGGGAAGTCCCACGACTCCTATCAGGAATAGGGCAGCCTGGGGCAAATGGAGCAGCCTCAGTCCTGGGCACCAGGCATGGGAATGGGGACAGGCCAGGACCAGACCATGACATAGGCCCACAGGTGGGCCTGGCTTGGCAGAGACCCATGTCCGAGCAAGGCAGAGCTGTGGGGAGCTGGAGACTGGTCCTGACATGGGCACATTGAGGCAGGGGCTGACAGCCCTGGGTGTTTACATAGGCTATTGGGCAGGGACAGTCAAGGCTGGTGGCCGTGACTGTCTGAATTATTCCTGGAGATTAATTTTGTTAACTATTTATTTGAGCATACCATGTAGGAGAGTGTTTTTATTGTTCTCTATTTTAAAAGAAAACTTTTAAATGAAATTAAATTAATAAATTGAAGATGATGATTTTTTGCATGCCTTACCTATCATTGTAGTCGTACATAAATATGACTGAAAAAGAGTGTTTTTTGTAATATTTTTTTTCCTGTTTTTTATTGAGTAAGGAAGGCGTAACTAACAGTTTACAGTTTCTTACAGGCAGAATGAAGAAAAATTCATTTAGTATGAAAATTGTGTGCAAACATGCATTATCACAGTCTGTTTGGGTCTTAGTACTGGGAATAAAGGGGATCCATCTGTCGAGTCTTTCTAGCTCGTGCTTCCTCCATGCTCACCCATTTATGTAGTATGAATGCATCCTTCACAGCCAAGAGGAATGGGGTGGCCTCAGAGAGACATTGAGTTTTCTTCATGTCCTGTGTCTTGGTGTGGTCATGTTTTCTCTCTTTAAATTATTTCTTCCACCCCCTTACTTTAGATATAATCCATATGAGTTTGGAAGCAAGGAAAGGAGTTGATTTCTGAGGTGTTGCACAACTTGGTATTAATCTCTGGATCCCCAGGTATCTTGCATTGTCAATGTGCCAGGGAGTTAGGGTTAGTGAGAGTCAACCATGAGCTGCGTAGCCTGTGATTCTTGCCCAAAGGCTAAAACTCAACTGAATTAATAGATTTTCATGAACAAAAAGGCGTGCTGAACCTGAACAAAATCCTGGTGTACTTAATTTCCTTTACTGATCCCTTTTTATCTACAGCAGATAGAAGTGAATAGATTGTTGTTAATCTTAAATGAGCTATTTAGCTATTTCTTAGTTGCAGAACTGGTGATCTTTCATTTTTGGTTAGGTGATTGTCAGTTAACATTAAGACACTGAAAGCAACAGTAAATTATCTGTGTTATCTTTTTCTGATATGCATTAAAATACGTTGTTCATTCTAACACTAGGTAGTGTGACTATTTCCTGAGATACTTCTGCACTTGCTTTCTCATGACTTTTGACATTTTGATTATGGACCTAAATGTTACATGCAGATAGGAGTTTCTATTTATTGTTTAGGAATTTATTTAGTGAAGGGATAGTCAGCAGAAAAAAGGAAGATATTCATCTGTAGTATATTAACTGAGATAGAGCTCTTCACTCAGTGAACCCCAGAGCAAAAACTGTGAAAATATTTAACATAATACACAAATTTTATGTGAAACTGTATATACTGACCTTTTATCTAAGCTTCCTTTCTATAATTGGCTTTATTATCCAGAGAATTCTTATAAAAACTGTGCTGTTCCTTACTGGCCTTTGCAAGATGCTTTTAGCATACAAAAGCTGTATGCATTTAGTCCAATTTGTATCTCATACCTTCTTTGGCAGGCTGTTTCAGGGTCTCTGGGTGGTCTCGCAGTGCTTAATTGCATCATGGATTGCCAGAGTATGACTTAGTAAATATGTGCCAGCTGAATGTGACTGACATTGATTGCTATTTTCACCTGATGATCAGGAAGAGGCAGCTAGACCTTGTACTGCTTACTGCTATAGAGCAGAATTGTGGTTTTCTAGCACACTGACATGTTTAACATTTTAGCAGGTCCGATATTCTAATGCTGCTGACAGTTTCATGAGATGTGAAAAGAGAGGTGGTAGAGAAAAAGGAAGGAGCATTAATCCATGCTTTAATTTAAGGCCCCCTCTCAGAGTAGCACATTTCCAAATGGGAAGGACAATAGTACTTGAAGCTAAAGCATTGCAGCACATTCATTCAGTCCAAGCTTTTAAGTATTTGGGTACTGTAAAATCTTTCAAATAGTGTAATCTAAGAATGGATGGTTTAAAACCTTATTAAGTACACAGTAATCCATTTTTTATTATTACTATTTATTATTTTTGCATAAATTTCAGTCATAAATACTCAATTTGAATCTAGGAGGAACTCCAGCAGAAAACGAAAGCAAGACCTAATATAATTTGTGGAATCTTAGAGAGAGACATAAACGTTTAAAAAGAATAATAGAGGTAATATGAGCAGGTTGTGGAGGTGTTGAGATGGCATACCTTGAAAAGATGTGAAAAAAAAAAAATGAAAAGGATAAGTTAGTGCATATTTTAGGTATTATTATTTGTCAGCTTCTTGGTATTTTTAGCTTTATGCAAATCAGTGCAAGTCATGACTACTTCCCCAAGGAACTTAAGGTCAAATGTAATAGAGAAAAAAAAAATAGTTCAGTCACACATAATATACAGATTAGAGTTTAAGTTTCATCATGGTCCAAATATCTTGGATGAAAAATTAATCATATTATGTTGATTTTATGTTGTTTTTGTTGTTTTTTCTTTTAAATGGCCTCTACTGAAAATGGAAGTCAAGAAGAGAACATTATAAAATATATTCCACATGATTAACTTCAGTGAAACCCAAAGGAATTATAGTTTTGAAGCATGTGATCTATTACAAAAACCTGAAAATTACTGCAATCACTGCAAGTGATTGCATGCAGTTGTAGAGAGTAGTAAAGTATTCACGGCCTGGAATTATTATTATCTGTTGTTATTGTTGTTCTATATCCCTTAAAACAAAAGATAAAAGGAAAAAAAAAAAAGTATGTAATATAGTTTCTAGATATATCAATATTGCTTAAGAAAAGCTATTAAATGTTAGATTTTGAAAAATAATCTCTCTTCCATCAGTGTGGTCCGGGACCAGCTGAGTGACAACTAAAGCAGTTAAACTAGTTTATGTTGGTGTTTACATACTTTCTGCCATATTGATGGACTATGAGTTTTACTATGGAGCCTTGTAAATATGATTTTTTTTCTCCCTGAGATTCTCCAAAAAATACTATAATAGTGTAATTTTACAAGGGTTTTACTTGATATTGCTCATGTGGGCTATTCAGGATTCCTCGTGTTGTTATTCTACAAAAATGTTGTCTGATATCTTTATATCATGCACTAGTAGCATTTATTTTTTATGCTACGATCAAACTTCTAATTCAAATGTTACTATCAAATTAGAAGTGTCATTGAATCTATTACTTCTGGAAGTTAGCTATTCCCAAAATAATTTTATCATCATAATTTTTTTATACAGAGGGAGAAGAAATTCCAACTTCAGACTTAACTGATGTGAAGGCTCAGTTCAGTATCATATTTAGATGTATTTCTAACTTTAAATACTTGTGTAATTCTTAGTGCTACTTTCACAAAACTGTGGAAGGAAGGAAGGAAGGAAGGAAAAGAAAGAAAAACAAAGTAGCAAAGAAAGAAAGTCCCTTTGCTAAAAAAACTTGACTTAAAAGAGAACAGAATATAATGAAAATGTTATCCCTTTATTTTACTTCCTTAAAATTGTAGTCTTCAAATATTCCATTAGATATTAAGCTACAGTTAGATAAATATTCATTTGTAGCATTGTATCTTCTAATTATCAGTTTTGAGACCTTATTTTGATTTAATAACAATTTTATCCTACTGTGATTCTATTGATTAAATAGAATTATCCCTGAGTCTCAAAGTATAAATCACTATTTTGAAAGCCATAATGGTCTGTTAGGAAGTTCTGGAATATGAACCCATATGCTAAACAGCAGAAGGGACTGAGTCATGAATTCTGTATTGTCAGTTACTGTTGAAAAGAGACATTGAAGTAGAAAATCACAGCTCTGGAAAGACAGGAAAATTCGTATGTCCAGGTCATTCCTACTTGCTTTACAGTAAGCACTGCACAAACTGTTACTCAGATCTCCCTGAAAGACAGATAAATACAAGGACTTACTGGTCTCCAATGACAAATATCAGAAACTGGAAACAAAAGCTACAAGCATGGTCTGGTATGTTTTCCAAGTCTGAGTTGTTTCTGATTCTAGTGCACAGGACTAGGAATGGACCTACACCATAGAGATTCCATAATGGTATCAAAATGAGCAGATATTTGTATTAGTTATTTCAGTGAAATCCATGTCCCCCCAGTTTAGAGACAAGGATATCATGTGGGACAGTATCAAATGCTTTGCACAAATCTAGGTAGATGGTGACAGTTTCTCCTCCCTTATCCATCAAAGCTGTAACCCTGTAGAAGCTGTAGAAAGCCACCAGATTTGCCAGGCATGATCTGCCCTCGGCAAAGCCATGCTGGCTGTCCTCAGTCACCTCTTTGTTTTCCATGTACCTTAGCATAGTTTCCAGGAGGATCCGCTACATGATCTTGCTGAGCACAGAGGTGAGGCTGGCCTGTTAGCTTCCTGGGGACTCATTTTTTTTTTTTTTTTCCTTTTTAAAAATGAGGGTTATGTTTCCCCTCTTCCAGTCACTGGGAACTTCACCGGACTGCCACGACTTCTCAAATATGATTGACAGCAACTGAGTAACTTTATCTGCCAGGACTCTTGGATGCGTCTTATCCGGTCCCATGGACTTGTGCCCCTTCAGGTTCTTTAGATAGCATTCAACCTGATCTTCTCCTTCATTCTCCCACTCCTACTGTAGGCAGTTCTTCATTCTCCCACTTATTTGCTTTGCCTTCTTGGGCTTGGGTGGCCTGGCTAGAAGCACTTACTGGTGAAAACTGAGGCAAAAAAGTCATTGAGTACCTCAGCCTTCTCCATGTCCTGGGTAACTAGGTCTCCTGTTTCCTTCCAGAAATATCCCACATTTTTCCTAGTCTTCTTTTTATCACTGATATATTTGTAGAAGCCTTTCTTCTTCCCTTGACGTTCCTGGATGGATGTATTTCAATCAGGGCTTTAGCTTTCCTAACCTGATCCCTGGCTCCTTGGAATGATTTCTCTGTATCCACCCTGCACCCCCCTCTCCCCACCTTGTTTGAGTATGGCCAGGAAAAACTTGTTCATCCATGCAGGTCTCCTGGGATGCATTGCTCTAGAGTTTGGAGGAAGTGATCCTTAAATATTAACCAGATTTCTTGGGCCCCTCTTCCCTCCAGGGCTTTGTCCCATGGTATTCCAACAAGCAAATTCCCAAATAGACTAAAGTCTGCTCTCCTGAAGTCCAGAGTAGTGAGCTTCCTGTGCTCCCTCCTCGCTGCCCTTGGGATCCTAAAATTCACCATTTCCTGGTCACTGCAGCTTCACATTCCCCACCAGCCACTATCTGTTGGTGAGAATGAGGTCCAGCACAGCACCACTCCTCACTGGCTCCTCTGTCATTTGGAGAAGGAAGTTATCATCAATGCATTCCAGGAACCTCCTGGATTGCCTCTGCCCTGCTGTGCTGTCCCTGCAGCAGGTATCGGGTTGGTTCAAGTCCCCCAAGAGGACCAGAACTTGTGAGTGTAAGGTTGCTTCTGTGTATAGAGGGCCTCATCTGCTTGGTCTTCCTGATCAGGTGGCCTGTAGGAGACCCCCACTACAATGTCCCCTGTCCCTGTCCTCCCTTTAATGCTGACCCATCAACTCTCAGTCAGCTCCTCATCCATCCCCAGGCACTCCAGCTGCTCATTGACATAGAGGGTGACACCTCCTCCTTCTCTGCCTGTCCTTCTTAAAGAGTCTGTATCCTTCCATTACAACGCTCCAGCTATGGGAGCCGTCCCACCACGTCTCCGCAATGCCAATGAGGTCATAGCCCTGCAGGTGTGTGTACATCTCTAACGCCTCTTGATTATTCCCCCATGCTATGTGCATTTGCATAAAGGCATTTCAGTTGGGGCCCTGATGAAGCTGGCTTACTGGCTATTGTTTATTGAAGGGTTAGTATCTTGAGGCTTGAAACGCAACTTGCCCTGGGACAGAGGAATTGCTGTGCAGCTGAATATTATCAAATGTACTGAAAGAGACTAAAAAATCCCAGCACACTGGAACGCTGTCTAGGAAAATATTTATTTTTTTTTAGTATGTTATTTAGAATTTGTAATGATGGTATAGGCAACTGAGTTCTTTGACCACACGTGTCACCGTGCTGTGTACAGTGATGCTATTACTTTTATTATTAATTAAACTTTTTTTTTTTTTTCATATTGTTTGTATTTCCATATAGAAAGATTCCAGAAAACAGGCCACAGGAATTCTCTTCATTCGTTCTGAAAAAATAAAAATAAATAAATAAATAAAAAATACAGTCCAGCTAAGTGTAATTTGGAAACTTAAAAGAGCATATGCACCCCAGTGTTCTGTGGGGGAAGGTCTGAAAAGTTAAGTTTTGGCATCCTGCCCTGTTCCATGAAGGAGAATAAAAAGGTTCATTACACTGGCAAACCTTAAATCATTTTTGAGGGGTTCAATGCAGCTGTAGGTTTCCCTTAAAAATCCTGTACAGAACACTGCTCTCAAATCTAGAGCAGGACTAGTCACCATTGGGAATGAAGAACTCCCTATTCTATATACAATAAATAATTCATTGAAGAAAAGATGCTAAATGTTTTGTTTGTTTACTGAATAGAAAGGCTTAGTGATAGAAAGTAATGATCTGTGAACAGTAGCCCAAATCCTTTGATAAACTCTTCTGTACATAAGATGATGTTTTTTCATATGTCCTCATCTCAGCATAACCTGTCAGCTGTATCAGGAACAGATGTGCCCTCTTTTTTCTGTTCCTTCCACCACCTGAATATAAGATTTAAAAAAACAATAATGTGAATGAAAACTTGAGCAGACACTTACTAATTGTTGGTTTCCCTAATCACGTTCAATTGGTAGGTTACAAACTCTCATAACAATACATATAAAATCTCACAATAATTTGTAGGTTGACTATTAATGATTGTTAAAACTGCTATCTGAAAACCACTGCTATCTGAAAACCACTGCTATCTGAAAACCACTGCTAGTTTTACAAAACAAGCAGTTTACTCAGGAAACAAAATAAGAAAAGAAAACAAAACAAATGCATAAGATTTGGACTGATTTCAATAGTAAGAAATTTAAATATTTCTCATTGAGGAGACAATTTTTTAACAAAGTTTGATGACAGTTAAAACTAAGAAATACAAGAACCTGGAAGCTGTGGTGTTGCTAGGAGAAGTAATATCAGCAGTTCACAAAAGAAATCTCAATATCTTACAGAGAAGCTTTTTATAAAGTGTGAAATATATCTAATATCTTCTTTAGCATTCTAGTTTTCATTTCTTTTTCAATCAGCCTCAGTCTGTTATGCTTTAGGAAGAACTCTTTGAAAATATGACCAAGTATAACAAGCACAACAAGCATAGAACAATTCTGAAGCTGGAACCATCCCAAAGGATTCCCACTCAATGTCAGTATTTTTACTTCACATATTTTTTTTTTTCTTCTTGTATGATTTCAAACTGAGATAAAGCTGCTTTAGATGGTATAGTCTAGGGTTTCCCAGACTAACTTCCTCTTTAGTGTATTATTGCCAGTCTATTAAGCGGCAAAAGAACTTACATTTATACGACTCTGGGTGACAGAGTCCTTGACATTTATTTTACAAAAGTTCTGCAAAGGCATCCTTTCAAATTGCCCTGTATCAGTCTTATTTAGCTTCTTTACCATTTACTCTTGGTATGTCCTTGCAACTTACTTTGATGCTATTGCTGTCACACTGAAAGTAAGAGGCCAGTCTTTTCCCTGGGCTATGTGGACGTCAACAGTTTCTAAAAATAGTCATGTATTTTGTTCTGCTGCATGATCCTAATTTAGCTGAGCTTCCTGCCTTAATCATTCCTTTGTGACAGGTTTGCCAAATCCCAGATCCTCAAACATGCTGTGTTGCCCCACAATGCCCATATTTATTTCCTGCATCACTGTGTTATGGTGACATTGGCTTCATTTGCTTTAATTCAGTGTGACACTAGTCTTCTGTACAGAGCTCATTCTCTTTACATCTCTCTCTTTCACTTGAATATTTTTAAATTGATAAGGAATGCTTTTAAGAAATAGTGATTCAGGTAGTACCCAAAGCTGCACTTAAGTAATTTGTTTTCAGTAGGCAAGTCGCAAGCAATGAACTTTGATAGTTCTGGTAATCTCATGAAAAGATTTTGAAATACAACACAGTTATCATAACCACATGACTGAAGAAGTAAGAAAAGTATCTCTTAACGCATCTCTGACTTGCTCTTCTCAGCATTACTTCTTATAGTCCGCTTATCCCTGAGATTTGTGTTGCTTCTCTTACTCCAAGATTAATCTTTTGTTTTCCAGGTCTGGTGAGTGTAGAGGGCAAAAAAAAAAAAAAAAAATTAAAAATAAAATTAAATAAAATAAGGAACAAAATATAAAGAATTTGGTTTCTTTCACATACCTAAAATAATTTCTCTTCAGTTTACCAGTTAGAATATGGAATAGCATTGATGAAAAAATAGAAAGATTTATCTTAGTACATGTGGCTTTGATCAAGCTGACTTTTATATAAGACCAAATTTGAAAAAAAAAGTATGTAATGGGGAAATGGAAATAATTTTATAAAACACATTTATATTTCCTTATCCCTCTGTGAGGTAAAAATTTCTTCATAATTATTATTATTTTTTTTAATTTATAACTTGTACCACTCTTTCCTCATTACCCAATTTCCTATTCTCCAACTTCCTTTCCTTCACATCTTTCTCTTTCCATGCTCTTTTTCTTATCAACAAGCTCTTACCTATTTTTTTTTTTCTGCCCTTTATTATACTTTTTTCGTCTTTCTTAAGTCTTCTCAGACTGTTGCCAGGTTGTATTTATTAACACACTTTCTGGATAGTTTAGAGAACTGTCCTTCCTACTTCCATTTTCCTGGTGGGAAAGTACACTGAAAAAGAACTTATACCTCTCCCTCCAGTTCCATATCCCTGCAGGGTGAGAAGATGGAGTCTTTAAACTATAGACTTTTATTTTCTGAAATAGATTTTAAAGTGAATAAAGGAATTGTGACCTGAACTCTGTCCTCTCCCCTCCTCTCTTGACTGAGAACCTTGGAAAGTATAACAAAGGGTAAGACTCCTGCTTAGCTTCAGTGACTGCATCTGAAGTGTCCACGTTCTTTGGTACTGTATAGTGTACCAATATAAATGTACATCTGCTATACCCTCTAGCTTTAGAAACATCAAAGGCATTTTTAAAATTGAGACCTATTTAGTTTTAAGGCTTATGTTTAAAATCTTTCAAGTAAATTAAAAGTTAGAAAATACTTGAATTAAACATAGCCAGGCAAGCTTAAGCTATCATATTTACATACATAGAATCACAGAATAGAATGATTTGAGTTGGAAAGGACCTTAAAGATCACCCAGTTCCAGCCCCCTGCCATGGGCAGGGACACCTTCCACTAGACCAGGTTGCTCAAATTCGTACACTATGACTGTTTCTGTTACACAGTCACAATCAAAATTTTCCATTGGGCACTACTTAAAAAATATGTATACATTTTAAAAGGAGGCCATGATGAAGAACCTTCCTGATACTCTCACTGCAAGGTTTAGAACCTTTACACCTTCTGTTTAAGCTAGTGAACCAGCAGCAGCTGTACTGTTTTGCTGTATTTTCTGAGTTTTCAAAAAGTTAAGCTCCTAGTTTGTTATCAACTAAACTGGCTGCTGGGACTGAGAGTGGTTTCATGAGATAGCCTACATCCATAGTGTTCAACAACCTTATACTCCAAATAGGGTGGGTGCAAAAACTATTGAGAATGATTATATGCTAATACCTGAACCTGTTGTTTTGAAGAGTAATAATTGGAATGGAACAAGTCCATAATACTGATCGTTTAACATTGCTAGCATTTCTTAATTTTAGTAATCTGTAAAGTCAAACAGTTGTAACACTACCACACCTGTGGAATTTTGAGTTCTGATTTTTGAGTATCTCCTCTCTGGAGGTGAGTGCTCTACAGTGGTTACAGTGGTTACAGACCTACTTTCACTATCCTGAAAATTATCTCCTTCTTTGTCATCTCTCAACTTGTCCATTGCCCAAAAGCTTCCTCAGCTTGTTCTACCCTGCTAACCCATTTGTCTGAGCTTATGAGTTTTCTGATTACTTCCACATTCTTCTCATGCTATTGCTGGTATCACTTTTTCAATGTGACTCCAGAATCTCTCACAGTGTCCTCCAATCTCCTTGACAGTACATTTCAGATTTTCACCATCAGCTCTCACCTACATTTAGTGTCTCATAATCTTTCTTTAGGGCCATTCATTTATTACCTATTCCATTTTACCTTATTTCAGTCTTCACATCCATGAGCTTCATGTCCTGATTCACTTTCCCCTTTCTCTAACTGCTATTGCTATTTTCTTTTCTAAAAATGCAGTTTATTCTGTCAAAGTTCCAGAGTCTTTTCCAGACGCAGGAGTTGTAAGGCTTTTCAAGGCAAGACCAATAGCTTCTTATTGCTCTGTTTAATGAGCAAACTAATGTGTTAGTCCTTACCTTTGTTTTCAGAAATAGGTAATCTATTTTGGTTGAATTACTGAAGTAAAAAAATGTACTAACAAGCTTGTAATAAAGAAGTTCAAAGAATTAAAACTTGTCAAAGTTACAAATGAATAAAAGGATGGAGTTTTTATGACAACGTTAGTTAGGAGTTACTGATATTAGTTCCAACCACATTACAATTAAATAGGATCATGAGTGTGTCCAAGACTTTAGCAACAGATTTCTTATTACTTTGAATTTTGGCATCCTGGCTTTCAACGAGCTCAAGAACATATTAAGTAAAATCTAAGCTGAGCAATAGTCAATGAGGTATAAAATTAGATAACTCAAATGAGTAATTCCCATGAGGTGATTGATTAACTAGGGATGGCGTCTACAGCTGTCCAGCCACATCTGCCTGCCCAGGTATCACTGTGTCATGGCTTGGTGTTCCTGGACTAGTGTTCTACCACTTGCCAGTGGCAAATCAGCCAAGGCTGTAATTGGTATTCCTTTGGAACTTACTGCTATACCCCTATGGCCAGCATAATAACCTCCAGGAGAGGGAGATATGGACAGCAGGGATGACCATTACACCATCCCTGTCCAATCCAGTCCCATAGAGAAAGATTTTCAGTGACAGATGCTGCTGTTACACAGAGAGATTTTCTGATTAGTTTTAAGCGTTTCTCACTGGCTATTTAACTTTGTTTATTTTAATTTTACAGTAGTTTAAGTGCAGTGTTTTCCTATGTGGCACATTTTGCATATTTCAAGTTCTCTTATTATATGTTTTGACAATGTACCACTGCAGGAGCATTTTGACAATAAGTAAACTTGACTTGATGATACTAGAACAGTACTGCTATAAATTACTTACTTTCTGAAGTTCAGAGGAGCTAAAGAGGCTTTTGCTGCAATTATATAAATACTCAAGTGGAAGATCTAATTATGATGATTATTTTTGAGACAAGTTATTGGTGTTTGTTTTCAGTAAGTGCTGAATTCCTATACAAAAAAGTAAGTGCTCTGGAAAAAGACAAATGTGGTGAGGACTGCAAACCATGACCATGGTTTCTCTGATGGCTTGAATGTCCTACTTCATGTACAGTATTATGCCACCTTCTTTCAGTGTCAACTATTTGAAATAGTTCATTTTTTAAAAATTATTTTTACTGTTTCTTAACCTGTGGAAAATTAATGCTCTAATGGTAGATACTGTCTTTAGAAATGACTTTGTAGATAAGATGATACTGAAGCAGCAACTGCAGTAGTCATTGGGAGTTCCCTATACCATAGCTATGCTGTCCCAGAGATGGTGAAAAAATACATATATTTTAGTGTTGACCCATGAAATGTGTGAATCCTTATTGCTGTAGGAATACTTTCTATGCAGAAAAGCCACTGTTGATTACAAGATCTGGTAATTGAAGCTGGGTTGCAGTTCAGACTTCAGTCTAAAGCAGTAAAATGGTCACCTAATTATATTAACTTAAATCAACCTTTTTATTTTTCTAAATTATTCCTTGTATTGTTTGTGATTGACTTGGTTATTTAAGTTTGTACCTTAGAAGAAAAAGGAAATAAAGTTATGAAGAAAGTCCATGATATTGAAGGATGTCTGACATAGGTTACCTGACACAGTAAACAATGCAAAATTTGTCTAAGGTAAAGTACAACACAGAGATTCCTCAGCTCACTTTAAATAAGAAACCTGGGGTCTGGCTCCTATAGTCAGTTCCATGAGGATGGATTTGTTGTGTTTTCTGATGTTGCACAAAAGTAAATTCTGATACCATATTTCAGTCATTTAAGACGAATGTATCAGCAAAGTGTTGATTTGACAGAAACAAGTATATGTAGCTTCCTCTATCTCAGTTTCTCAGGATGCCTCTGCCCATCTTCCAGGCATATTCCCCAAACTTTTTTACTCCTGGTACCCCAATTCAATTTCCAAATTATCAGAAAACTGATTAGTAATTGCAAAACCAGGGATGATGGTAACTACCAACTCAAAAGCAAGTTCCAAACACCAATATCAAGACAAAGACCAGAAGTTAACTGATGCTAGGTTTTTCGTTGAGCTCTTTTAATTTTTTCTACCATCTCCAAGGAGAAGACTGGCAAAGTCTAGTGTCCTTCACTGCTGCATTTGATACCCAACTTCAGATGGAAGTATCCACTTCTATTTGAACCAGTTAGCACCTTCTGCTACAAATCCAGAAAAAAGGCCTATGGATGTGACAGGAAAACACATTAAAACACTGTTACTGCTCTATCTCAAAACAGTTTCAGATTGACTACATTGTGATATATAACCTAGTTAATTTAAAATATAATGGGCATTATTATGATCATGTGAATGTAGAATAGGAATGTTCTCCTTAATATTATGAATAATTTCATAAAAATAAATGATAAAGTCAAATGAAAATATTTTGATCTTAATGAATTTCACTTGCATCAAAATGAAGACAGGTCAAAATCAAATGTTGTTTTGGTTATGTTTGGTTTCAAATGAAACTTGGATTTTATTCATTCGTTTGTTTATTTATTTATTTTTGTCCTGGGGCAATCCAACATGACGTATCATTTTGTTTTCAGTGAAATTAATGAAACTTCTGAATTTTTCTGAGATTAGATTTTGTCATTTTTTTCAGTTACGTCTATCTTGTTCAAGCTATATCAAGTATCAAGGCATGCTAGAGACTGTGATTCAAACAGTAGCATATGAGCCACTGTTGAGAAACAAGCATATGCCATATCTGTTGAGAAATCCTGTTTTGCATTTTCCTTGATATATGTGAAACATATCAGTCAATTAACAAAATGGAAATATGTACAACTTTATGAAAATGTAAACTGGAAGAAAAACTGTTGTGGCTTAACCTGGCCGACAGCTAAGAACCAGACAACCGTTCTCTCACCCTCCCCCACTCCATCTCATATTCAAGAGAATGCTACAACTGATAAAATGAAAGTCTTCTGTACTAAGACTGGTATCATGTCCCTCCTTCATGTAATCTGGTTATAATTATAATCATTCATTCTAGTTTATTATTTTGATTATATATATATATATATTTTTAGGTAGGATTTTTGCTATGTATCCTATGGGGAAAATACAGATTTTTCAGATTTCAATGTGAATGATTATTTTTTCCATTAAGAACTTTGGCAATTAATGTTGTATTTGACATGTACATAAATATGTATGTCAGACATTTAAACAGGAGCTGAAAAATCTCTGAAAAATATGTGGTGTTATTTTATTTCCATTTACTGAAAGTCAAAACCTACCAGATAAAAATTAGCAATTTTAAATTTACCAAATTTTTAATTGTTACCTTTTAAAGGATAGTATAATACTGTTTCATTTGGAAGAATTCATAATTAATATAAGTTTATATGAATTCTGAATTATGAATTTATAATTCATAATTCAATCATTATTAGATTGCACTCTACACAATCATATATCATTAATGTGTAAAAATGTTATTTTTTTACTAAGGGGATAAAGGAACTGAAAGCATTTCTGAAAGAATTTTGAGACCTTCTTAGAATTCTTATATAGCAGGGTATTCCATGTTGTTTTTTTTTTTGTTTGTTTTTCTGTACCTTTTGCTAAAATGGTAAATGCTGTCATACAAGTATCCTTTAACACCTGTATTCAAAACATTGCCCAAAGAACAAAGCAGATCAGAGTATCAAAAACAGTTATTTTTATATTATTATTATTTTTTAAGCAAATAGGGCTACATTTCCATACAGAAATGTAGGGATGGTTCTGTTATTGGTTAGGAAATATAAATTATGTTGCAGTATTACCTTCATAGTTTATTAGTCTGTATCTAAGATAATACCTTTATATTTTATTAGTCTGTATCTAAGACAGCAGAGCTAGGATTAGTGGGGGGTTTTTGACTGAGTTTTGTGAAAACAAAATCCAGTTACAAACAAACAAACAAACATTTAGCCCAGGCAATTTCACTAAGTATATTTTTCCATTCCCCCATTCCCTTATTACATATGGTGCATATATTTGTTTAGTTGTGGATATACATAACTCAAATGTACAAACAGTACAAAATGTACAAAGATGTTTAGATGTAGAGCTTAGTGATATGGTTTAGTGAAGGACTTGTTAGTGTTAGGTCAAAGTTGGACTAGGTGATCTGGGAGATCTCTTCCAACCTAAATGATTCTGTGATTTTGTGCATTTATTTAATTATGTATTAATACTGAATTTATCCACTTTCCCTGTCTGTGAAACTATCTTAGTTTGCACCAATTCAATTAGTTTTGCTTGTACGATAAAATTTTAGAAACCTTTATGATTTATATATATATATATGTATATTTATTTATATACACACATATAAAGATATTGCTATGTGATTCTGAACTCTCGTTTCTCTGGACCTCATAGGGCTAAATGTGTATTTTACTATACTAGCTGTCAAATAAATGTCCTAAATTGGGGCAAAGCACAAAACTTGTATTAAACTTTTAATTAAGCATTACCTTACCTTCTTGTTAATTTGAAAAAGCATGCTAACTCTTTGAAGAAGTAGAAGCATTCCTGTCCTTAGCTTAATTATACAATCAATTCCCAAGAACCTTGCAAATAAAAACCTCCCATGTGTTTACAAATCAATAATTTATTTCCTTACCTCCCTTATCAGATTGGTAAAATGCATTTTATTTTTTTTAACTTAAGTGAAATCAAAAGATGCAATTTGACGTTGAAAGTCTTACTGCTAACTATTTGCATTAGGCATACTGCCAGAGGCATGAAATTTATGTTTGACTGGAAATCAATTGCCTTGGCAGAAGAATTGCCAGTATTTCTTTTATAAGGAAATTCTGTGGTGAGAGATAATGGAGAGAAAAAAGGAGACTGCCATGGCATATAGTCAGAGAAGAATTTCTGTTTGTCTGATGCAAGGAACTGTTTGTCTGATGCAAGGAACTGTCTTTTAGGTAAAACTGAGAACTTGGTCTAAACATACTAGTACATACTGAAACGTAATAATATGGGGCTATTTAGTCCCCATTTGGGCTCTGACATCTGTGCTACATCTCTTACAAAATTAAGTACATAATTGTATTCAGACACTTGTAGTGAATCACCAAAAGATAACATTGGAAATGTGAGAGAGCAACCACATTTTTTTTTTTCCTAGCAATATTCCAGGCTTTAACCCTAAGCCAAACTTTTCTGTCCCAGCTTGCCATAGACAATTTCGCAAAAAAAAAAAAAAAAAAAAAAAAAAAGCAGTAGCAGACCATTGACATGTAACATTCTCATTCTCAAACAATTATCCTGCAGCACTGCTTTTTGCCTCTGAAAAATAGTGTGTTGCATTGACCTTTTTTTTTTTTTCCTTTTTTTTTCCATTTCCATCAGTTTGCTTTTGCCAAGCCAAAACAGACTGGGTTACTCATGAAGTCACACTGTGGGTGTTTGTTCTGGGGGGCACCAGATAATTGTTGGTGCAAACAGTACTGGATAAATAACCAGGAGCCCAACATTCATTCAGTTAATACTGCCTTGTGGCTCAGTGAATCTTGGAAAATGCGATGTTTATACAGTGAATCTTAATTGAGCTTGCTGATTACAAATGCTTGCAATTATTATGATACATTATGGCAGGCAAGTAAAGGTTCTTGTTTTAACCAATATCAAATTAATTAAACATTTAAAAAACTTGTAAGTTACTAATTGCCAGCTTCAATTCTTTTCAAGCATGAGCTTTACTGAGAGCTGGATGTTTTGACAAAATGTCTGACAAAAAAAGTGCATGTTTTGCTGAGTCCTAACTTCATCTCATTCCTCAAACTACAGGGTAGAGTGAAGTACATGTAATGTAAGGGCCTCCAGATTTCTGAGCATCTTTCAATCTAAATTAGTTTATTAAGGCTGTAATTCTCTGTGAAGGATATGTAGATCCTCCTTGGTGTCTTGAACTCAATGAGGAAAGCAAAGCTGTTTGGATGAATGGACTTAACCTGTTCCCAAGTTGTGGAGAAACTTTTCAGCAGTTGAGTCCAATACGTTAGTATAGTAGATGACTAAAAACATTATGTTTACTGAGTGTACGTAATTCTGTTTTCAAATGAAATATAATGGAAATGGGCTGGAAAACAGTAACAGAATAAGATATTATTAACCCGTGGTTACTAAATGGTTCATTTCGATTCCTGTGCTGTGTGCATGCCTCTGAAAGGTGTTCCACCATGAAATTATCTCAGTCAAGCTCGGCAGAACAAATATGGATGTATGAAATGTGCATTTAAAATAACTTTTCTGATTCCCTGTTGTTGTTGTTGTTGTTGTTGTTTGTTTGTTTATTTTTCTGCAAAACACAAAGGACCAGCTATGTTATATGTAAGGAAAATTCCTAAGCTCTCTTACCCTATTTACAATAGAGTTGGCTTTGGTTTTGTTTTACTTGTTGCTATAAAAAACCTTTAATTGTTGCACAGAAGTGTTTCGTTTCCCAACACAGAAAGACATGACAGATAAGATTTCCTTTAAGCATCTCCAAAAAGCACAAAAGATTTTTGTAATAGGGAAGCTAGGAGAAGGACTTTAAAAGGCAAACATGTGATTTATTAGTGAATTGCTGTCACAATTGGTTGCAGAACTGGTATTTGTGCCTTTGAAACTTGGTTTTAGTCTGTTTCCCAGTTTAGCAATTCAGACAATGCTCTGACAATAAGAATTCTTGTGACTCTAGACAGTCTCTGTATACATAAGTATATAGAGGAAAGGCCATGACTTAAAATATTTTTAGACTGTCTTTTTTGCAAAGTAAACTTATTCCAAGTTCAAATTATAGAACCACAGAATCATAGAATGGTTTGGGTTGAAAGGGACCTCAAAGATCCCCTAGTTCCAACTCCCTGTCATGGGCAGGGACACCTCCCACTAGATCAGGTTAGCCAGGGCTTCATCCAACCTCCCCTTTAACACTTCCAGGGATGGGGCATCCACAGCTTCTCTGGGCAACCTTGTGCCAGTGCCTCACCGCCTTCATAGTAAATTTCCTTTGAAGATGAAGACATAACCTGAAAGATAGCTCAGAGTCAGGCTAAACTGTGTTTGATAATACATCATTTCTCCATTAATTTATTATTTTTGCATACATTATTCTATTCTTTGCAATAGTAACCTTGAGAATGAAGTGCTTCCTACTGCTCTATTAGTATTTTTGCTTGGCTTGTGGTATTCTGAAGACTGTCGTGTGCACATGAAATATTCTTTTTGTTTTCTGTCTTATTATATTATATATATTGGAGTATTCTCCAGTCATGGTGAAATTACATCTATTATACCACTGGAATATGACCTGATTTATTACAGGAAGATCTGAGCATAGCTCAAATCTTCAGTGCATTATCCTAAATGAAGCTTTGTCTCTGAAGGTTTCCATTGCCTTCAACTTTACCATTATGTTTTAGCCATTGATTTCCCTTTAGAACACAAATGCCATAATCATATTGCTCAGTATTTATTTATTTATTTATTTATGGTATTGAATAACTGCTTGTTCTGCCAAGGGGGTGTCAAATTCTGTTCCCATTCTGTCATTCATGTGTTACTTCCTTTACATCTATCAACAGAGATGAGCTAAATAAGTTTGGTAACTCATTTTTTGAGGAATTACAGATTGGGAATCATGTAGAAAGGAAGGAAAGTAACATTTTGAAGCCCGTTTGTTTACATATCCTTGATTGCATGCCCCAAACCCTTTCAGAGGAAGGCTCATTGCTATTCAGCCATTCCTTCTCTTTGCGTGTGCTTCTCCCTGTGCTTGCACACCCTATCCTGTCACAACAGTGCTTCTTTTCTTCTGTACCTCAGCCTTTGAAGGTCACTGTCAGCTCCTTTCTCACCTTCTGGGATGCAGTTTGTGCCAACCTATGGGTGAGGAGGGACAAAGAAAAATCAAATATTGAGGCCAGAGGAATTTCTGGGCTGGTAACCATTGGTCTGTCTAGGTGATGCTGAAGGGATCTCCTCAGAGAACTGGAAAGGTACTCAGCTGAACACGGCTGTGATATAAAGGTAAGGGGATTGCTGAGGTTAGCCAGAGGCAGACCAAGGGATATATGGGATATATGATATATATTTTCGCAGTTCGTTTTAAAAATTATTTGGTTTTAAAATTGCATGGTTCTGTATTTTCTGCTTTTTAAAATATATTACAGGAGGAGATGATAACCAATTGTTAGAGCATTTTATCAGGACAATATCATAAAATTTCTTTGTTATGCATGATATATACTCCTGTAATTTAATACTCTAGAGAGCTTATTCAGAGTTTAAATGTGGGGAAAAAATGATATTTCTAATGTAATCTATGCTTGTGTGTGCTGTTACTAACGTAACAAATGTTAAAAAAATTGTTGATGGACTGAAAAAGAAACATTGATAATGGGCTTGATTTCCACTCTGAGCCAAGTCGCAGGCAAGAAACAGTTGGAAAAGTAGTGTAATATAGAAAAATGGCAGCCATATTGCAAAGATCAGTAGCTGAGTTGCTGAATGCCTGAAAAAAAAAACAAAAAACAAAAAAAGTACACTAACTTGCAGCCCAGAAACCTAAGGAGGTAATTCTCCCCCTCTACTCCACTCTTGTGAGACCCCATGTAGTGGGTTTACGTGGCAAGGTTTTGGGGGCCATAGGGGTGGCTTCTGTGAGAAGGATCTAGAAGCTGCCCCATGTTTGGTAAGGGCCCCACTGCTGACCAGAGCTGAGCCAATAAGCGATGTTGTTTTGCACCTCTGTGAGAGCATATTTAAGACAAGGAAAAAAACGCTGCACCACTCAGCAGCTGGGAGGGTGAGAGGAGTGAGAAACAGCCTTGCAGGCACCAAGGTCAGTGAAGAAGGAGGGGGAGAGGTGCTCCAGGTGCCAGAGCAGAAGTCCCCTGCAGCCTGTGGTGAGGACCATGGTGAAGCAGGATGTCCCCCTGCAGCCCATGGAGTACCACGGTGGAGCAGGGTTCCACGCTGCAGCCCATGGAGGAGACCACGGTGGAGCCTGTGCCCCAAAGGAGACTGCGGCCTGTGCAAGATCCCTGCCGGAGCAGATTCCGGGCCAGACCTGCAGCCCGTGGAGAGGAGACCACGCAGGAGCAGGTGACCCGGCAGGAGCTGCTGCCCGTGGGGGACCCAGGTTGGAGCAGTTTGCTCCAAAGGGATGGACCCCATGGTACGGACCCATATCTGGAGCAGTTCTTGAAGAGCTGCTGCCTGTGGACAGCCCACGCTGGATCAGTTCCGCAAGGACTGCATCCTGTGGGTGGGACCCCACAGCACAGGGGACGAGAGTGACCGAGAAGGAGCGGCAGAGAAGAAGTGCTGTAGACTGACCATAACCCCCATTCCCCCGTTCCCCTGCGCCGCTTGGGGGGAGGAGGTGGAAGAGGGTGGATGGGGGGGAAGGTGCTTTTGGTTTCTTTCCTTTGTTTCTCACTTCTCTAGCTTGTTAGTTATAAGCAACAAATCTTACTTTCTCTCTATGCTGAGCCTGTTTTGCCTGTCACGATAATTACTGTGCGATCTCCTAGTCCTTATCTCAACCTGTGAGTTGTTCTTTCCTTTACTTCTTCCCCTCCTCTGAGGAGGAGGGGGAGTGAGAGAGCGGTTGTGGTGTTCAGCTGCCTAGCACGGTAAAACCACCACAATCCCTTCCACCACAAACCATTTTACGATGCAATAAAACTCTATGTGTAACATTTCTTTGGGAACCAAAGAGATTATTCTATTGGGGAAATGGATGTCAGGAGATTATTTGTTGTATTTTCTATTTTATCTATGTGTAATTTAGAATATAAGGGAAAAAGGAAGTGTTACCAAGGTGACCAGCAGGTAGATTCACCACATATCAACAGATAGTGGGAAGCAGTATTTATAGTCTGAGGACTGCCTTGCTGAAGGCCAGTGGTTTTATTTGCCATGACAGCCCACATAGGATAGAGAACTGGGGCTCTCATTTTTCTTTAATAACGTCACCCAGCATGTTAAACATGCTGTTTATTTACTTTTCAGAAAAGTTGTTATTCATATGAAGCTTCATACTAAATTCACTAAATTATTATTTGGTCAAAAATAGATCTAATTTTAGGTTTTGTATCTCCAGTCATTGAATTAAATGTCTGTTTTGCCCAGGAAGTGTTTCCTGGAATTGTTATTGGCAGATCTATGAGTATTTCTGTTGCTAACCAACAGCAGGACACTGTTACTCTCCACTGATAAAAAGCCTGTTACAGAAGCTTTATCTCATAAATAATGAATGCATAAGTGTGCATTGGGATGAGTACATGTTAGGTAAAGGCCTAGCAAAGTAATAATCACAGGATTTGGTGTGACATTTTGCCAGCATATACACATATTCCCGACTTTTCTAACATTTGTTTTTTCAACTCATAAATATTTCTGCAGTCAACAAACTGTTAAATGACACTGGCTCCCTTGGAGAGATTATAAATGTGAGACAAATGTACTGATGCTTGATGGTTTTTAATTACGGTAGAAAAGAAAAACAGAAAAAAAAAATATTTCATGAGAGAGTGCATTCTGAAGAGCAACACTTAGTTGTCTCCTTCTGAAGTGTTACTTTCCAATGTCCCCCTACTTTTGAAAATAAATGAAAAATAAACTCACACTTGCAATAAGTAAGTTTGAATGTCCCATGGGTGGAAGGAAATTGTGGGAATACGAGAATTCCTCTGATCGTACTCAATGAAACCAAGTTGTGTACTTTATAAGAAGCAGGAACAACTTAAATATCTTATACTTCCTAATCCTGTTGCATCTTTGATCATTTCTCTTTTTAAGCAATGACTGTAACTGGACCTGACAAAGGGTAGATCAGTTGCACAGCTCAGACAGATAACTTCTATGTTTTGCAATATCCTTTTCATTCTAATTATATCTTTCTCTCTATTTTAGACAAATATCACTTGCTGTGTCATAGCACATGGATTTCAGGACCGCCTGTGAAGAGGTACGATCAGATATTTTTCCTTTCAAACAACAGTAGAATAAAATCAATGCACTTTTAATCCTTTTTATATGCAAAACCCTTTCTACCCTCTTTTTCTGAAATGAGAGGAATTATATAATCACATGTAAGTTATTCAGTTGATAGCTTCATGGTGGCAGGCAGACTTTGTAGCAGAACATGAAAAATTTGCACAGGTATATTCATCACTAGCCCTCATTTCTGTCCACTCCAATTCACTTCTTCAGGCACAATATAGGTGTTAGTATTTATGTTGTATGTGAGCTTTGCTCTTAGTGATGTGTTTATATCTGAAAGTATGTACATGAATTAAAACATCAATGGAGCCAGAAATTTGTCTGTCACTGTTCAGCAAAATCAAAGGGAAAATGTAGGGATATTAAAGGGTATTAAAATGTAGGAGTATTAAAGGGTGGGGAGAGAGGGGAAGCTGCAAAGTTGACCCATAGAAAAGTACTTCTATTTTGATTTGATAAGAGAGTAATTTTCACTTAAAATAGGTATAGTTTCATAATATCAATGTAGTGATTTAGTTCCTCTCCTCTAAGGATGGGGAAAGTGTTTTTTGTTTCTGTTTGTGTTCATAATAACTTTACCTTTAAGAAAAGCTAAGTAAGATGAACTTATATATTTTAAAAAGGGCGTCAAATTTTCTCAATGATTTTCTGTGGACAAATTGTTTTAGTATGTTTGTACAATATTAGTAGTGAGATACACTGAGAACCGTTTACACCAAATTACACAGTAATGGCAATGCATTATTAAGATTTTAAACATTATTTTAAAATACAGTTGCATTTATGCTGAGAATAACAAACAGTGGTTAAGAAGTTATGACTGGCAACAAGAAAACTGCCCATATCTTTAAGGGTGACCACGATTCCATGAAAAATAGAAGTGGAAGGATGAGAACAGCAGTAGGACCAAGTACTAAATTCAGCTAAAAACAAATTTGGCTTGAGCATCTATGGGTGTAAATTAGATGGGGAAAGAGAAAATAAGCAGGATGAAGGACAGGAAATCATGACAGCCTTCTGAAAGGAGCAGTAGGATAAAAATAAAAATAAAAATAAAATAAAATAAAAAAACTAATATTAGAGTGAAGCTTGTCTTTGGGAATGGGTAGTATGATGGTTTTCCAGGATGCTACGTGACAGACTTTAGTACATGTACAATCTAAATTCTGTAATACAGTTTAACTTAAATTATTTGCCTGGGAAAAAAGCATTTCTGGCTAGGTTATTTTTTTGTTTCACTTTTTTTCTCATGTATTTATTGAGAAAAGCAGACAGATACAGCTTATTTTCTTAGGATTTTTATGGTGTTATTTAAACTGTAGCCTAGTAGGGATTATTTAGTGGCAATTAAATTCACTCTGTGCCCAGCAGCAATAATGACAACAGCCACAGAAAGATTACCTAGAATATGAGTCCTGTGTTAGCCTTTACAGTGCAAGTGTTGTTGTAGATCTGTTTCATTCACTATCTGGCTTCTAATAGGCGCGCATTTGTTTCAAGTAGAGGTCTTTAAAAATCACCTACTTTGTTTGAGTTTCCATGATAGACAATGGAAGGACAGAATGACTCTTCCCACCCTAAAACATTCATAATCTGGAGAACCTAAGCAAGCACCTTTAACTTTTAGATTAATAAAATAAAATGAAATAGATTCAAACCCAGTCTATCTGGTTTGTGTAAAATGGGCCCTGTACCACAAAACTAGTAGTGCTACTTCTGAGAAATTCTCACAGAATCACAGAATCATCTAGGTTGGAAGAGACCTCCAAGATCACCTAGTCCAACCTCTGACCTAACACTAACAAGTCCTCCACTAAAACATATCTTAAAACTATTGTGATCTACATCTTTCCTCTTAAGCCAATCAAAGTTAATACAATACAGACTTTCAACCTACTTTCACCAAATACCTATGTCTAAGTAAAGCGTCAATAGCCTTATGCTTACAGGCGTTTTTTTTTAAACTAAATCCTCAGCACTCATTCTAAGGTATCAATAGTTGTTAGAGGGAAATACATCAAGCTGTATCTGACAGCCCATGAGCAGTGAGGCTGCTGCAGCTCTGTCTGTGCCCACTGGTTCAACCAGTAGTGAGGCTGAAGTGGTATACCCGGTAGGTGTATGCACACAGAGCATACATATACACTGCATATATGCACGTATCCATGTATATGTGTATATGCATATACATGGACAGCCACACTAATTACATGTAGACACACAGAGTACAAACACAGACACCCCTCTGTGGCTGAGCAGGATGGATGTATACAGAACCCTTTTCCCAGGAAAAGAGTTAGAAAGGAATTACAGAATACAATAAGACAGAGCATGGCCAGACAAGTGTGCTGACCAGCAACCTATTTACATGCAGCCGATTCCTTTTTATCTCCTTGCCCTTCTATTTTCCCATGTTTGTTCCTCCCCAAATGACTTAAATACCTCCTTTGCTCTGCCTTTGGTTCCTCCCCTAAACATCTCAATAGTAAATCCCGTGCAATCCAGAACTGAATCCCGTATGTCCCACAGCCCTAGGCAGAGATGTTCTTTAGTCCTAAAAGTGGTCTGTCATTGTCTCATTGTGATGAACCCACCAAAATGGGTTCATCACATCCATTACACCTGGAAACTGGGGCTGAGCCTGTCCCAGGACAACTTTCGGAGGGGATCAGACAGGGTGTACCTCCCTCTAAGTCCTTGTTTTAGATTTCCACCTGTCCCACATTATGTCTATGTGCCCCTCTGGGCCTGTGGAGATGGGCCTTTGATAAGCTGATGGCTTCTGTGATGGCCCTGGTAAGGTGTTACTTACTTGGGCTGCCACCATCTGCAGTTGTCTGTAATCCTTTGTGTGTGCAGGCAAGATTTTTTCACGTAACCTAACGGTTACGTTTTTCATCTAATTGGCTACCAGAGTTTTTTTTCTTTTTTCTTTTTTTATTTTTTTTAACTTTTTTTTTTTTCCTCCACTAATGTGGAAAGCTTCCTTTGAATTGCACTATCCAAGTCTTATGGAATTATTTAATAATGTTGTTCATTTGAGTTCAGTATAAGAAGTTATCTTCCATTCAGTCATTTATATTTCAATTCCAAAATACCTTTAAGTCAAAACATTATCATTGAGCTTCTTGTAAAAGGGATGATAGAGACAAAAGAAGTACTGCTATGGCACTGCCTTCTTAGTTTCCACTGGAACATCTTCAGCAATGGTTTAGTCACTTCAAGCTCTATTTTGTGTGCAACCACAATAGCTTTGTTATCAGTTTATTTCATATTTATTTACTGACAGGAAATTTAAAATGGTTCTAGATTTTACTCCACAGTATTTTTGTTTAATAGGTTATCTAGTCAGTATATTTACAAGTTTAAGCCTTCTTTGCCCTCTATTCCCAAATGCATCAAATCCTTGATAATTCTATATGCTATAGAAGTATAACTACTAGGCACTTTTTGATAATGGGAATAAAGACTGCCATGAGGCCTTCATCTTCTTCCACTCTTTGTTTCCTTTCTTCTGAGTATCTTACTGCCCTTTTTTCACCATCCTCCAGAGACCTGTAACCACTACCAATAGAAGAACTGAGGTCGCTCTCCCAAAATGATGAGTGGGGCTCAGACTCTCCTCACTAGTACTTCCATCCCCATCCTTGCTAATGGCAGTAAGTGGGTTGAACTGAGTTTCAAATAGCATAAAAATAAAATATTCCACATAGATGCACAAAGGACAAAGCACATTATTCATGATGTCCGTGGCATAATCGATTTTTTCTTAAAACAACTCTGTTGTGAGTTAATCTCCATAAGCAGCTAAGCCCCACACAGCTGTTCACTCACTTATTCCACAGCGGGATGGGGAAGAAAATCAGAAAGGTAAAAGTGTGAGGACTCATAGTTGAAATAAGACAGTTTCATAGGTAAAGCAAAAGCTGCATGCACAAGCAAAGCAAAATAAGAAATTCACTCATGGCTTCCCATTGGCAGGCAGGTGTTCAGCTTTTCCAGGAATGTGGGGCTCATCACATGCAACTGTTACTTGGGATGACAAATGCTATAACTCCTAATGCCCCCCCTTCCTCCTTCTTCAACCAGCTTTTATTGGTGAGTACGGCATCATATGGTGCATAATAACCCCTTGGTCCATTTGGGTCAGATGTCCTGGCTGTATCCTCTCCCCTCGCAGCTTCCTGTGTACTTGCAGGCAGGGCAGTGTGAGAAACAGAAAAGTCCTTTGGCGCTGTGCAAGCACTGTTCAACAATAGATAAAACACTGGAGTGTTATCAACAGTGTTTTGGTCTCAAATCAAAGAAATTGCACCATACAAGCCACTGTGAAGAAAATTAACTATTTCCCAGCTCAAACAAGTACATCTGTTCATTCTAAATAACTGCTACTCTGGTGCATCAGGTATCTTTGTAGGAACTGTAGTCCTTTCCTAGTACCAATGCTTTTATGCATCCCTTATTTTTTTCTAGTGGCAACTGTCACAGAATCACAGAATGACTAATGTGGGAAGGGACTTCCAGAGGTCACCTTGTCCAACCCCCTGCTCAAGCAGGGCCACCCAGAGCAGGTTGTCCAGGCCCATGTCCAGATGGCTTTTGAAGATCTCCAAGGAGTGAGACTCCAACCTCTCTGGGCAACCTGTGCCAGTACTCCATCACCACACATAAAAAAGTGCTTCCTGGTGTTCTCATCTGCTTGTTCTACTTAGGCGACTTGTAGCAGAAACACACTATAATGTCACCTTTGGTGTCTAGCGGTATTTGATTTGAGATTTGGACAATGGTCTTGCCTACATGTAGGTATCTGCACATGCAGTTTGTGCCTAAGTTCTTGCAGCAGATCTTAATAGTGCAGGCAGTGAAGCCTAGTGAATAGTCTCCCCAAAACCTGATGATCAGCTCAATTGCTCTTTATGCTTTATTGACTTTAATGAGTAGCTCTTCATTGATTATAATGAGAGCTTAGAAGACAGATACAGTTTGGTGTCAATCTCAACATGACTCTGATGATTATTTTCTTAAGAATTTTATGTGTAGACTATGCCGCTTTTGAAGGAATTTTGAAGTGGTTTTATTCTTCAATGAAATACCTTTTGTGTTAAACAATTTAAAAAAAGAAAACAAAGAAGAAGGTTCTACAAATGTACAGACACTTTCTAAGGAATTATTCTGGATTCACTACTCTTTTCCTTCCTTCACTGATGAGTAAATGTATGCATAGTACTGGTTCTTGTACAACTGTTAAATTGTCTTATTCAACAATTTTCAAGCCAAAGGGCTATCCATCTCCTCTTTTATCCTTTACCCAGAGCTTTCTGAACTTCATGAGAGCATAAATCATGGAGTCACTGGGTTCTTTAAACTCTTACCTGTATTCACTTGACCTTATTCTATATTCTGAAAACTGTTGCTTGGACAGAATCTGACATGATTCTGTCCTCTCTATTGAAAATACCCTTCTGATAAAATCAAAGATTTGGGATGATTATGCTGCAGTAGGATCTTTTCCCTAGGGAATGCTGTTTTTTGTTGTTGTTTGTTTTGTTTTGTATATTTGATTGTTTTTAACAGTATTTTCTCTGTATTTTATGAACAAGCAGCATTGTCTGCTTTCTAACTTTTCTAACTTCCTTGCATTTGAAATCTAATTATCTACTTCTAATACCTTTTGTTGTTGTTGTTTTTGTTGTTTTTTTCCTAAGATCACTATAAAATCATTTAAATTAGTAAATATATTTGTTTTAACATTTGTTATGTATTTATCTGTTTTTACAATACTGTCCATTGCTTCTTTGAAGATTTACTTTGATTTTCTAAGCTGTTGTCCTCTTCTTTATGAATCCCATGAATATTTCTATAGACTTCACAAATTTTATAATGATATGTTCACAGCTCTAGTTTTATTTCAACATCCAACTCTTTTTTGTTTGTTTGTTTGTTTGTTTTCTTGTTTTGCCTGTCACAGAATGTATTTTAATTTTTAAGCTATATTTTGGCTTTCTCATTACTTTCTTTAATAAATCTTGTTATACACTATTTTGGACTGTCTAGTCCCCATTGTGCCAGTTTATGATCCACATATTTCAGCCTAAGCTAGTGATTTCCTTTGTTTATAAATGCTTTCAATTTGCAATGCTGGGATTTCTAATACCTTAGGTTTTGTTTTTGTGTTTTTTTCTAAACCCAGCTTCAACTCATAATTTAATCCCAAAACCACAAGACAGAAAATGACGGATAATTTATGATGCCCATGAGAATGTTTTATTAACAGACTAATTAAATTTGAAGAATATATGTGAATATATATGGGAAGAAACACATACATGCTCACAATAGCCTTCAGTTTTATATTGTCCCATGTCTTGGCCTCAATTGTAATGATATAATCTATTCTCAGTAAGCTCATTGGCAATTCAGGAATTAAAACTTGCTTATTTATAGTGTCAAAAAATTAAAGTTTTTGCTCTAAAAAGATACCTTCGTTCAAAAAGTTCACATGCATATAGGTATATTTATGTAAATGCAAATAAATAAATGTTCATTTTCCAAATGTCCAATTTATGTATTGAATTAAATAGACTGTATGAAACATAGAAAATTCTCTGTAGGACTTTATTCTTTTGAGAAAACAGCTTAGCAAGAATGCCATAGCTAAATACTCATACCTGGGAAACCACAAAAAAAAAAAAAAAAAAAAAAAAAAGACCAAATTTGACCAAATTTGATATTTTCTGTAGTTCTCTCAGGCTGGAGTGTAGAATTCATGTGCAGGAAAGGAGTTCTTGTCATTTGGGTTGGAAAATGTTAGTACCTGATAGAACAGGCACTGAATGACAAGCTGAACACATCCCCATGTATCTGGGCTTTATTTTTGACAGTATAAGTGCTTTTCACCTGCACTAGCAACACTCCCACAGAATGAGTAGCTGGATCGTTTAAAAACATCATTTCTGTGGTTCTGACACATATTCCTACCTCCTGTATTCATTTCCATTACCTTATTGATTCAATTTCCTTTTTTTTATTATTATACCTGTCATTATAAAGCAGTGACAGGTATATCTCTGTATGCCCAGAGGTCAGCTTCAGTTCAAATACGCATCCTAAAGTGCATCTGAAGTGAACTACTTACATATTTAAGGCAGTCTCTGAAACCATTCTCCTTATTGGTACCAGATTCTTGATGGTAAAACTAAATTTCAGGGCTCTAAACTAAACTGCAGATGCAGAGGTTTAATATGTTTTTGAAGACACCAGCCAAAGCTGAAACTAAAAGTCTGGATCATTTTGCATACAAAATGTGTTGACAGATATATATTTTTTCTCTCTCTCTTCCTTCTACTGGTTCATGAACTGAACTATTCTTGGGTGCCTACCGAAGTGACAAGGTCCTTTTACTGATGTGAAACTGGAAGAACTAAAACTAACTACATTGTTTTATTACCAAAAGGCAAAAGTAATAGATAAAATAGTTTAACCAAAAGATATATTAATTTCTTGAAAACTAGTGGAGATTAACTAAAATGGCCTGGGATACTGATTAGGTAACCTGCAGAACAAAACACTGGAAAAGTTTGAGATTATTATTTTT
The DNA here is from genome assembly GCA_011076525.1 of Nettapus auritus. Lineage (NCBI taxonomy): Eukaryota > Metazoa > Chordata > Aves > Anseriformes > Anatidae > Nettapus > Nettapus auritus. The sequence goes on from CM021766.1 coordinate 115,880,940, forward strand.
TTTATGTAAATGACAAAACAAAAAATATGGAAAAAAGTCAACATAAATCTTTAACAGAAAACCTGCTACTGGCCTTATTTAGGCCAGATAAATTTAAAAATATTGATGTTTATGTCTTGCATAAAACTGACTCTGAAACCAATAGGTAACATTAAAGACATGTCTCATACAGTATTTATTTGGGTATATGTTTAGTAGAGAACTATGCTGCTAGCCTAAATGTACAAACTATAGCTTTAGCAGAGTCACAAAGTCAGAGAGTTGGAGGCTGGAAGGGACCTATGGAGGCCATCTGATTGAACTCCTTGCTCAGGCAGGGCCACCCAATGCAGGCTGCCCAGGCCCATGTCCAGGCGGCTTTTGAAGATCTCCAAGGAGGGAGATCCAGAGCCTCTCTGGGCAATCTGTGCCAGTGCTCAGTCACTGCACATTAAAGAAGTGCTGTCTGGTGTTCAGAGGGAGACTCCTGTGTGCCAGTTTGTGCCCATGGCCTCTTGTTCTGGCTCTGGGCACCACTGAAAAGAGCCTGGCTCCATCCCCTTTGCTCTCTCCCTTTTGATGAGATCTCTCTGAGCCTTTTCTTCTCCAGGCTGTACAGTCCCAGCTCTCTTTTGTATGTATTTCCTCTGAAATTAATTTCTAAATGTTTGTGAAGGTCACATATATTGCACCAAACTGTTAATAGTATGTGAGCATTTATAAATTACTTTAAGGAAAGTTATTAGGGACAGATCTTATACACAGCCAAAATGGCAATGTGGTATGAATCAGAGTATAATGGAAAAAAAGGTTTTTAAAACACATTTTTTCATTGCATTGTTGCTAATAATGATCTGAGCGTGACCATATTCTTTGCAGAAGCAGCCTGCCTTGAGGGCTCTCCTGCGTTTCTCTGACAGGGATCTGAAGCAGAAAGTTCAACACGCATTGGCATGGCAGAGCAAAGAAAGATCAGTTTTCAATCCTTCTTACAGTTACATTAGATCAGGAACAGTAAGCAATTTCTAAACTCCTACCAAGGACACCAGCTCTTGCCAAATTAGTGTTCCTTTGTACCTGGGCTACAAGGGTGTAGAATCAGGTGGCAGAGGCAGTACTGCACAGGTGAAAAATTCACTGCATCTGTGACTAAGGTACAGCTACCTTCCTTCATCACTGCTTTGGTTTGACATCACTTACTGCTCTCCCATACAAAAACCTATTCTTTCACCACTGTATCCTACTTCCTTATCCATTCCTTAGCCTATCTCAAACACTTCATTAACACATGCAACTTTCAGCATTCAGTTTTCTTGCCCTCCTTACAACAGGTGCCTAACTCTGTAAATAAGATGAAGAAAGTAGGAAGGTGGAAGCGTTAAGCAGGGCAGTATGGGCTCACTGAAACAGGCAGTCAAGGTGTATTGGATTTAAAAAATGTTAGCAGCTGAACTACACTAGTACACCCATGTCTATTGCAACGCAATGCAGTTTATCATACATTTGAGCACCAGAGGATGCCTTGCCTGACCTCACACTGACATTTACAGTAGCTCAGCTGACGTGACATATGCTATTTTATTGCTGTAGGGCAGGGGCAGGGCAGGGCCCTCTGCCAGTGAAATGTAGACAGCTTGAAGGGAAAAATTTAGCACACCCTTTTGTGGAATCTCGTAAAAATTAGTAATGGGAACAAAAGCTAAAAATCAGCCACAACCTTGCACCCCTCCACCTGATCCAAAGGCACGCCATCTATGCTCTCCACATGTAAGAGATGGGGGGGAGGTAGAGACTAGGCAGCCTATCTGATCTCCCTTCAGCCAGGATAATGTTACTGGGGTCACGTCGATGCCAAATGTTGATGTGCACTGTGATTTTACAATAAAACATATATGCAGGATATCTTCCCTGAGTTGTAGCTTATGATACAGGAATTTATGTGCTTATTTGATACAGTTTACTGGATGCTTTGAGGAGGGGAAAAAAGAAGAAAAAAGAACTGTCAGGAGATTAAAAAAAAAAAAAACATAATGGAAAAAAGTGACAGTCTTTGTTCTCAAAGACTTGTCTCGAGCTTATCTAATGAAACAACTACATTTTTAGTATTGTCTTTTAGGATCTTATCCTTTACATGGCTGTTAATACTGCTCTCAGGTAGCAGAGAGAAGGAGGTAGCATAATTGAAGCTTTAATTTTGAACTGTGTCATAAACCAGCTTTCATAAAGCCCAACAACAGTTCATTACATATTTTAGAGTGTCTGATGTAAATAAGATCCCTGAATGTGTGTGATCAATCTTCCCAAGGGCCAAAATATTTTGCTGTTCCCAAGCTTGGTTTTCTTGTTAAGAGTGAATAGACTCAGCCCACATGCATTTGGAAACTGACTTGAATTTTAATTTATTTTTTTCTTAATGCCTAATTGTGTCTGCTATGGTTATGTGCCTCTTAATTCCCCCAAAGAAGCCCCTCAGCTTTGTGCAAAGATTAGTTGGAAACTTTATAGGGTAATTGACCAAATCAGAAATGTGTAGTCAAGTAAGGCAGAGTTACTAAAATCATTGTATCAGCGGCAGAATTTACCCTGTTGCCAGTTATCCACCGGAGGACAAAAGACATGTCTGCAAATATTTACTGCAGGAGAAAGGTATTTTAAAAGCAGTATATGTTTGTGGGCCAGCCTCTTTTGTTTGACTGTAGTTGTTTACAGCCTGCTCTGTTCAACTTCCACTATCACTTATTGCTTACTTCACAGCTCCATGGGAAGAAGAGTCTTCTTAGTCTATACAGCAGAATTTATAAGGAGAAGGAGCAGGGCAACTTAACTATATTACATTCTCTTTATTTTAATTTTGTAAGATTTTATGTATGCTACGGGAGGGAATTTTTCAGTGGTACTGAAAATTCCTAAGTCCTTCTGCTGATCCATTTATTTAATTTGTTTGCATATATTAATCAGTTTCTACCCCATCTTGTTGCAAAAAATACACATAAATACTAAACAAGGTGGTATGCTTTCTTCTGACCAGAGCACCCACTGACATCTGTATGAGTTCAGCATGAGGAACTCTTCATTTTTTTTCTTGAAAATTAGAATAAAATCTCTCAAATATGTGGCTAAATTCTATGTATTTCCTACTGCAGATCAAGGGAAAACAATTTCATAAGTTTGAGTGTTGAGCATAGAGCAGAAGTAAAAGGAAAGTTCATGAGTATATTACATAAAGCTATTTTAAGATTGTCCTCAACCTCTTTTAATGTCTCTTGAGAGCAATTTAAACTTTTCTTCTTTCAGTTGAGTACTGTCAGTTCCATATTTGTGTTTGTTCTCTTCATGCTACAGATGTAAGGTATCAGAGTGCATTATGGCAAGATCTTCCAAATGCTCTTTTAACCTCTTGTCTGAGAAAGAGCCCTTAGATTCAGCCAGGTCAGCCATGGCAGAGAAAGTTCACAGCAAGACTTCTGTTTCCTTGATCCCCTCTCAAGTCAACTTTTTTTTTCCTTTTTTTTTTTTTTAATAGTGGATTGAAATCTGACCTGAATTAAGACATTGACCTGAATTACTGACGTTGATTTGACATTGATGAGTCCAAATTCTTAAATCATTTTTAATGAAGAATGATTTTCTGAGATAATTTCCACGAATACATATATATTTGTATCTATGTATATAGGTATAGTTATCCAATACTAGTAAATTCCATGTTATAACACTGAATTCTTACATTATTTGTAAGCAAATTTCTAATACCCCAAATGCCCTACCAACATAACTTTTCCAATTATGAATCATTATACAGAGTGCTATCTTCAACACAGCCTTCAGGGAAAGATTAAATACTGTGGGTGCTTACACATTCAAATTTTTTCACTGCTCAAACCTCTCACAGATGATGCCCCAGAAGTAGCACAAATAAGTATTGCAAACAAAGATTCTGTTAAATTGTTTGAGAACCATATACTGTATACTGAAGAATCCTTCAAAATTCCTGACCTCTAGCCATAAACGTAACATACAAAAGTGAAGCATGAATTAATTTACTGGAAGGAGTTGCATTCTTTGATCTCTTTTCTCTCATTCTTAACTTCAGCATTCTCATTTGACAAGTACTATAAAAGTCAGTGTTGTGCTCACAGTTCAGGAAAAGCTCATAACAGGTTCATGTAGGCTGTTGCTGCTTAGACGTGATTAGTTTGGAGGTATTAAGCAATCATATGTCCTTCTGTGTCAAAATTGGTGCAGTATGCAGGAACATCAGCTTTTATAAGTGAGGTGTTATCATTTAATCCAAAGTTGGAGGATGAGCGTAGCTGCCTGTTGTGGTTTTACTCAGCTGGGCAGCTGAGCTCCACCACAGCCACTTTCTCACTCCCTCTCCTCAAAATGAAAGGGGGAGAAAATGTGATGAAAAGGGCTCAAGGACTGAGATAAGGACAAGATCACCCACCACATCATGGGCAAAAAAAACAAACAAACAAACAAAAAAACACCTCAGCATAGGGATATTAATAACATTTATTGCCTATCACTACCGGACTATAACAGTCAGAAACTACAGGCAAACTAAAATCACCATTCCCCCTAGCCACTCTCTTTTACCTCTTCCCCCAAGTGGCACAGGGGAACAGGGATTGGGGGCTGCAGTCAGTCCTTGACGCTTCCTCTCCGCTGCTCCTTCACGGTCACCCTCTGCCCCTGCTCCATGTGGGGTCCCTCCCATGGGATGCCGTCCTTCCCGAACTGAGACTGCAGGGCTGCCCACAGGCAGCAGTCAAGAACTGCTCCCACACGGCTCTGGACCACGGGGTCCATCCCCCTGAAGCAAACTGCTCCAGCATGGGTACCCCACGGGCAGCAGCTCCCCCCAGACCCCCTGCTCCTGCGTGGGCTCCTCTCCACGGGCTGCAGCTCCGGCCAGGGGCCTGCTCCTGCGGGGGCTCTCCATGGGCCGCAGCCTCCTCCAGGCCACATCCACCTGCTTCACCGGGGGCTCCTCCACGGGCTGCAGCGTGGAGATCTGCTCCATGTGGGACCCATGGGCTGCAGGGGGACAGCCTGCTCCACCAGGGGCCTCTCCACAGGCCACAGGGGAATTGCTGCTGCGTGCCTGGAGCACCTCCTGCCCTCCTGCTGCACTGACCTTGGGGGCTGCGGGGCTGCTTCTCACCCCTTACTCTCCCAGCTGCTGTTGCCCAACATTTTTTTATTTTTATTTTTTCCTCTTTCTTAAATCAGCTCTCCCAGAGGCCCAACCAGTGTCGCTCCGTCTCGGCTCTGGCCAGTGGCAGGTCCCTTTGGAGCCAGCTGAAAATGGCCCTTACCTGACATGGGGCAGCTTCTGGACTCTTCTCACAGAGGCCACCCCCGCAGTCCCCTGCTACCCAAACCTTTCAATGTAAACCCAGTACACTGCCCTGAAGATAACAAAAGCAGTGTCATAAATTCATTATGGGCAGAATAGACAAGATTATAGTTGAAAAATCTGCCTTCACTCAGTGCTTACCACAGCTGATAGTTCTCTTGTAATCTGAGCAGAGTAAATAAATAGTATTACCTGGTAATAGTTTAGGATATTTGTTGATGTATTTGTGGATGGATTCTGGCAATACAGCATGCTAACCGAGAAAACTTTTTTCTTTATTCCTTCCTTTGAAGACAAAGACAGGGATTTGTTTGCTGCAGGATGGTAACCAGGAGCCTTTCAAAGTGCGACTGCACTTAGCCAAAGATATTCTGATGATCCAGGAGCAGGATGTGATCTGTGTGTCTGGTGAGCCTTTCTATTCTGGTGTAAGTAGTTTTTATTTATTCTTTTAAGATTTTATTCTTAAATTATTTATTAAGATTTATTCTTTTACTTTAAGAAAAGTAAAAATACTGTGTGTGTACATGGGTGTGTGTGTACATATGTATGCATTTATTGCAGATTAATATTTAATTTTACATTTTTAACACCAAGTATATTTTAGTATAACATCTACTGAGAATAAATCCTAGCAATACCCGTCTAGGAAGCAGCAATAACAACAAATAAGTTATATGCATGACTACACTATTGTTTCTGTGCACTGACCCTTGAATCCTGGTGCCACTTAATACAGTAAGGCAGTGACTTACAAAAACAAAACAACAAAACAACAACAACAATAACCAGATGTACTTAGATATCTGAGCATTGTCTGTGGAGTTGATAAGACAGCTAATGGATAACTGTTATGGCAGGGCTTTACTGGATCAAGGTACAGCAATGTTATGTTATCATTCGTATCTTTGGTTGCTTCATGTTCTAGTATAACACTTCATAGATATTGTCAGTCGATGATGTGAGGGTCACCAGTTGAACTGGCAAGGTACTTTAACACGGATGGAGTTCAGCTGGAACAGTGCAGTAGTGTGATTTACATATTACATGATGTGTCAGATCTCTTATTTTGCATTGTATAGAATTTTGTGGATAAGAAGCTAGGTCTGTAGGCAATTATTTGGAAGATCTGTGAAATGTAGAATAATATTTTATTTTTTTGAATTATTGTAATGATAAGTTTTTATTTAGAAGATAGCAAAATAATAAAAAAACTATTATTTTATAAAGACATGCTGTAATTATATTTTTAGAGTGATTTTTATTTTTCATTTGAAACTTTTATGAACATTTTGTTCTCCCTTTCAGCTAAACAAAATTATTGTAGGATTTCATGTTATATCTTCTGAGGCTTAGTGCTATAAGACCTGTTAATGCAAACATACTCAGACTAATATTATGTCTGTCTATATTATTAATTAATTACAACTGTTGCCACATCACTGTGTCTCTAAATACAAGTATAATAAAAAGATAAAAAGCAAAATAAAGAAATAAATATAATGTTAGTGGTGCTGACAGTATGGAAAACTAATGAAAAAATTGTAGAAGAATCTATTTCAAAGTGAAAGTTTCTGATCATTTCTCTGAAACAAGAGTGACATACTGTCTATGGTGTCTCCATACATATTGGGTTTATTTGCATGACAAATCTGTCTTTTGACCTTTTCATTCTGTACAAGTACAACTTCTTAATACAATTATGTGAGTTGTATATGGAATAAAGATTGTCCTTTTAATATCAGACTGTACTGTTCCTTGACATACAGGATGTCTAGCAACCCAGGAAGAAAGAAATTATGAGTTCAAGAACTGGCTATAGCTATAGCTGCTCAGTTAACATCACACGCTGCAGCACTTTTACTCCACCAACACCATTCTGACTTTATTTATTAAAAGATTTTATCGCTCACAAATATGACTTTCATTATTGTGCTGTAATATCTATTACTTCTGCTGAACTTTGTATTTAAATGTCTTCATGAAATGCATATTTAATTTTTTCCCATTTCACAGCAAAGCCTTCTCTTAGTTTTTTCCTCTTCAGTTTTGCAACAGAACTGTTGAAAATAGTGAATTTGCTTCACTGATTACACACCCCCTCTATTGTATTTGCATATTGGATGCAAAAGGCATTCACTGATTGATATTAATATGGTGATGAGGAGTTTCTTTTCTATTGGCAGTATTCATTGTTAGGCCAGTAACTCTGGAGCCCTTTACCCTGATTTCCTCTGGGATTAAGACTAGGTCTTGAATCAGTAAATTCATTCTAGCTAAGAATGATTGGCATTTCATAGTTAACTGTCCTTTTGTCACAAACCATTTAAATCATCTGGAATTATTTGTTGTTATCGTATAGCATGATCAGACTAGTCCCACAGGCTTACTTTTTTGCATTTTTTCTTCATTTTTTTTTTCTTGCTGTTATTAGGCTTCTTTTTGTTTGTTTGCTTGTTTTTCTTATCTTTTACTTTGCTTCGTTGATTTTTCTTTGTTCTTGATGTCATTCCAGATGATGGACCACATCTATTTTACTTTAACATACTTTTGACAGACCGAGTGGTTTCATTAGAAAATAATTTTGAATGCCTCATTGAATAAACTCTAAAAAATAAAAATAAAATTTGTAACTGAGGAACAATAGTGATAAATTTTACAGACAAGTAGCTACAGTGAAACACCTTTTTAATCTTTTTAAAATAATCTTCAAATAATTTGATTACAGGGTTTTACTTCACTGTTGAGGAAGGAAAGACTGTTACTTTATTTCTATTTTAGAACAGTGCCTCTTCTGTGTGTTGAGTCTGAATCAATTTGCATGCTCCTCTGTGTAGGAAAGACTTTAAAAAGCCACTTAACTTTCCCGTGGTATCCTGATCTGCATCCTGCAGAATAATTTAAGTGAAGCAATGAGCCCTTAGGAGTGAGGTGCTGCTTAATGTGAGTACATGGAATAAGGAGCTAATTCTTAATATAGAACACTTCCTTTTTAGAGGAAAACAATTGTAATTTCCCCAAACTAAAGAGCGGCAAAGCAACCTTGACTCTCCTATCACTGCATGCAGTTTGGAGTAAGAAAATACAATATGTAAAAGATTATAAGCAGCATAGCATTAAAACAGTGTTAAACTAAAAAGAGAAAGCATCTGTTTCTTTAGTAGGTTGAACAGAATAATGGTGTTCATGAGGATCCTACATCAGTCATGCCTGAAGCAACACGGTAAAACATCAAAGAAAGATAGTTCAAACAACCACAGATTAGATCTAAATTTCAGTATCAGTTGCACCAAGTATTACAGACATTTCTTTATGTATACTACATGAAAGACTTGCTTTCCAGGAAATAGAAACATTGTGGGTTCACTATTATGCTACTAGTGCGTATCTGATACAGATTTGAACGCCAGTGCAAATGAACAAGTGAGATGAGAATATTTTGTGCAACTCACAAGTCTAGGAGACAGTGTCTTTACAACTACAAATGAAATCCTTGCCTGTGGAAAGTTTTGATATTATGGGAAGTGTATATCTGGCTTTTGACTAGTGTGTGTGCTGAAGATACCCTGAGTCTGTGTGAGAAAATTGGAAGATGAAACCAGTGACTGTTAGGTCAGGTACATTTTGCTTTCCCCTAAAGTAGTAGACTCTCACACAACATCTGTTAATTGTGGTGCTGCCAACACATAGCTTTCTTATAATCATCACAAATTTCTATGGACATCAATTGTGGTACAGTACAGTCAGGATTTTTACTCATTTCATTTGAAAAAGAAATCCCTGAAAACAGCTGAACTATACCACACGTGAACTTCATTGATTTTGATAGCAGAATATTTTTTATTTTTTATTTCATTTTAAATGTATTCCTTGAATTACAGGAAATTTTACTTACAAAATTTTACTATATGATGTTCAAGATGACAATGGCTATGATGACTATATGAATGGCTAAGATGACTGTATGATGTTCAACATGACAATAAAATAAGGTGAAACCCAGTCTTTTTAGATGTGTATGTAAATAGACCAGACAAACAAGGATTGCCTGATACTGTCCTTGCTGAAAATGAGGACAGGATGGAGGATCCCCTAAGATACCGGGTGTCTGGTTTGAAACACAAATCTTCAGTAGGCTAATTCCTAGGAAAAGTTTTAATCTTTACCGTTCCAGAATCATTGTTGTTTGTTCGTTTTGCAGTTAATCTGTTTCAGTTTCTATCACCTTTTCTATTTGAAACTCAAGTAAAAGGGTTACTATGTTTTTATCCTTTTATCCAAAAAAGTAGTTTACCTGTTGAAGGAACTTTTTTCTTTTTTCTTTTTTCTTTTTTTTTTTTCTTTTAGCAGATTCTATTTGTTTGCTAATTGTACTTACGCAAGAGGTTTTTTCTACTATAGTGTATCTGCATGTAAGATCCATAAACCAATGATGACAGTGTACCATCTGACAAGATGAATGGTTCAAATCACCTGCTGTTTTTCTAAAAGACTGAAAATAAACTGTGAGCAGCTGGCAAAATGCAAACTTTTGTTACCAGGACAATTTGTATTAAAATAATTTTCTTACAGGTTCTGTTGAAGAGTCATAGATTTTCTGAAATACATTTAACTCACTGATGAAAAAATAGAAATGATTCTCATTAATTTTGAGTAATCTAATTTTATGCCGCTATGTAGTCATGCATTATTTAATTAAATATCTCATAATTTCTTCTAGCATTTTTATATTAAGGATGTTTTCAGGAGATTGATGTGAAGATCATTTGTACTTTCTATACTAATAAAAAAATGAATGCGTTTTTGTGAATTTGTAGAGCTCTCCAAGTAGTATAGCATTTCTGTAAGGATTTAACTGAGTTTGATACAAATGTATTTGAAGTTAACTTATGGACTGTAATTGTTTTTTGGATAGGTAAGATGCTTTCATCTATAAACACCTTTTCCAAGGTCAGAAAGTAAGACTGAGTTAAACTATTGAACTGAAGCCAGATCTGATTTCTGGCATTACTAATCACACAGCCATTCTTCTTTTTCTTGTAAAGATAAGAACCTATTACCTTTAATGTTGTCCTTTTGCTACTGTGAAATCAACTACATTGAAAGGTTTACAACTCTATACAGTGCCCATATTTACTAAAAATTATTTTCATTAAGTATTTTTCAGCTTAAAAGATTTGCACAGTAAAATGCTTTTTCTTGATTTTTTTTTCTTAAATTATAAAGCTATTACTCGTTTTTAAGTGTAAGTATAAATTCAGAACATGTCACTTAACCCCGACTTGCATGAGCAGTCAGATGAATTTATCATACTTCCCTTGCTTGCTGCACATTTTAGAATTTTGGAGTCTTACTGAAAGTGTATTTTAAATCTGTTACCTTGAATCATTCTTTTTGGAGAATTTGAATTTTTTCTTTGCATATACTTAGGTGTAGGTAAAACAAGTTCAATTATTATTAGAAATACTAAGGATTATAAAAAAAAAAAAAAGTGAAAAAAAGTGAAAAGCTTAAAATAGTAAACATAAGGGTTTGATTTTTTTTTTCTTTCTATTTTTTATTATTATTATTTATTTAATGTTTTGATTCTGATGTGAGACTGAGCAGTATGAACAGTGCCAAAGTGAAACTACCTGTCCAGCAGAGAACTGCAAATATGTGAACGGGAAACTTTCAAACATTTTTCATGTATTACCTTTGCAAGGCTACCAGTTATAATGTGATTTTTTATTTTACTTTTTTATCATGTTGGTATCTTTCAGCTATTCAATGGAGTGAATCCATTTTATTTATTTATTTATTTATTCACAGAAGTCCTCAAATATCTATCAGATGGTGATAACTTTTATTTTGTTGCAAATCTGGACAGTTTGTAAGTGATAACCTAGACCTGACAAATGTAAACACAATTATTTAGGGACAATGCAAGCCAGTTTATTTTTCTGCATCTTAAAAATAAAATGCATAGTAATCTATTGGGGTTAAAAATAAAATCTATTGAGGACTGCCACTTGTATGGCCAAATTTGAAAGACCAGAATAAAATCTTCTCTGGTTTTATTTTTTTCCCCACATAGACAAATATTGAAAACCAGAAAAGACTTGGGAAACCCAAGGCATTGATCAGTATTTGACTGAAGCTTGCAGCTGGAAACTGCAGCTATCACGAAACCACAGAATGTGTTCTTTGCCAAGACTTGTGGGAATTAAAATCTGTACTGAACTTGCATTTGTGGGTTTTGATTTTTTATTATTATTATTATTATGTTTATTAATTTATTGATATATAGAGAAATTCAGTACTTCAAAATAAACCAATCCTAGGAATAGATTTTTTACAAGTAGAAATTTAGGCGTTTCTGCTTTTAGGCATATGGTATAGGAATAGTAACATTTTGGAGTGAGAACAAGCAAAGTGACAGATGCTCTTGCTCATTAGAGTCAGTGTTAGCAGTCTACACAATACAGCTGCATTTACCACACTCAATCTCTAGCACAGCTGCAGAGGAACAGGGATTTCTGACTAGCCAGGCATTCTGCTGCCCTCCCATACTGCCATCCCTCTCCTTTACATGAGCAACTGAAATAAGGTGACAAGTTTTGAATGTCATGCGACAGGAGTTACTAGCAGCTGAGTAAGGCTGCTGGTTAATACTGCTAGTTCAGACTGGAGATGTAAGTGACCTGTATGTTTTTAGAATGAGTGTAAAGTTTGATTGCTCATGTCAATTAATCCAAAGAAATACCAGTAACAAAAGAGTAAAGCATTAACAAAAAGAGGATGTGAAATTTCTCTGCTTGAAAATGTAAGAAAATATTCAATACATAAAAAAATTTATTATGACACTTTCTTATGTCAACGTGTGATGTTAATACTAATGACTGCTGGAGTAAGAGTATAGCCTTGAGGATATTATGGCTTTAAATGTGTACAGAGTGATCTATAAAGTTGTTACCAATGTGTTGTTCATATTTTTATATTTCATTGTTGCATTTTTAGAATTATATCTTAACATTTACTCCCCCCCCCCCCCCCCCCCTTTTTTTTTTTTCTCTACAGTTTTGCATGTCAGTGTGCTATTGTAGATTTCTCTTCAGGTTTATTCCTGTTTTTCAGCTAGTGCTTTCACCCCTGCCTTGGTTCAGCTTTTTTCCATTTTGTTCCATGTATATATATAGTACCTTGGTGTCTGTTCCATCCACTGTAAAAGCAGAGTTCTTGTTTTCTGTCTGTATACAATTAATGATTACATAGAATTCTGTACCTTCTTTTCTTGTTTATTTACTGTTGGTATTGATTACAAGGTCATTCTTCACTTCTTATCTCATTTAAGATGATGTTGCTGATCTCAAGAATATCATACTGCTGTTTAATGAGAATTGTTTATATATCTTTAATGAAACCTAAAAAATGCTGCTTTTCTGTTCCACTGCATAGATCTCATAAGAAAAAAAAAAATTTGGCAAAACTCTTAGTTCTCTTTTCCAGTCAGTGAACACACATGTGGATGAGGAATTTTCTGAATACAGGCATGGAAAACGCTGACAGCTTGGCAGCAGTTTTGAGTTTTTCAGTAAAATGATAACTACTTTTGTTCTGTTCCAGGAAGCAGCTTCTGAAACACTCCTTTGAATCCTGTGTTTAAAGATCCTAGGAGCTCTAACTCTATTTGGTATAATGTAGCTAACAAATGTGATAATGAAATTACAAGCTAACGGGATGTTATTTAAACTACCTATCAAACTAGGTAGATTTTCATCAGAATCAAGTTTTATTTGTGAAAACTCGGTGTTGTTTTGTGAAGATGCAAAACCAATGCAAACTCAATTGAAGAAAGCTACCCCTGTAAATAAATAAGGGAGGGCTAAATTAAGTAAAATATTAATAGACAAGTCTACATGTGATGTAGATTTTCAGTTAGATTTTGTTTTAAGCACATAATTGGAATCAATGGAGCAGGACCATCATTAAGCTAGAACAACATAAGTGGTGTATTAAGATACGTAGTGTGCTTCCTTACTATTATAAAATGTGTTGCCTTCTAGAGTTATCATCATATTTTATTAATTAATAATTGTAAGGCATTTCAGATCTTAGAAAGCTGTTACACTAGTGAAAAGCAATTTTTTATTCTTGTTCATTTGAAATGTTAATTAAAGGCATCAGATCAATTTACTTTTTTCTTCAGTTTACTGGTCAGAATTCTTTATTATATTAATCATCATATTTCACATAAAAACATGATGAGATTTTTTTCAGTTTACCTTGGATAAAGATGGCACTGAAAATGAAGCTTAGTTTAAATTTATCACAAGTAACATACTGCAAAATAAAACCTTATTCAGATAAAAGAGTTTTCTGGCAAAACATTTCAAAATTGTTATCTGCAATCAAAATACTTATTCAAGTTACTTTGCCAGCGGTAAATGGGAGGATGATCTTTCCAAAGTCAAAATTGACATCCTGACTGTATACTCAGTGGAGGACATAGATGATGAAGATGATTACTGCTTAACTTGGACACCTGCTTAGACTCATCTAGGGTGAATGTATCTATTTTTCTGTATTGGTTACAGGAGAAAACTAGCTTTTACCACTGCCTAAGTTTTATATGATTTAACTTTGATTAGATGAGTCCTGTTATTTTTCTTACAGTGTTTTGGTTAAAAGAAGAAGAGAAGCTGATCAGAGCCAGCGTCTGATCCAACGCCAAGATTCTGGGTGTATGAGATGTGTTGATACTTCTAACAGTTCTGGAAAAGCTGTTTCACTATATTATTTATGTGAGGTTTGTAGATGTAGATTAGTGGATTACCGATGGTTTAGTAATGAAATACTTCATTTGTATGTAATTCTGGTTTTGAACGTTGTTAATTGTGTGTATTTGTTAGCTATTGTGTTATGTAGAGTATAGAAGTCCTTACATTTAAAATACACCAAAGTAATACATTTCTTTATTGTAGGTCTGGGAAGTATGTTGTATTAGCCTAGGTTAAATACAATGTGATGCCTTACATGTAACACATAACTAAAGTGGATTTAATTTGCAGTATGTTCTTGATGTTCAATTCTGTTCAGTAACAGTCCAAACCTGAAATATTTAATATCCACTCTCAGTGTAGATAGAAAAGAACCTAGAAAAAATAGTATGTGAAATCCACTGAAAATCTGTGTTGTGCTGGAAAGTTACAGTTGCATGATTTTTTTTCAGTCTTCCATTTGCTTACTGTTACACAATTTTGTCTAGTTAGTAATCTGCTATATTGGCAAAGCATTTTTGAAATATGCATTTCTTCCTCTTAAAAACGAATGCCAGACTCCAGTGTAAAATATTTCTAGTTTTCTATCAGATGGCCTGGCAAACTCTTTCTCTCAATAATAATAATAATAATAATAATAATAATAATAATAATAATAATAATAATCAAGTGTTTTCATGGCTTGCTTTGATCTGCCTTAGTTTGAGTGAAAACCAGAAATAATATTTTATGGACTCTTTTATATGGGTGCCTTTTTGTGTGTTGTGCTAAGCAAGAGAACAAATATATATATATATATATATATATATATATAGTTTGCAGGCAGCTTTCTCTTAGGCTTTTTAGAAAACATAGCTATAGCTTAGAATATATTCAGGTGCCACTATTTACACTTAACGGAGATAATGAGCTACAGATTTTTATCAAGATTTATGTTCTTCAGTGAGCATATTGCTTAATTTGTATTTTGTGGAGTGTGATATGCTTTGTTCCATGCATAGGTAATGTAATAGTATTATGTCAGTTTACCTTAATGCCAGCTATTATGCCAGTTTAACCTGAACAGGTTGTTATTTTTCAGCGTCTTCTTAAGTAACACATGTTTTCTCTGTTTGATTTGAACATGTATAACAAAAATGTTAGCATGCCTTGACTGGAATATACTACACAAGTTTTTGTTCTTAACTACATATCCAGCAGAAGATAGAAATGGAAATGAGGGGAAGCTAACAACAACAACAACAACAAAAAACTGCCATCAGCAGAGCCACAGCTGATTGTTTCACGTTCTTATGTGTACGCGCAGTTTAGACCAAACATCAAACTGTGGCATATATTATTTTATCCTTAATATATTGTCTGCAGTATTAGCTGTGGCTGAAACTTCCTGGCAGACAAAAGGTTTTTTGAGTGCAGTTCATGCCCTGAACTCAAGTAGCTTTGTGGACTGAACTCAGTTTCTGGGAATGGCATCATAAAAGTTCCTGGATGGTGTGGATGGAGAGGTGGGAAGATTCTTCTGGACCCTCTGCATAGTGTAGATGCACATTGATGAAACAAGTTAGCCATATATTCCTCTATTGCCATGCTGTGCATTCAGTTGTGGGTTACAAATGCAAGAGTATAATTTGTTCATCTATTTCAATACATTAAAAAATTGAGAAGTTTGGCCATTAGCAGTAAAATGGTATAGCTGTTTCTTAGAAAAAAAATAAACATTTACAAATATTAGCATAAATAATTAAACATAAAGTCTCATTTCAGGCAGCTGGTTTTTTGTTGCAACCCAAAACACTGCACAGGTTTATACTTGTTCTTTCTGCAGTTACTCAATTCATATTTGTAACAAATGTGAAAAAGAAGGAAGAAACTGCATTTTCCCTGAAATGTAGCAATTCCATTTTCCAAAACTCTTAGGTGATGTCCCTATCTCTTTGTTTTTCCTTTTTGCATATGAAGGAAATGTACGTCTGTAAAGCTTTCAGGCTTCTTCTTGCTGACATGTTTCTCATATGAGCCAGAATACCTTATGCGTCTTTATGTTTCTTACATTCCTCAATAAACACATGGACTGTACTATGATCCAGCCATTAATGTAGTAAATAACACTGATAGTATATTTTTGTGTTTATGCAAATCTGAAGGGCACTGGCAATCTACGCTGATTGGGCTGAAATGTATGAACTTATATTGTATAAAGTATATAATTAGACTTATGCTATGCAATTCTACATATTGAAAAGGATATAAAATCCAGGCCACATATACAGAACATTAGGGAAAAATAAAAAATCTAGCTATTCCACATATTTGTGCCTGGACATATGGTATACGTGCATACCTACAACTATTTTTTTTTTTTTACTGCTATCCAAGCTCACTAATACTAAATGATCCTTGAGAATAAAGTCAACAAGACAGACTAGGAAAAAAGGTCTTTGTTTTTTTTTTTAAATGTTCATATTTAAGACAGACACTATCCTATGTTTTTCACACAACAAATTTTAAAAATAAGCAATAAAAAAAAAATGAGCTGTTTTCAATAATTCTGCCCATAACAATAGCCTTTATGACTTGGTTATGATTTTTAAACCATAGCTGTTAGGTCAACTGTGACAGTGTTTACATTAGTCTCTTAATTTGGGTCAGAAATGTGCCTTGAAAAGAGTTTCTGGATCGTCTGCACTAATCATGCTTTTCTCATGTCACTGACTGGTGTTGGAGTATGCAAGCTGTATTCCTTTTGGATGAAACTAAATTGGAAGATTGGAAATTGGAAACTGCATTCCAGAAATGCAGTTTATGTACTTCAGCATTTAGTGTTCAGTCTGCCTATGGGGCCAATTTAATGCCAGTTAAGTACGATCTCTGAAATGCATCTGTTTTGGATGATGTGTCCTGCACTAACAGTTTTACTCTACAGTTCTGTTCTTATTGCACTGCTGTACTGGCAGCAGTACAGTAGTACACACATAGACAGAATCGTATGAACTGAACAAATTCATTTTTGCCTGAGATAGCATCTGCTTTTCTTCTGAACTTTGTCACTTACCCCCTGCACCATAGGTTTCATGGGATTTTTGCATTCAGGATTTCACAAGTTTATTATAACAAGAAAAATCAGCTTAGGAGAACAGCACAGAACTTACTGAAGTGTGAATGTGGACGTTATGGGGAAAAAAAAAAGGCAAACAAACAACAACAACAAAAAAACCACTCTAATTCTAACCAAACTTGATTTAACTTTTTTTTATTATTATTATTATTTTTTTCCAGGAAAGAACAGTAACAATTAGAAGACAGACTGTTGGAGGATTTGGATTAAGTATAAAGGTAAGATTTTTTTTTGGTCTGTTATTCCACATCACACAAAAAGTGTCTTTGTATATAGTTAATTTTAGTGGGGACAAATTATATTTCAGAGGACTAGAAACAATAGAGCAAGTATGTTCTAGAAATTAGATTCTGTCACAATATGGCAACCAATAGCTACATTGCCTTGTGGAACAGAAGGCAATGGAAAGATCATCCCATTAAGATTCAAGCTGAGCAGCTCTTTAATAAGATTTGATAGGAGAGTTGAAAAGTGTTTGCAACTGCAAACTGTACTTTTGTTCAATAGCACTCTAATTTAGGTGGTTGTTAATGAATGTTAAATTACAGTAGCAAGTATAGGGAAGAGCCAATAAGTTCATCATTGGTTCTCCTACAAATAATTTCATGTTACTTCAGTGCAATTCATTAGCTCAACAGAAAGCGTTATTGCTTTCTCATATTGCTTATTTTGCTTACAGATCAAGCAACTGTAGTGATTTATCATGTTACCATATTTTGCCTATCCTCAGTGAGAATTAAGAACATATGGAAGTGTGATTCTTTTTGAGGGACAGAGGGTTAATCATTTTTGTCATAAGCTTTCTGTAAATCTATATTGCTTCAATATTGAAAACCTTACCTTAGCTCTGAATCTTGATGTAGAGATACAATGTTAATTTTATCTTCTAAACACAGCAGTCCTCAGCCTCAAAATGGCAATGGAAAAAATCAAGTGTACTTCACATGAATGCAAAGAGCCTTAAATTATGCATCTTATGTGGAAGTATACTTTCCTGTGAACATCTGCTAGTACTGACCTTATAAGAAATGACTCAGAACAGGGATTAATGTGCATTTGTGTTGTCATTGATAAGAATATTGCTGAACTGAAATATTAGTTCTTAAAATATATCTTGGTGCACTTGCTGGTATCTCGTTGACCCACTAAAGACCTCTGTGCAAGGAAAATGTATTGCTATTTTGTGGCCAAAACTTCCCATGTGTTTAGTCAACAGTACATGAGTTATTTTCTTGCAGTGTCATTATAGGTTACTGTTCTCTGAATAATGATGCAGTAACACGTGTCAGTGTAAGATAAAGTATATGGGTGATTGAGGTTGTTTTTAGTAAGTAGTAAGAAATAGCTGCTTACAGTAAGGATTTTTGAGGTTTGGGAAGCAAATCTCACAAAGTTTATTAAAGTTGACTAAAATTGATTTGTTTAGTTATATAATACAAGAGATTGTCTTTTAGAATTAAAAATATGGAAAAATAAAAGTCGAGATCACCTTGCATTTAAGTGTCAGGTAAATTAAAATAAAATATCACTGAGAAATATAAATTAAAAAGTGAATGAGCAGATGGTCTTTCTTAAATTAGTGGCATTTTTAAAGCAAGATTATTAGATTCAGACTGTTCTGAATAATCTTCTTGGAAGTTGCAACAGTATTTAAAAGTGCCAAAACAAACTATGGATTTTTCAGACAATGAATTCAGCCTAGGAGTGTAGTTCTCTTTTGCATTTATGAAAGACCTAACATTCCATATAAATTGAATAAAGTCATGTTTCAGTTTAAAAAATCTATATTAAAAACTATATTGAGTGTATTAGAAACAACTGCAAGAGAATTTACAAATCATGGCATTAAATTATTTTACTTAAATGTATTTCTTGTTTTATTGCATAAATGTTTTAATCAATATTTATTTAGGTAGTACATGAATTCAGGTTTGAATAGGTATTTTTTTTTCAGTTTTTGGAATGACTAATGACCAGATGATGATTGTTAGTTATTCTAACAGATAGCCCTTCAACAAATGTCATTAAGTGGACAGATCTCTTTCAACAAAAGAAACTCAAACTCCCTTGGATGTTATACATTAGGTACTGAAAATGACAAGAATTCCACGGTCTGGCATATTCTGTAGATGTGTATCAAGCAATATGATTAGCCAATTAACCTATTTTGCTATATCCCTGATATATGCTTTTTTTTTTTTTTTTTTTTTTTTGTAATCACGCATCTCAGAAAAAAGAAAAAAGAGAGACGACCAATTTGGATAGCCAACACAAACTAAAATAATTACTTGTTATACTATTATGGTATTTAGCTACCAGTAAGAGACAGAACTGGAACTTAACGTAATTCTTTTTGCAATTTTTAGGTATGCTGTGCAGTGTCAGTGTCATATTCTGAAAAGTGACACTTTTCTGTTTTAATCAATCTTTGCTTTGCAAATGAGTAATAGTTCGTTACTTTGTTTTGCTTTGTTCTGGAAAATTCCTGAACTTTAATTTAAAAATATTTATTTTAATAATAGAAATGTATATATATATATATCTTTTAAATTAATGCCTTAGAGTTCTACAAATCAGGCTGTGGGAAATGGCCAGTACAAGAACCAAACCTACTGCAAACACATTATGAATGTTTACCTCATAGTATATTCAGGAAGTCTTAACGTACACTAGTTTTCTCTCTTTGGGATCTAGGAGACATAATACCGACTTCCCAAAATAAAGCCCATAACTCATATTTTGGACCTATGCAAAATGCTAGCGGTGGAGATAAACAAGGGAGATTCTGTACCTGATCCTGACCGATCTATTTCCTGCGTCTTGTGTTTGTTCTGATTTTTGGCACGTGTGTACACACTCGCACAGAAACACATGACTAATGTAGAGTTGATATGTTGTATTTGGTTTTTGGCTGGGTGGGATACCTGCTGTCTGCTGCTCAGCTACCACCTCTTACAAAGCAATTTATGCCTCAAGCACATTATTTTTATTTGAGCAACCACATGTTTCAGAGGCTCAGTCTGGATTTTAAGGATTTAAATGAATGTGAATATGCTGCATCTTCTGCTACTGCTATAAAAGGGGGAAGAAAAACCCTTTTGATTCAGCAGCAGTGCAGGTAATGTAAGGAGTACTTAGGCCTTTCCTCCTTATTTTGGTAACTGTTTTCCACAGCTCCCCCCTTGCAACAGTAGGTCTGTGTCCTGCAACTGTCAGGTTATAGAAGGTGGAGTATTACCTGAGGATTTACGTTTTGGCTGTGGCGTATTTCAAAGGATATCTTTCGTCTGAGATGTGAGTTACACTAGGGCAGTGATTAATGACTCTCACTTTAAAATATTCACTTGTGCTTTGATAGGAATTTGTCAAGTTTTAGCATTCAGCTCTAGGGTACTGTCTTTTTTTTTTTTTTTTTTTTTTTTTTCTTCTAAACACATGTTTGCTATCAGAAATCTCACATGAACAAGTCACCTATTAAGTTTGGAAGTTTCTTGTCCCACATTTTTCTTTTGGTGACCTGTATATTCTACTTGTCTGTTCTTTTGTGTTTGAACTTGCATGCTCCAACTGAAGTTGTAAAAATCAGAGATTCAGCTAACTGCTTAAAAAACTGCTTGTAAAATTGATTTTTACATAAGATCCAAAGCTAAGCGCTTTTAAAAACTGATTACAATCCACTATTTGTAAGTTTGATAGAACAAAAAAATACTGTTTTGTGTTTTGCTGTACTTCATTTTACTGAAGTTAATGGTAAAAATTTAATTACATTTGGAGCAGAACTGATCTATTCCACACTATTCAGAAGAAATTATTTTCTCATTTCTGAAGTCCCTTTAGAACTCTCATTAATAAAGCTCTGTGAGAAGCAATAGCCATGGAGTTAGATGTAGAAATTGATGAGTATAGTATATATTTCACTCATCACATCTCCAACAAGTTTGAGTTGCTGGGATTTGACATGAAGCTGCAAAGTGTATGACTTCTGAAAGAGCATCATGTCTCTTAATAATTGGAGAGAATGTAGTGTTCTTGAGGAAAAAGGCAATAAAAGTGATAGTTCATTAAATAAATAAAGGTTTTCACTTACAGTCTGACTTCTGGCTACCAGAACTCTGTACAGGGCCATTTTCTTGTATCTGTTTTGGTCTTTTTTTGCTGAGATTGTTTGACATCTCAATTTGACTCCACCAAATTATCTATAAAGCAACTGTCTTGCTTATACCTATGAAGATACTTAGATGATTCTCCTCCTCTTCATTCAGTGACAATCTTTTTTTTATGAATGAATTTTCTCTGCATTTCAAGTGGAAATAGTTTTTTAAAAAGTGTTAATTAATAGATGAATCATCTAGCTTTATGTTTACAAATCTTTTCATCTTCAGAGATGTGTATTCGTGCAATTTGGTGTCGAATGTGTTACGGAAGTGACATGTGGTTCCTGGTACGCTATTAAATTGAATAGAAAAGTTGCAAAGGGCCAAATAGCATTAGAACATTATTGTGCATATTGTTTAATTGCTGTCATGATATGTGGCACAATTTTTGCTTATGACAACTAGCATTCTCTAAGACAGTTGAGCACAGTTCAGAACATTACATGGACCACTCCCAGTAGACAAAATGTATAAAGTCATGCTATTACAACTGGGAATAGACTTTAACTACAAAGACATGAGCCATACTGTGACACTAGATGTTAAGGCTAAAATGGACAGGACTGTTTTAATTAGTGGAATAAATGTTACCTTTCAGTATGAAATAAAAATGTCCATATATTCAGCTGATGTGAGGTACTGCAGTTCCCACTTGTTGCACACAATATTCTTTACACTATAAAACCGAGGCTGCTGAAGTCCACTGATTGATATCAGTTTTATAGACATCCTCAGTCGCTTTCTAAAAGTAAAGCAATAATTTTCTGATTTTACCTGGAGCCAAAACTGAAAATAGCATTTGTCAAGAAAAAAAATTCATTTTGGTTAAGCTTTTTTTTTTTTTTTTTATGACTAAACTTCAGAGAAAAACTTTGATGTGTAAAAACTGGGATAAGAAACAATCTTTAGATCGGTATCCTGTGACACTTAGAAAGGTAGTGTGGGTGACCTTATAACTAATGGCCAAAGTCCAGGACTGTGAGCTTCAAACAGCTGCCAGTGATTAAAGATTGCTTTGCTTCTTTTAGCAGGACCACCTCTGGAGGTGGGCTACCTTGAGTCCTGGCTAATACTTCCTCAACTTGTCTACTTAAGGAACAATGGCAAAGAAAGTTTCCATTGTGAAGATCAGTGGTAGAGTCTTTTTGAGGGCTGAACCATTAAGCCTTTAGCAATATTAATTGGCAGGTATTATTTCCCTCCACTGGTCTGGGGTTTAAATGGGATGTTAAGCAATGAAAAAATAACCACTGTTCCCAGAGCTTTCTGAAGCAGTATATCTTTAGAGCCTGTAAAGCCAGACATGCATGCACTTTTTATTTTACAGAGAATCAAGTATGAAGAATGCAGGATGCAAGGCTGCATTATCAATCAGAAGTAATATTAAGTAACACGTTGCAAGAATAAGTTCACTTGCTGCAAATTGTTGAAGATGACTGGGTATAGGTACTTGGTCAGCTATATTCTCTTTCCACATATGAATTTTTGTTTCTTAGAACAGCAGGCAACACCTCCTGGGACTAATCTAAAAGGAATTGTTCATACTGGCTAAATGGGGTTGCAGTGAAAAGAGGTCTTTTTTATTATTTTTTTATTATTTTTTATTTTTTTTTCAGCAGGGCATTTCTGGATGCTTCTTTAAAACTGCAGTGTAAGTGGAGTTAGATATAGAGGGTGAGAGAGGACAATATAGTGCTGTCTGTTTTCGGAATAACATTAATATCCCTCTTTATAAGAGAATTGAGTTTAAGGAGGGAGAAAGGCCAGTTTACTGGGGAGAAAAAAAAAAAAAAAAGGAAAGAAAAAAAAAGATAGTGATGTTGAGTTTTAGACCTTGCACTAGCTGAACTTCAAATATCCTGGAAAGTGCAATATTTGTGTAACATATTGGAGGCTTAGGGAGGGAACTGGCACAATGGTTTTTCTGTTTGAAAACTACAGAAGTTAAATGTGCATGTGGCTAAGGAAATGTCTGAAGAAAGTAGGGTAAGCCTTATAAACTCAGTGAGCTTGAACTGGTAATCTTAGGTGAAGCCAACCCTTAAGGTTGCTGTTCCTCTTACGAAAACCATCAAAAGATATTTAGCAGGGTATAATGCTACAAATTGTTTGGTTTGAATATCTGTCGAAACCTGACTGAAATGAAGGTAGCCTTCTGTGGAGTGAACACTCAATCCATACAAGTATCAATATGTTCTGTGTTTGCAATGACAATAGAACTTTATGTGTAGACAAGTAATTGTCTATTATTAGTGAGATCCCTACTACCTCAAAGTTTTTAGGAGCATTTGTACTAATTGTTGCTACCAGATGGAACTTTAATCCTATGGGAAATTCAGCTTGTTTCAATGCAGTCATCTAGGACGCATATGAAGTGGCAGAGATGAGAGGTTCTTCCTTTACTTAGATTTAAAATTTAAAGACTTTACGAGTCTGCAAACACAGAGAGAGCCGCAGAAACATGTTTTCTATGGTTTTCTTCTTCTCTGTTCCACGACAGAAATAGCTGTTGAGTGCAGATATCTGTTCAGTTTCAAACAGTCGGTTATTGAACGAAGAAGGGGATATGTACTAATCCTTAGACCATCAAAATATCCAGGTCAGTCTATTCCACACGATGAAAATGGGTACCAGGACCTAAGAAGGCCAGTTTCCAAAGAAAAATTTGTCTGCTAAAGAGAAGAGTAAGCAAACATTTAACTACCATTCTTAGGCAAAATGACAGTGTGACAGGCTGTCATTTCTGATGATATGAATTTGTACAGGTTACATGCACGCTGGCACTTTGATGCTATGTTCAGAAGAAGAAAAATAGTTGTGGCTCTGTTAAATGCTTTTTCATTTTCTTTCCTTCTTTTTTTTTTTTTTTTTTTTTTCTTAGTGTCCTTTTTATTTAAGGTTTCTTTTTAATACTTTAAGCATCATGAATGCTTCCAGTTCCACAAGGATAAATTGAATGAAACAACAGCACTGAATTGCTGTAGAACTGTTGAATTATCATCCAGGTTTCCTTTATTTTCCCACATTTCTTGAACACCTACTGTTCCATTTCTTAATGTTTTCTTTTCTGTCCCTTGTTAGTTATCCCACAGCTTTGCTCACTCTTTGTGCATATGTGACAGAAACGGAAACAAATAAAGGCTGCTTTTGAGATGAAAGTCCAAACTTGCCTTTCTTGGGTTTTTGTTTACCTGTTTCTTGCCAGCATGAAAACAGAGTGATCACAGCATGGTTTCCATTGTGGTGTGATGGCCATTCTGCCTTTGTAGGACACAGTTTCATACATTAAACTATCCAGACTCTGCAGAAACTGATGTCCTTCTTCAAGTCTTGTAGAATTTTGAACGTCATTCAATTCACTTCCTGATGGCAACTGAGAGCTTCTGTAGATGAGACAATAAGGAATTAATCCCAATCAATTCTTTATTAGAATGAAGAAAGAGGGAAAAAAAAAAAAAAAAAAAAAAAAAAAGGAATATGTAGGATCAGAATTATTTTCTCAGTCTCTCTGAAAACTGCACTTACAGAAAGGGTAAAATATAATTTTAAGCAAAAATATTTACAGTAACTCATGAGATTTCCGTTTATTCTATTTTCAGGGTGGAGCAGAACATAATATTCCAGTTGTCATTTCTAAGATTTCCAAAGAACAAAGAGGTGAGTATCAGATTATTACACTATGTTTTGGTATGCTACTTAAAGCAAGGTGCCTCAAGTCCTGAGATTCTTCAGGAAGTGTTAAATAGATGTTACTGATGTACTGTTTCTCTCTTTATGACATCATGATCTCTCTATTCTTTAGAACTATTTTATGTAAACATACAGAATTATATTTGGAATAGTTTTTGTTTGTTTGTTTCTTTTTTAACACAGTTTAAATTATTTAAATGTTTAATATTTTGTTTATGTTTAATAATTTAATGTTTAATAATTTAAATGTTAAATTTGTTTAACAATTAAACAATTATTTCTTAAAAGTTCTTGTAAAGTATAATTTTAAGGGGGAAAATAGGAAGCCATTTTGGGAATTAAAATATTTAACAAATTTAAGTAATGAAAAAATTAATAATTCTGTCTTATATTTCTGAATTGTTATTGCCAAAAAGCAGTAGCAGATCAAAAGTTTGGCCTTTAAAGCATGTGAATACAAAAAGAGAACGTCTGTCTCTATACTGAGTAGTAGGGTAGTACTCAGATGGGAGTGGGTAGCGGCAGAGCCTTGGTAATACCCTATGTCATTTCAGCATGAGATGCTGTGCTATGTAAACCTTTGCAGCAACTGATACACAGCAAAACTGGTACTGCATTAAGGTCTTAAGCATGCTTATTATTTAACCGTGCTGTTTTGAAATTGTTATAATGATATAGTATGTGCTAGGAAAATGGCTAGTTGTTAAAAAGCTCATGATATGCTCAATGGTGAGAGATAAAGCAACGTTGTGAGTCAGTAGTTCTAGAATGTATTTATTTTCTCTGCTATGTTTTTGTATGTTTGTGTTCATATGCGTAAGGTCAGAAGCTTAAACTTGGAAGCATTTTCCTCCATCTGTAATGCAATAATTCTGGAATGCTGCCTCTGCTCAATTAAAAAGCTTGAGTGTAAGAAAAAATGTTATATTCATCCTGTCTTTCATTCTTTCATAAAGAAAGGTACAGGGGAATCTTGGAATATTGGGAGTTGAAATTTGACCCCTAAACCTAGAAGTTGCATGTAAGGAGGCTACAGAGTAGCATGGAATTAGTCACTAGGGAAAGCAATAAGGTTAACCTTAAGAAGTTATACTTGTGACTCCATTTTTTTCAGTATAAATATAGGTATGTAATACCTAATAATGTGGCGCAGATAGTAGCTATTAAAAAGCTTTTAAGCACTGCAGGAAAAATAAGAAATGTAGACCCAAGTTTAATTGAGCACACAAACGTGCACCCTGTTTTCTTTTATTATTATTATTATTTTTTGCTATAATAAGCGATGCAGTATTTCTGACCTCAATACATAGTTGAGTTATAAAATCCGTTATTGCTTTATATAAAAATACTGCTGATTTTTAGAGAGCTAGTCATGAGGGACATGTCTTATGTAGAATGAGACTATGCAATGCCATGTGGCTGTGCTAGGCATCTTGGATACAGAAAATGCAGTTTAACCCAAAGCCTGTAACTCAAAGCTTTGGAGGCTTAGTTCTGCCACTCTTCCCAGTGGCATTCCAGTTCTTTTTTTTTTGTTTTTTTGGACCTCTAAACAAAAATATGTCATATTTTTATTACATATATTACATATGATGTATTTCTTAAAACCAGCATTATACATAGAGTGCTTAGGTCATGTACAAATGTTCATATATGTAAGCCCTGTGTCTAAAGCAGAATATTATATGCATTTATTTTAAAAACAAAAAATCCCACACTGCACCCATATTTTTTTGGCCTCCAATAATTTAAGCATTCTTTGCTACATCTAGCCTAATAAAGCAAGTTATTCAAACATATTGAGTATAACTTATATGAATATTGATGCCAGTCTTACAACTCATATAAAGTTAAAATTAGTTAGATCAAGTCAAGTTTAAGACTTACTAGACAGCATCTTCTGTGATGTTTTGGAATGCTGTAGATAAATAATTTCATGTTTTCTGTTAACATTCATAGTCAAAGATGTAGGATCTAAAGATTCTTTGGTAAAGGCTTGTAAATTAAGTTGTCCTTCATAAGTAGGTGTGGAGTCTCTATGTTGTTTTTTCCTCAGAACTAAAAAGAAATAATCTCTCTCAGTCAAATAGGACCTAGTTCTGCAGTCATTCCCTGTTCAGAAAAAAAAAAGCCATATCTCACCATAATGGCCCAAAAGATGCTAGAGACTGACGGAGGACGTTTCAGAGTTTTGGTACTTACGATGGGTAGACTTTTGCATTGTAACACTGATATGCTGGTGTTTGGGGATTAAAAAAAAATCCAAAGAATTTATTTAGAAGGTGTTTTTTGTTTGTTTGTTTCTTTTTAATAATATGGAAAAACATTAAATGAGGTAGGAATGAAGTACAAGAAATATGGGATGTTTTCTGCAAAACAAATGAAAAATATGCTTTTTGTTTTCAGCGGAACTTTCAGGTTTGCTCTTTATAGGAGATGCAATTCTGCAGGTGAGTAAAATGGCAAGTTCCTTTATTTATATTTTCCTAGAAAAGTGAAATGAAATCTATACTTATGAAATGTAGAGTAAGTCTTCTCTTTATTTTTTTAACAACAGATTAATGGAATTAATGTGAGGAAATGCAGGCATGAAGAAGTGGTGAGCTTTTCTGATTTTTAGTCTACTTTTTGTCTTTTGTAGATATTGAAATTATAGCAGTGCACTGGTATCATCTGTATTATTATTTCTAGAAAAAAAAAAAAGACTACATTCTAGCATGATAAAACTGATCTTAGTAGGCTTGTGATAATTACTGCTCTCAGATGGGTTTTTCTGTATTAAAGGTGATTATTTTATTATGAGGGTATTAGTTGTACATATTCTGAACATTCTTCTTCTGGCTTATACCTATGAAATTTCAGCAGTGCTACACCTTTCTGGCTGTGTGAGGTCATTTTAATTTCAAAAGCTGTAATTTGCACTATGTTCAAATTTATTTATTAAAGTACAAAACAAAACAAACAAACAAAAACTATTTAGCAATCAAAACAAAACTATTCTGGCTTCCTTTCTCTGGCTGTTATTTACAAGGATGCTCTCCTTCCTCAGTTGAGCCATAAGGGTTTAAAAGAACAGTGAATTGAGTTTTGATCTAGAGAAGCCATGTGTTTATTTGAGAGCTCTGTAATAGGCTAGTTCCCTTGGTATATCAGCTTTAGTAAAAGTGTCATATATTTTTGTTATGTTTGTCTTTTTGAGTCTACTTAAGTACTTTCAGAAGTAAGAAACACTGCACTTCAGAAAATAATGCCAGAACAGATTGCCAAAGAAATTATCCTTAAATCCTGCATAGGTACAGGTAATTTATTACCTGTAAAGCTTACTTTGCCAATTCAAAAATGTAGTATTTAATACTATAATCTATGACAGATCATTAAATGTATGCCATTCAGGTATAAAAAGCACACAAGTTAATAAAGATGAATTTCTGATGAACAAATGAGTGCAGGCTGAAAGCTTAGATCAGCTTCCACCTCTGAGTGCATTTGTGCACTGGTTTTGTGTTGCAAATCATGCATCATTCTTTAGAGCCTTAATTCACCTTCTGTGTACACAGGCTTACAGTCATGTTTGCAGTAGTTTTAAACTTTGGCTATGCAACAGTGATCAGATTTTAATATTTTATAAGCTTACTGTAGTTGTTTGGTTTAATATGCATTAATACAGTAAATTTCTCAATGAGATTTCAATGGGGTGTTGGACTTTCAAGACATGAAAACAATATATTAATAGAAGTGCAGAGTTGCACATGCAACGGCAAACTGAAAACTGGAAAGTTTATTCAAATGTGCCCAAAGGGGCAGGCAGATTGACATACAATAGCAAATAATTGTTGTGTTAAAGTTTGCTTTGTACCTTTCTATCCTATGTAATCTGCTTCCAAGACTCCTTATAGATAATTCTTTCTGAATGATAATAATAAAAAGAAAATATTTTTATCTTACCAGTTTTCAATGTATCTGTGTGTGTATGCAAATGCTTTAAGTGTTTAAGAAGCAGGTGAATATTTTATTTTTTTAGTTTTAATTTTTACAAATAAGAATTAAGAATAAATATTGGGCAATACTTACATAAGATACGTGGCATTTTGTAAACTAAAATCTGCAGTGAAGGAGTTATAAAACTAATATCGAAAAAAAAAAAAAACACAAAGCAAATGAACTCTGATAATCTAATATTTTTCAGATACATTCACTTTCAAGTGATATATATGTATGTGGATTAAATTTGTTTTAAAGCCTGAGTATAATCTCTAATGCTACAGTAGTTGTATATAATTATATATCTGTTTATACATTGTTCATTTGAGTGTGGTTTTAGCTATAGCCCTGAGTAAAGAGCAAGTACAGAAACTGTTTTGCCAGCAGGAGTTATAGGTGGATTTTGTTTACAGCATGCCTTGTGGAGTTTGAGTTGTTTTAGCACTTCTGTCTTGCAGAGTCTTTAATGAATACAGGATCCATAGCTCTAATCTCAAGGTAATAGAGAAAATAGGAAGTGTTGGGGTATACTTCCTCACAGCTGAGAGTAGAATGGCAATGGAGACTTAATTTTCAATCCCTATCACATCTAGGTACTTTTCAAATGCCTATGCAAGTTTCATGAGCTTTGTTTCATTCTGACTTTTATTTTATTTTTTGTAACTAATTAAGACGTAGCAGGTATCATGTGAGATTATAGTGATGTTTTTCTTTGTTCTGATGTCTTAGAAAATACTTACTATAAACTACTATGAATTTTTTTGCAGTGTCTGAGGCTGAAACTTCCCATAGGAAATCCAGACTTGTATATGTATCTGCAGTTTGAATCCTGTTAATGTTTATTCTTGTTCTTTTCTAGATCCAACACTTCTTGCTGTTTGCAGAAACATTTTAAGCAAATGTTCTAACTTCATAACTCTATAACAAAAAAATCTGCATCATAATCAGTGCAGCTTATGCTATTACACCAGTGACAATTGGCTCTAGTATTTCACCATGCTGTTTTTACTACACTACACAAATAAGATTATTTTTCCATTTGCATTTCAAAATTAAGTAGTTTTATCGGATTAGGGCTTTCTTTCATAGCAGGGAGAATCTTTCCTTGTTATGTGGTAAATTTAGTTGGCTTAACAGTTGTGGGTACTCTTGTTGTCCTTTGTTGTCTGCTGTTAGTTATTCAATCTGGTGAAGTAGCATTTAGCGATGCACAGGTCATCTTATTCCACAAGTATACTATAATCTGGAGCCTCAGTATGACAAATCGATATATAGATAAGACACTTAAAAGGCTGGATATGTAAGTTTACTCGTTTCTAGTATACCTTACTAGAAATATCTGCTCAGTTCCTTTCTGAATTTTCTTAGCTTAAGTGAGTCACTTAATTTTGAGCTTATTTTTCTGTTTGTAGAAGGTGAAGATATTATTCATTACCATGAAAAGATACTATGAGTTTCTATCAAAGACTGAATGTCAGCTTGTTATTCAGCTTGAATTGTAAAGAATCCCATCTGAGTACAACATAACGTTTCTTCACTCCAAGAGCTCTCCTATGGTGAAATAAATACATGCTGTCTGTAGTGAAATATTCGCACAGGGAGAGCGTGGGGAGCAGGGGGATTTATAATTTTCTTTAAAAATATCTCCCACTATCATATTGGCAATTTCTCTCCAAAAGTATAGTCTCAGATTGAATTTGGAAGTAGGGAGACAGGCTTTAATTTACATGAATTTGTGTTCTTTCTATTCTAGATAGATTCATTATTTCTTCGACATCTTTTTTTGACTCTCCTTAACATTTTACAAGACTGTTTGAAAGCTGATATTAGGAATAGTGTGCATAGACAATCATATAAGTTTAGGCTTCTGTCTGATGAATTTGGTCCTATAGTGCATAAGGTGTCAATCCACACACCTAGTCTTTTAGGGGCTCACAATTAAGGTGATAATTCATAAGGCTAGAAACTAATACATCTGTAGCCTGGAAGCTAATTCATCTGTAGATCTTACCTCCACTTAATGTTCAAACATAGATAGGCAGTCAGCAGTATAATGCTGTTCTTGCAACAAGTGGATTTTTTTTGGTGGTTCTAGGGCTAGCCACTACATCACTAATAATGAAGAAATGTTATGTGAGAGTGAGAGGACCTTCTGTGAGCTACTTCCTTCAAGCTACCACTTAGTAGCTTGGAGAAGAAGTGTATGTGTCAACTCAGTTGCATACTGTCAAGAAGCTTGTGTTGGATCTAGTGCATACTTTCTAGCAAAATTACCTGAAATGGGATGTCCACAGTGCATTGCATTGTACCTTTGGCTTCCTTCTTTTCCCTGTATTTGTAACAGGGCTGTAACTGTACCTGTGAGTGATATCTGTTATATGAAGGTGATGGCATAGAAACAGTTGCTTAATTGCAATCATGTGCAACTGACAAAGTTCTTACTCTGATTTTTTTTTTCTTTTAAAAGTGTTTTCATCCAAACTTTTTTTTTTTTTTTTTAATCCATTATGAATAGTTTCAGTAACATTTTTTGTAATTTTTTTTTTTTTTAAAGAAGAGTGAGCATATTGTATTTATAAGGCAGGACATTAAACCAAATGATCTGAAATCTCCCTGTCTTGACTTTGATGAATATGTCTTTTGATAAATGAAGTGATCATATGAAGTTCTTCAGAATCTGTTAGAGAAAAGGATCTTTAGAAAATGTTTTCTATTGTGCTGTTTAGTGATAACAGCAGCCTGCACGTACACATTAACTCCTTCTCATATTATGTGGCAGAGATCCTGTACTGTAAAACTCATAGCACAGCCATTTAATTCTTTCCTCTGTAGACTGGGTGAGGGATTTAAATATTGAAGCTATGTAGTCAGCACTTCTGAGAGGAAAAAAACAAACAAACAACAACAACAAAAAAACACAAGCAATAGTTTTCTGCATAAGAGGCCAAGTTATATATGGTATAGTATAGTATAGTATACTTATTCCATATAGTAATTGTTTTCTACATGAGACTCATAGATTACAAGAAAAATGATAACATCACTTTAATTATGCTGGTATAATTAATGAAAACTTTTGTGATACTGTATTTGTAGTGTCCTTGTTTGTGAAATGTGGAGCTTATAATCTGACAAGTACTTCATAATTGATTTGAAATGAGTGTACATCAGGTAGAATAAAACCTAGCAGGTGGAAATAGTTTGCTGTCTTTTTTTTTAGGTTGGTTGGTTTTGGAGGTTTTTTGTTGTTTGTTTGCTTGTTTTTCCTGTGTAGTAGAAATTTATTGTATTAAAATACATACTGGAGTTTCATTCTTACATATGTTTAGCTATGCTTTCAGTGTTCAAATAAATATTTTTCATGTCATACTCAGAAAAGACTTGAACTTATTTAAGAACTTTGATATTAGACTTTTTAAAAACACCGATTTGCGCTACATGTCTTCCCAACTTACATCTTTTTCTCAAGATAGTTCTCCCTATATTGGTCATTTTATCAAGACTCCACCTTTTAAAACTTTTCATCAGTTCTAGTAAATTTTAATAGCTGGGGTAGAATATGTCACCATGACTAATTTTGAGTCAATATGATTAGTATTGTTATTTTCTTTTTACATAGCTATGGTTCTCAAAGTGAAAAACCATTGGGATTTAGTGTGATAGACTGAAAGACAGAATCAACAGTTATGGTGTGAGACTCTTCATACGGTTGCCATTGCTTCCTTCTTTGGCATGCAGTTCTATTAAGGCTGAAAGCCTGTGCTGCACAGAAAATAGACAACTGAGAAGAGGTTTTAACGTGTGTGCCATTAGACTTGATTGTTTTGTGACCTTGTTTACATTGATACTTCACTTGTTTACGTTGATACTTTACTTAACTTGGTCTTGAACACCTCCAGGGATGGGGCATCCACAGCTTCTCTGGGCAACCTGTTCCAGTGCCTCATCGCCCTCTGAGTGAAGAATTTTCTCCTAACCTCTCATCTCCCCTCTTTTGTTTAAAACCTTTCCTTCTTATCCTATCATTATCTGGCTCAGTAAAAAATTGTTCTCTGTCTTTTTTATAAGCTCCCTTTAAATACTGAAATGCCATAATGAGGTCTCCCTGGAACCTTCTCTTCTCCAGGCAGAACATACCCAGCTCTCTTAACCTTTTTTCGTAGGAGGGGTGCTCCAGCCCTCTGAACATTTTCATGGCTCTCCTCTGGACCCACTCAGAGATCCACATCCTTCTTGTGCTGGAGGCCCCCGGACCTGGATACAGCACTCCAAGTGGATCATCAAGAGTACAGAGCAGAGGGGCACAGTCACCTCCCCCAGCCTTCTGGTCACTCCTCTGTTGATGCAGCCCAGGATGCAGTTGGCCTTCTGGGCTGCAAGCACACACTGCTGGCTCACATCAGGCCTTCCATCCACCATAACACCAAAGTCCTTCTCTTCAGGGCTGCTCTCAATGAGTTCTTCTCCCAGTCTGTACTCATGTCTGAGATTGCATAGCTGTACAATAATTGAAAAATAAGAAAATGCTTGTAGAGCACTGGAGGCCTAATTATTTTAAATCTGTTTCTGAGTGTCTGTTATTTCATAAGGCACAGTCCACTAGTTAGTGCTAGTTTGTTTTTATTTTTTTATTTTTTTTTTAACTTGGAATAATTACTTCATAATAATATAGTCAGATTATACAAGAACATCACTGAGAGGATCAAGTGCCACCAAATGGCAAATGAAACAAAAATACACAAAGCACTCTGTGAGTCCAGAACAATTTAGTGTAGGAAAAAAAGAAACTTTCTATAGGTATAAATATCTTCCCAGGTCACTATTACATTTTTTTCACTTATACATATGAACTAGAAAATGTTGTCTTTCAGACAACAACAGAACTTTCTTTAAACAAGAAACAGCCATGTGGTGTAGGCTCTTGAGAAATGATCACCTGTGAAAGTCACCTTCTTTATTACCTATGGCTTATCATGGATCCAAGACATTAAATAGGACAAAACAGAGCACATGCATTATTTTAACTAGTCAGAAACATTCACAAATAAAAGGCATGCTCAAAAAGTGCAAATATGCATATGCAAACATAGAAAATTATGCATTTTCCCAGCAGTTACTGCATCTGATTTATCTTACACATGTGCATATTTTTAGGTGTTCCCCCCCCACCCCTTTTTTTTTATTTTCTCTCTACAATGGGTCTTCGTTTTTGACAGTTTGTTCAGTGGAGGAGGAAGAGGAAAGGAGAAAGGAGAATGGAGTCCGTATATTTTTCATCAGTATCCAGTGTTGAACTGTTCCAGCCAGATACATGGAGGTTTCCAGATGGCCCACTCCATACTTCTCAACCACAAGTATGTTACAGTATAGTACTGGTGTTCTGGTGTCTGTTTCTCAGCACTAGGCCTATTTTCTAGGTATATCCTTTTTTATTATTATTTTTTATTTATTTATTTATTTTATTAGTGGTGCCTTGATTAATACCGGTGTCTTTCTACAAGTTCAGTTTGGTACTGCCTGTTTCCTGTTTCCTGTTAGTTGTTTGGCAAAATGGTGCCTAGTAAAGCTGCTTACATTAGTAAGATTCACAGATCACAACAAAAACTGGTGCAGATGTTGTGACAGAAGGAAGATGTTGTGACAGAAGGAATACATTCTTCATTAAAATTGACAATGGTTACCCTTTCTTCAGACTGTAGTGCAGAGACACGCAGACAGTATTGCCTCACCATGCTGTTTGTACTTTTCTGAACAAGATGGGAAGTAGTCAGGGCTCAGGCTGAAATGGCATTACCAGGATAATGACGTGTATCTTTAAATTGTATCTGTTCTACTTCATATGGCCTTGTCAAGCCAGTCCCAATTCAGAATACATCAGAGGTTCTAGTTATACCCACCCGTTAAAAGGAAAGTTTGACGAAATACTTTGCATTAAAACAACTCCCATGTTTTAGCATGTTGTTGTGCAGGAGTATGTACTGAGGGTATCTCTGAATTCCCTGAAATACCTCCTTATAATATTCCAAATATAACACATTTACATATTAAATCATTAGACATATTTAACAGGATCTTCATCATACCTCAGTAATCTTAAGGGTTTTTTGGCATCTTATATACAGTCATATTTACATAAAGATATAACATAAAACACATTAAAATCCCCTGTGCACTTCAGGTCATAATGTATTATTTCTGAATTACTGATTGGAGAGAAAAGTGTTAGTGAGGGATAACATTTGCCTTAATGAAAGCTAATGGATGAAACATTGCATTTAAACATCTTTCACCCTGAAAGATTACAAGGTTTTATAAGCTATTTAAAGCATCATTCTATCAATCAATAAATTAAGTTTTACGATAAAATGAATCAAATGCACAACAATGACCACAGAAACAAATCTTTGAGACAAAGTAGTATTTTTTTTTCTAATTAAAATCTTGGGAGCTTTGGAATTTGGCAGTACAAAGACATTTAAAATTTTACTGTAACCTCTACAACTACAGCTCTTAATGTCCAAGAAGTTATCAAATTTTTATATCTCAGTAGGAAAGTGTTATCTAAATGCAAGAGTGTGCTTTTCTGAATCATCTTTTTATATAGTTGTTCCTTAGATGACTTTGAGTTACGTAGCCTCAGCATTGTTTTGCTTATTTTCTGAATTTTTGTAGCCACTGACAGCACACAGAAAATTGTAAACCCAAATTATTAAGGTTTGAGAGACCTACTCTTTCTAAACTTGGGGCCTCTGGTTTGTGCATTCATCTGTGAAATTC
Source organism: Nettapus auritus (assembly GCA_011076525.1). Lineage (NCBI taxonomy): Eukaryota > Metazoa > Chordata > Aves > Anseriformes > Anatidae > Nettapus > Nettapus auritus. The sequence goes on from CM021766.1 coordinate 115,916,760, forward strand.
TGATATATCACCTAGCAGCAAATTTTAATTTGTAACAAATTGTAATGAATTTTAAAAAGCATTTTGTTTTTCTTTTGCTATCAGTGTTGCATTCTTTTGCTTCAGAAAACATATCCATGTTATTTAAATGTCTATACATTCTATTTTTTTATAGGATTTGTAATTCTGAAATGGTAATTAATTGCTGGCAAGAAAAGATTTTTGTGGGATTATTGCCTAATTAGGAAAATAAAATAAGGGTTCCTTTGAGATATCCAGTCTGATCACTTGGGGTAAATATCTCAGATTTATGCTTAACTTCATAAGTCATGAAGACTGCGTCCTATGAACTGGTAGAACTTTAATTCAGTAGCACATTTTCATAATTATGCTGAAATAAAAATTGGTTATTTTATTTACCTTGGTATTATATATTAATCTTTTTCTCTTTCCAAAACATATGTAGATATCCTCCAGTTCATTAATATCCATTGTGAATACCCCAACCTCAGTTTTTCCAAGGCTTAAAATAGAGATGCTGCTGAAAATGATCCTGAAATGTTTAGGCAACATTGCTTGTGGATATTCCATATTACGGTGTAGCTTTGTTGAATCCCAGTACAGCAAAATATTTATGCCTTTGCCTAAAGGTATCAGTTTAAGTGTTTTGCTAAACTGGGGGCTTTTTTGTTCTGCAATTTTTATTTTTTTTTACATATATTTACAAAGAATGAAGTCAATTTCTCATCTTCAGCTAGATGCAGAACACTTATTTTGTACTGCACAGCATTAAATGCTATGAAAGACTTTCATTATATGTTTTCTCAGACAAAAGCTTAGTTCTTTTGCCATTGAGCTAATTCCCTGTAGTACTGAAATATCTTATTCTGAGATTAAATCTTGAGCTGCTGAGAAGTTTAGCAGATTTAACTGCATATATTGATCTAAAACATTACTTCAAATACAAATTTGTCCAAGAATTGTGCTTTATGTCATTGTGAAGTCAATAACATTTAGTGTTGAACAAATAGCAGTAGGCTTGCACATTAATATTATTCAAATTTAGAATTAAATTTTGATTTCAAACTCTTTAAGACCATTTTGTATTAATTTTTCATGAGCACTTATATGCTGGTGCTTGATTAGTGTGACTGTTCATGAAAAGTAAATGTTAAGGTCATATTTGCCAACAGCAAATTTTATATTGAATATGTAAATGTGAAATTTGCCACTAGCTGTTTGTTCGACCCCAGTCTTGCAATGTGATTAGTGTAAACACACCCTTATTCTGGAACTGACTATTCCCTCTCTGCCCCTGAACTGACACTCTGCTTTGTCAGATAAAATGTTCAAGCAATGTTTTCAATGATCTTAGACATATCTCTGTTAAGAAAACATTTAAAATTTAAGAATGTATTTCAAATTGCTGGGCTAACTGGGAGACTTGAAGCATAGGAACAGAAGCAGTAGCCATGTTATGCAGTTTAGTACTGTGCATGCATTTTGAATATTACCAATGATCTTTTCACTAAAAGCACACAGAAAGAACGTTTGTTTAGTAAATGTTGTATATATGTTGGCAAAGCTGTGTAGAAATCTGTAGATGTTGTAACAGTGCTGTAGATGCTCCTCCCATTTCAATAGGAATCTTGTTTTGGTTAGAGGTTTGGTTGAGAGGATCACGCATTTCTTCCAGAGAATCTATGATCAATTTTTTATTTGGAATGTAGCAATGAGATTGATCCCAAACAAAATCTGATTCCTATTGTAAAACTATGAATTATCACACCAATGAGAGGTTTACACAAATAAATTCTATTATAATTAAAACATGTCATATCTGTAGAAGATGAAATATGTATATTACTGGAACTAGTTCAAATTGGAATTAGTCATATTGACCTAAAGCATTTAACAGATGGTGGGGTTGAGTAGTTTAGCTACATGGTGATGGCTTTATCAGCCCTATAGAGTTGTAGTATATAACTGGAAAAATGTTTTATTTTGCTCAAAGAAATATAAATTGTAAAATTGTAGTGGGTTTATCTGGCAAGGTTTTGGTAGGGGGCCATAGGGGTGGCTTCTGTGAGAAGGATCTAGAAGCTGCAGTTGTGGTGGAGCTCAGCCGCCCACCCGAGTAAAACCATCACAAAAATAAATGGAAGTTTAGCTTCTGTTTAGAAGTTTAGAAACTGTTCTATGTTTTCAGTATTACTAAGGCGTTTGCTTCAGTCTTCTCATCCAGTTGTTTGGAAACTCATTAAATACGTAATTACAAAAATAAGTGTTTATGAATTAGCAGAGAAGAATAGTAGATGCCCAGCAGCTGAGTACATAATAACTTTCCAAATAAAAGGAACAGTTGTGAGAGTTTAAAGAAGAGGAGTTCTTAAAACTATGTAACTGATTGTTCAGTGTAGCTGAGTAGTCCTAGAGAAGGATAACCATACTGGGGTAGGCAATGTGGAAACGAGGATAGGCACTTGTGCGATTCAGCTCCAACATGTACTCACTACATATAGGTATATTGAAAAAGCTCATGAAACATAGAGTTTAGGTGAGTCTTCCAGTTCTTTGAAATTTTTGTTCATTTGTTTGCATAGGCATTTTCTTGTCAAGAGTAACTGCATCATTTGAGCACTGAGGTAAGGTCTGTACATGAAACATCAAATTTCAGTTGATTCAATGCTTACACTTTAATCAAAACATTAAAACGCATTTTATTCATGTTCTAGGTATTCTAACATATGTTATAGGATACAAGAATCATTAAAATGTGATGTTTCTTTCTCTCAAAATACTATTATTTGCACTATACAAGTACTATTCTTTGTATTCCAGAGTATCCTTTTATAAAACAAATACTGATAGTTTATTTTCCACTAATTTTCTTGTTAGAATGAATGATCATTCAATAACTAAGAAATGAATATTTCTGTACTTTTTTCCTCTATGGACACAGTTCCAGACCAGTAGTAGTCCATGGAATATAGATTTGGGAATGTTAAAGAAACACATTGTATGGAAGAGATTTTACATAAGAATCAACAGGCTGATGTTCATCTGGGTGATTCAGAGAAGTACTGGTCACACAGAATCACAGAATGGCTGAGGTTGGAAGGGACCTCTGAAGATCATCTAGTCCAACTTCCCTGCCGAGCAGGATCACCTAGCACATTGTGCGGAATGGCATTCAGGCGGGTTTTGAATATCTCCAGAGAAGGAGATTCCACAACCTCTCCAGACAACCTGTTCCCCTCTGTCACCCTCACAGTAAAGAAATGCCCTCTCATATTCAGCCGGAATATGTGGAAAATGCTCTCTCATATTCAGAGGGAATATGCTTCAGTCTGTGCCTCTCGCTGGGCCCAAATGAAAAGAAACTGACTCCATCCTCTCAACATTGTCCCCTCAGATATTTACATACACTGATGAGGTCTCCCCTCATTCTTCTCTTCTCCAGGCTAAACAGGACCAGTTCTCTCAGCCTGTCCTCATATGACAGGTACTCCAGTCCTCTCATCATATTAGTAGCCCTCCTCTGAACTTGCTCCAGCAGTTCTATGTCCCTCTTGTACTGGGGAGCCCAGAATTGGACACAATACTCCAGGTGTGGCCTCACCAGAGCTCAGTAGAGGGGCAACTTGCATCACTCTTCCAAATGTGCCCAGTGATACCGTTGGCTTTCTTGGCCACACGGGCAGCTTGCTGGCTCATGGTCAGACTGCTGTCCACCAGGACTCCCAGGTCCCTCTCTGCAGAGCTGTTCTCTGTGTCAGCTCCCAGCCTGTACTGGTGCTCGGGGTTATTCCTTTCTAGATGCAGGACCTTTCACTTGCCCTTGTTGAACTTCATGAGGTTCCTCATGGCCCAACCCTCCAGCCTGCCGATGTCCCTCTGAATGGCTGCACAGCCCTCTGGGGTATCAGCCCTTCCTCTGAGCTTTGTGTCGTCAACAAACAAGTTGCCCTTTTTGAAGACTGGTGTGATATTGGAGTTCTTCCAGTCCTCAGGCACCTGCCTCTCGTGTTCTCCAAGACATTTCAAAGATGATGGAGAGTGGCCTAGCAATAACATTGGCTAGCTCCCTCAGCACCCATGGGTGCAATACACTGGGTCCCATGGATTTGTGGATGTCAGGTTTTCTTAGATGATCTCTGACCTGATCCTCTTTGACCAAGGGAAAGTCCTCCTTTCTCTGGACTTCCTCTCTTGTCTCCAGGGTCTGAGATTCCTGAGGACTGATCTTAGTGGTAAAGAATGAAGCAAAAAAGGTATTCAGCAACTCTGACTTCTCTGTATCCTTTGTCACCAGGGCACCTGTCCCATTTTCCCCAGTCTTCTTTTTTCTACTGATGCGTTTGAAGAAACCCTTCTTGTTGTCCTTGACATCCCTTGCAAGATCTAATTCCAAATGGGCCTAGGCCTTCCTTGTCACATCCCTGCATACCCTGACAGTGTCCCTATATTCCTTCCAAGTGGTCTGTCCCTTTTTCCACATGTTGTAAACTTCCTTCTTCTGTCTGAGCTTTGCCAGGATCTCCCTGCTCATCCGTGCAGTAGTCCTGCCCCCTTTGCTTGCCATCTTACTCACAGGGATGCTTGGAGGAAGTGATGCTTGAAGATTGACCAGCTGTCCTAGACCCCCCTTTCTTCTAGGGCCCTAACCAATGGATTCTTCCGAGTAGATCCCAAGAAGAGGTCAAAGTTTACTCTAGTAAAGTCCATAAGTCCAGGTCACTGATAGATCACTGTAAACAATGTAGTAGAGTTAGAATTTATAAAGGGAAATGATATTTTTCATTTTTCAGAGTATGATATGGAATGTTCAGGGGCCTGTCACTGGCATTCCCAGTTTTCAAACACTTACAATTTTAGCAAGTTCTAATTCCTTGCTTTTTGTAGTTTCTGCATTGAACTAATGGTCTGTTAATGATTTGATATAATATGAACTGTGATGACCAGTATGTGCAGTCTTTAGTAGAACAGAATTCCAAATTGAAGTACATGACCTAAGAATGCTAATTAAGCACTTCTAGCTATATTTTTCTCTGGATTATGTTTATTAACAATGTTAAGTTTAATGAAAGAACAACAGGAAAATGCTTTTAGAGCATTTTTTCTGGCAGACTTTTACTTTTTGTAAACCGTGATTAATTTATTTTTTCTTCCTTAGGTGTTAATGGTTATCTTTTGCTGAGGCACTCCTCACTTTTGAAAAGATAAACACCTAACTAAGCAATAATTGCAGTCTACTGCTATTCGGAATTGCAGTCTATTGCTATTACTAAACACTTTAGTGATGATTATGGAGCATAACAATATTTATAGAATTACCAAATACTGTTATCGGAACTTTTAGACAACCTCGTATGTACTCCATTCAACAAATGTTAGATGTACATGTTTAAAAACAGAGCTTTTTTTCCACCTTGCCTGTAAATATATCAGCGAAGTCATATAATTCTCTTTTTACCTTGGCACTGCATTGAAGGAAGAGCTGATAGAAGCTGGTATCCTCTGTGGACTATATTTGGACTTCTCTTATCTGATCTAATTTTGTTTTTTTGGGGGGGGATTTAATTATCTTTTCAATAAATTATTTCTGAATTTTATCTTTCTGCTTCATCCTCTATACACTTGTTGGTGTTGCTTACATCTGATTATTTTAGTCATTTTCTATGAAAAAAAACTTTGTGGATGTCTCTTACTGTCAACTAATGCAAATGACCTACTTTGCATGTAGGCTTTAAACATGATTATCTGTTTTTAAAGGAAGGTCACTTAGTTTTCTACTAATGCTTTATACATGAATCTTGAGGTTGCATGTTATGGAACTTATATGTCCAAAGCCCATGAGCTAGTGAAAACAGGTAGGGCAAAGAGTAATGAATGAAGCCAGAAGACAGTTATAATAAGACTGGTATGATATTGTCCAACTGAGAAACAACGTGATGATCTAGCTCAAATGAGTGCTGTCACTTGGAATCAAGAATAATTTTACTTCTAAGCAGTGAGTCTGATGGGACTTGTCAAAAAGCATCAAACCCTGAATCTCCGTGTATATTGCTCTGAAATGATCTTTTATATAGTTTCTTTGTAGCTGGAGCATTCACTGTGTAAATGCTACCTTGGTTCAATTCTTGTGTCATCCTGAGAAACTCTAAGCCTCTATTTGCCACTTCTCAGAATAATTACTTAGTGGTAGGCTTAGGTAGAGTATCACTGCTGTAACCACTAATATTACTGCATCCTTTTGCCTTTTTTTAAGAGTGTTGGAAGCAAGTTACTTGCAAAAAAAGGTGTCTGAAAAGAAGGGCCTATCTTCCTTCATCCTCAGCACATGCACCGTTCTGCCCTGCATTTCTTTTTGCTTTGTCTGAGGAGCCTCCCCATTCTAGTGTGGAAATCATTTGGTTTTGTATCTAAACATTTAGTACAAATTGTACAACCAGGCAGTAAAATACAAAATCAACAACTCTGGTAATGTCAAGCTATGACCTGAAGTGTAGTTTCAGTTGTACAGCCTGAGTTGGAACTGCTGTCATAAAAGATGTGTTCTAGTTTGCTCTGTACATCAATAACAGAAATTTTCTGAAGAAAAGCTTTGATAGGTTTAACTATCGTATTAATTGATTTACATTCTTTGTGGACAAATATTTTTATTGTTATCTGATCATAGGAATTTAAAACTCCCCATATCGTGATGTGTTTTTAATGTGAATATTCTATATTAACTACATTGTTTTTTACTAAAAGAAGCTATTGGTTTTTTGAATAAACGCAATTCAACTGTGTGCATAAATTGAGCATTCTGGCCTCAGAATTTGTGTCATTGTACCAGAATATATATTGTAGTATTTGCTGATAGACTTGATGATATTAGTGCATTGTGCAAACTATGCATGGTATCTCTCTCTCTCTCTTTTTTCTTTTTCTTTTTTTTTTTTTTTTTTCCAGATGTTTATAATTCAAGGTATTCATTAAAGAACTGAATTCTTCTTTCAAGCATACTGACGAGTGGAATCTGCTCCAGTTCAGGAGACCACAAATCTTAGATAATATACATCTTCTGTTTAAGTCCTTACCACTTCATTTGTGGATAAATTTCATTTGTAATTTAAGAGTGAATTTACAGCCTCATTCAGGAAAAAATACTTACTGAAGTCAGAGGGATTTCACGCATCAGTGCTTTCATGAATATATTGAGAGAGATTTCAGCATATGCTCAAATGTTTTCTTGAACTGAGACTCTAAAAGGTTTTATAAAATTAAAAGGCAATATCTTTGAGGTAAATTCAAACTAGTGTTATTATTATGGAAAGATTTATTCAGCAGTATCACACGCCACCATAAAATTCACCTCTTCAAATGGCCCTCTTGCAGTCATTACAGTAATTTTGTAGAAATATAGACACAGTCACTCCAGAAAGACTGGCTTTTCTAATTTCACTATGTTGCACAGCTGCTGTTTCAGAAAAGCACAACTGTTATTTTTACCTGTCTCACTTCCCTCATGAAAATATCAACCTTAGATAGGGCTATGTGTGGCAAAGGTAAATTAATTATTTATCACACTAGTAGTTAGCTTATTCTTTGCATAGAGAAGTTGACAGACAGTATTTAATATTTATGTTTGTATAGTACTTTTCACATCACAACATTCTACATTACATATATACATACATATATATCTATATATGTCATATATTATGCATTTCTGCAGTGGCAGAAATTAAATATATAGCCATGATATTCATGAGGAGAAGTTAGGACTTTTCAGCATCACAGGTTCATCCTGTTACAGGAGTAACTTCACTAGACAGTGAGCATTAATCCAACAAATCAATAGCTAGTATTGCTGACCAAATGAAATAAAAAATAAAACTAAATCAAGTAGTAACAGCAATGCTAAATGGATTTTCGGAGTGGGGAGGGTTAGATGTAATCTTGTTAGACTTTCAAAACGCTGTCTACAACTGAGTTCAAATTTTGGGAGGAAACTATTCCATGGATTTACTACTATGAATTTATCTCATGTATCATATATATATATATATATATATATATAAAACCTTAGGAAATCAATGCCATTTTTTTTTTTTTTTAAATAAAGTCTTTCTTTAAAATCACTTTTCTTTAAAAAAAGTGTTTATTTTCCTCTTCTTAGAAGATGAGACAAATTACACCTTTTTAGTAAGTCTTCGGTCGTTTTTATAATGCATGCAATGTGTGATGGTGTAGGAGAAAAAGCCAAGGCTAGTTATTCTAGTCAACCTAGCTTTAAGTTTTCACTTTCCATCAGAAAATATGCTGTAACTGAAACGTTTTTTTTTATATAATTTTATGGAGGATTTTGGTAATATTAAGTTTAAAAACAATCTTGAAAGATTTATTGAATTATCACTGCCATAAATTATGAATACATACATTGTCAGTGATAGTGCTTGATTGATAAGGTATTGACAATGTATATACAATAAATGTGAGGGGGCTTTGTTCTAAGAGGGGAGAAGGATGGCTCAGCAGATATCCATTTCTTTATCTGAAAATTATGACATGATTGACAACTGATTCATTCAGTATATTCATGAAATTACTTCAGTGGTAGCTTTGTTATTGGAATATGCTACCAGTGAAGATCCACATGGATATACTTGTGCTAATAAATTTATTTTTTATTCATGTACGTCTCCCAAGCCTGAACAAGCACTACATTTACATTCATCCAGTTCTTATTTTACCAAAATAGCTCTATAAAGCGTTTAGCTAATTTAGTGGCAGGCAATGATGGAGACAGAAGAAGAAAATCAGTATCTCTGACTGTTGTTAGAATTCCACTCATCTTTGTAAAACTCTAGAAATCTGTCTTTCAGATGGATTGTATCTTTCAGACAAACTGAACTTTTTTTTTTTTTTTTTTTTTTTTTTAAATCCCCAGAGACATAACTCTCCATAACAACTAGTTAAATTACTTTTGGTTGTTGGCTTCTTTATAAAAGTTACCAATTTTCCTTTTGTGAACATGAGCTGTTCTGGTATACAACTGAAAACGTTCCTCAGATAGAATAGATTTCCTATCATATATCTCATTCTCTTTTGAATGGAGGAGCCTGGCAAAGTACATGTTGAATGAGGACACCAAGTAAATCAATCCTGTAAGGCATACTTGATTTAAAACAGTTCAGCAATTTTTCATTTGTTATGTAAAACAAATACAAAAAATATAAAATAACAGTAAGGCTTTCAACTGAAAGCTACAAAAAGACAATTTCATTAAAAAAACTAATTTTCTACAACTAGCCTTGTTTCCTAAAATGTCTTTGAATATGACTAGAAACTAAGTGAAATGGGACTTGATAGCCCACGTCTCCTCTGTTGTAATAATTAACTAGTATTTTTTTTTTCACTTTTTAATATCTCTTTAGTCTTTATTTTGCATGTCAAATCCTGTTTACTTTCTGGATTATATGCTTTATATACTCCCAAATATGCTTAAATGAAGTAAGTATTGCTGTTTTCAACTAGATTGTGTACCATCTTAAATTCTTCATCCTATGGGAAAAAGAAATTTGAGAGAGAAAGAGAGAAAGAGTGAGAGGTTACAGGAAAAGGTCACGCTAGACTACTTAGGGCAACTTCTAATGTTCATAGAACAATATATTATCAAATGAAATCATGTAGACTTGTGACTTGTTTAACTCTTGGAAGAAAAAAGCTTCGGGGTCAGAGTTTAGTGTCTCAGCTTCCTTCATAGATGGTATCCACTTATTTGTAGGTATCTTAAAAGGTGACTATAAATTAGAGTTGGTAATGTTCCCTTGTTCCCTTCTTCCCTGTTTCTGAGTAAAAACATTTTTTAAAAGGCAGACAGTAGCTGTATTTTTCCCACACTTTGTCTATCCACATCTGTCTTTTCAGTACAGAATACATGCCTGTAAATGTCTGCTTTGGCTATGACTATTCTGGACTGTGTGACTGCTTCATTAGAGAGAAGGATGTGTTTTCTGTGAAGCCTGAGTATGCACTGTGGTCTCAGATGGAATTCAGGATTTCAGAGTCTTACTACTCCACAGATGTTGTCATCTTTCTATGAAATAAGTGCTACTTATGAGTGCTGAGGTATTAAACACACCAGAAATAGGAATGATCGAAGTCGTTCATGTTACAGCTGAAGTTTTGGGGTGAGATTTGAGTTAGCTGATGACTTCTATTATGTGTATATGTGTGTCTGGTTATTAACACATATACATACTACCTTGCAAAGTATGCCTTGACAATCACTGTGCTATATTAATCAATAAACAACCTAAAATTTCAGAGTAGATTTCAGATACTAAATCAAGTATTGTGTCATCATATCGTTAACTCCTCTGTAGCATTCAACGTAGAACAGGAAGCATTGTGTTTAAATGGGAAGTTGACATAGAATCATAGAATCATAGAATATCCCGAGTTGGAAGGGACGCATAAGTATCATCAAGTCCAACTCCTTGCACTGCACAGGTCTATCCAAAAGTTTAGATCATGTGACTAAGTGCACAGTCCAAATGTTTCTTAAAGTCATACAGGCTTGGTGCAGTGACTACTTCACTGGAGAGCCTGTTCCAGTGTGCAACCACCCTCTTGGTGAAGAACCTCCTCCTGATGTCTAGTCTAAACTTCCCCTGCCTCAGCTTCATCCCATTCTCGTGGGTCCTATCACTGGTGTTTATGAAGAATAGGTCACCCGCCTCTCATACCCCCCCTCTCAAGGAAGTTGGAGACCACAGTGAGGTCCCCCCTCAACCTCCTCTTTTCCAGGCTGAACAGGCCCAGTGGCCTCAGCTGCTCCTCATACGTCTTCCCCTCCAGGCCCTTCACCATCTGTGTCCCCCTCCTCTGGACACTCTCCAACAGCTGAATGTCCTTTTTGTGCTGTGGTGCCCAGAACTGCACACAGTACTTGAGGTGAGGCCGCACCAGCGCAGAGTAGAGAGGGACGATCACTTCCCTCATCCGACTAGCGATGCTGTGCTTGATGCACCCCAGGATACGGTTGGCCCTCCTGGCTGGCAGGGCAGACTGCTGGCTCATACTCAACTTGCTGTCGACCATGACCCCCAGATCCCTCTCTGCGGGGCTGCTCTCGAGCGTCTCGTCGCCCAGTCTGTATATACGGCCAGGGTTGCCTCCTCCCAGGTGCAGGACCTGGCACCTGCTTTTATTAAACTTCATGCAGTTGGTGATCGCCCAGCTCTCCAACCTGTCCAGATCTCTCTGCAAGGCCTTTCCACCCTCATTCAAGTCTACAACTCCTCCAAGTTTGGTGTTATCAGCAAATTTGCTCAAAACACCTTCTACTCCTACATCCAAATCATTTATAAAGACATTGAGGAGGACTGGCCCTAAAATGGAGCCTTGAGGGACCCCACTAGTGACCTTCTGCCAGCCTGATGTGGCCCCATTTACCACAGCCCTTTGAGCCCTGCCCGTCAGCCAATTGCTCACCCAATTGTATGATGTTTTTGTTAAGCTGTATGCTGGACATTTTGTCCAGTAGGATCCTATGGGAAACCATGTCGAAAGCCTTGCTGAAGTCCAAAAAGATCACATCAGCTGATTTCCCTTGATCAACTAGACAGGTGATCTTATCATAAAAGCAAATCAAATTTGTTAGGCAGGACCTACCCCTCACGAACCCATGTTGGCTGGGACCAATGACTGCATTGTCCCCCAGGTGCGCTTCAATAGCTTCAAGAATCAGCTTTTCCATAATTTTACAAGGCACTGACATGAGACTGACAGGCCTGTAGTTGCCAGGGTCTTCTTTCTTACCCTTCTTGAAAATTGGCACAACATTTGCCAGCTTCCAGTCTAGCGGGACCTCTCCAGATTCCCAAGATTGTTGAAAAATAATTGAGAGAGGTCCCACGATGACGTCAGCCAGCTCTTTAAGCACCCTGGGATGAATCCCATCCGGACCCATGGACTTGTATGGATCCAGGTGGAGCAGCAAATCCTGCACACGTTCAGGGGCGGTTGGGAGTTTGTTATTCCCACCATCCAGGTCCTCCAGCACAGGGCACACATTTTTTTTCTTGAAGAATTGCTTTAAATTAGCTAAATGTAATTCAGTGATTCCACATAAAAGCATACCTGTATATAGTATTACACATGCATGTAATTAAATGTGTAGCATAGGTTGTTGATAGGCATAACTTGTGATTCAGATACCATGAAATCATAGCAGAAGGGAGGCAATACATCACATTAAAGGTTTTGTCTAATATATCACTTTGTAGCAGCTCTCCACCACTGCTCCCAGCAAGCTGGTTCTTTGCAAAGGAAGTTCAGTCATCAAGACAGAGGAATGGTTCAATCTTCAGTTTTTATAAGTCCAACTTAAATTGACCCAAATTAGCAGGCTACGGAGTCAGAACAACAGGAAATGTTCGTTCTCTGATACACAGAGTTATATATGTTTCTTGGCTTTCATGATATAACATGATTGTAATGTTATTTCTCTACTGTTAAGTATAAGATTTTGCTTAGGTGCACATGTGCCTCCTTTGTGAGGTGCATGGAGTTCCCTTCTGTGCTGTGTGGCTTGGGGTGGCATCAGCCACACCACAGAAAAGCTAAAGACATGAACAAGAGCCATAGAAGCAATTGTAAAAGAGTTACAAGAAGGCTGAGAGCATTCGCAGTTGGATAGGTGATTTACTTGTCTTCCTACTTCCAAAATCTAGGCTACCCAATGGTAAAACACAACCTTGTGCTTTTCTAAGACGTAAGGTTTTAAATAGGTATTTTTCCACTGCATTTCTAAGGAAGATTAGATCTCTCATCCATGCCGGCACAGTTTGACTAAATTTAACTCTGGCTGTAGGAAAGATTGATTCATAGGATTATGGCACAGCTGTGGAAACTACAGCTATTGTTTTGGTTGGAGATTTATGAGACAAGCCCAGCAAAACAAAAACAAACAAATTTTATACATGCAGGGTAGTATAGATGATACCAGGTCTGGAAGAGGGAGATGCATAGCTGAACAGTGTCAGGGAGCAAGCTGTAGTACCAGCCAGTGTTATTTAAGGAGGCTAATTGTGCCACCAACATTACCTGTTTGTGTGACTAGGAGCACAGCAAACATGCCTGCAAAAAGCTTTAAACCTTACTTTCTTCTTAAAGATGTTATTCAGTACATTGAAAAGCAGTTATGCTCTGGTATGTGAAAGTCGTGTGGCATTGTTTACATTTGCAGCTATATTTTGGTCATGCATTTATTTCAAGGTGTCCTGTCTGTATTTCTGTTCCAGGTTCAGGTCCTTCGCAATGCTGGGGAGGAAGTAACCCTAACTGTGTCCTTTCTGAAGAGAGCACCTGCTTTTCTCAAACTGCCACTAAATGAAGATTGTGCCTGTAAGCCTTTATCACTTGGCAAAACAAACAAACAAAAAAAAACACCTAAAACCAGCGTTGAGCTTTCGAACCTAGTGTGCATTGAGGAAGATTGACAGCAGTGTTTTCAGGCAGCATTGTGGCCTGAATATAAGTGCATCGAATTGCCAGGTCTTGTAGCAGTAGTTACCTCAAGCAAATGAGTGCAATCTTTGCTTGAAAACAGATCAGAAAGCATTTGGCCTTTGGTGTGAATCAGCAAATTTGTATGTGAGTCCGTGGAATTACATTAATTAACTGTAGCTCACATTCTGATGCAGCGTATTTAAGAGCAGTTTTCCAGGCAGCATCAGATAACATTTTAGTCTAAAAGAGATCTGTCGTCAGAATGTGAAAATGAAATTGTGTGGGTATATTTGAAGGGCTTAACTTTCCTATTTAAAACTCAGCAGCTTTCACATAGGTGTCTATCTACTTAAAAATAAATTAATTTCAGATGATTAGTATTTTGTTTAAGTCCAACTGAGCTTGAGTAAGTTAGCCCCATCAGAGGCATATGGAGACAGCTGTCTTCCTTTAACTGTATTAAAATATGAGTGTGGGTGCATAATTATACAGTTGCAGCGTACCTGAGCATCTATATGGATATTCATGTATGTCAGCCTGTGCCTTTTGTCATCCCTGCTTTCCTTCCACTTCTTTCTCCTAAAGCATAAAACAAACTGTTCACTTCTAAAGCAAAAAAGCAAAAATTTTATTTCAACACAGGTAGCCTTTGATTTTATGTCAGTAGGAATTAAATAAACTAAATTATTATATAATCTTGTATACATTCATTTGCAGAAGTACTATCTTTATCTTTTTTTCCAGGCATTAAATTTTAGTGAGACAAGAAAAAAATAACAATACTGTAAATTCTTAAATAAAAATGAATCTCAGTAACTCAATGTCCTTTTTAAGAAAGGATGTGGTACCACAGAGTGCACTGAGTAGCACACACAAACATGCACTTAGAATCATAGAATTGTAGAATGGCTCAAATTGGAAGGGACCTCAAAGATGATCTAGTACTAACCCCCAGTACTCCAAGTGGGGCCTCACAAGGGCTGAGTAGAGGGGGACAATAACCTCCCTTGGCCTGCTGGTCACTCCTCTGTTGATGCAGCCCAGAATGCAGTTGGCCTTCTGGGCTGCAAGCACACACTGCCAGCTAATGTCGAGCTTTTCATCCACCCAAACCCCCAAGTCCTTCTCTGCAGGGCTGCTGTCAGTGAGTTCCTCACCCAGTCTGTGCTCACGTCTGGGATTGCCCCAGACCAGGTGCAGCACCCTGCATTTAGACTTATTGAACCTCATTAGGTTTGCATGGGCCCACTTCTCAAGCCTGCCTTTGGATGGCATCCCTTCCTTCTATTGCATCAATTGCACCACTCAGCTTGGAGTCATCTGCAAATTTGCTGAGGGTGCATTCTATCCCATTGTCTCTATTGTTGATAAAGATATTAAACAGCACTGGTCCCAGGACAGGCCTCTGAGGTACACCACTGAGGTACACCGGCCTCCACTTGGACATAGAACCATTGACCACCACTCTCTGGGTGTGACCTTCAAACCAATTTCTTATCCACTGAATGGTCCACTTGAATAGATCCTATCCTACGATACTTATGAGGCGTAGCTCTGTAACCTCCTAAACTGTTACAAGAACTGTTAGAACTGTGAATTTCATAGAGAATAACAAAAGCATTATCTGACTAGTTCTTTCAAGTGAAAACCAAGTAAGGAAAGTACACACCTTTCATTATTGATTATCCAAAAATGTTAGTGTTTTTATTTTTCCTACTAAGCAAATAATTGTTATTTTTTTTTCTTGAGAAAAGCACCAGAAACGCACTAGTGGAGGTTATCTGGAGCCTCCAATCAGCTTTAAAAGACATTCTACTCAAACCAATGCTGAACGGAGAAAAAGAAGTGAGTGTTAGATATGACAAAACCAGTGAGGGAAGGAACACAGACATACAGACACACACACATTTGCATTATACCATTATAGATTAATGAAATTCTGGGGGGTGTATTTACATTTGTATTAGGTGCCCCCAGTGACCAGAGCAGTGGCACATCCTCTCCCCTGTGTGACAGTGGCTTGCATCTCAACTACCATCCCAACAACACGGTAAGAGCTTATATTTCTTTCATAGAATTACATTAAAAATGTTATCATAGCTAAGTGGAAATAATTGATAAAAGACAGCAACGTGGGACAAACTGTAATTAACATTAGATATAGTTCCACAGGAGGGCAAAAAGAGTTGTCAGATATTATGGCTGAGAATTAAACTATGACAAAGGCTGAGATTATGCCCTGTTTAATGTGATTACTATTTTTATCTGAGCAATAGGGATTTCAAGACAGTTTGTAGAGCATAGGAAAAAAACAACTGTACCTATTTAAAGAGAAGGTAGAAAACTTTTTCAGAATATTTTTTCATGGTTTTTATTTCATTTATAATTTAGAACTTTTGATAAATCTTACTTAGGTGCATGTTTTTGCCTGATTTCAGCTGTGAATATTTTTTTCTAGTAACTTCAATCGTATTGAAGAATAATATTGGAACATTATGGAACATTATGGAACAAATTCCCTTTAGGATGAAATGCTACAGATCTCTATTCAGATTTGTACTAAAAGATGCTTTGGAAGTGCACCACAGGGTTTTTAACAATTTTCTTAGCCACAAACTGCAAAATATCTAGTATTGTATATAGTTCTAAAGTTTTTTTGGTTTTGTTTTGTTTTTATGTGTATTTGGCTTTGTGATAGATATAAATACTCATAAAGTACAGAATAAATAAAACAGTATGCTGCATAATTAGTGTAGATATATACAAATTATTATTATTACAAATTATATACAATTATTACATATATATATACAAATAAACAGAATTGGAAGCACTATTCAGTAGACTTGCTGTTTCTGCTTTCTGGCTTGCTTTATTTTACTTGCTTATTTCACTAGTAAAGATTTCAAATGGGAGCCCAGAGGCTTAAAAGTCAACAGCACAGATTTTAAACCTGATTATCATCTGTGAAACCTTTTGGATTTATACATGTCTGTACAGGATGGAATCAACAAAAATGGGATAAAAACAGTAACAATGTGTCTTACTGTCGGTCAAATAACAATATGTATATATTAATAGTTCAAGAACATCAGAAGCAGACATTTAAAAAGTGAAAGGCTAATGGAGGAGATCCTAAACTTGTTTTGCTAGCCACTTCAAGTATAGCTTTGCTTTTAGGTTTTAAAAACATTCGTAAATTCAGTTTGTGAATCCTCTTGCTGCACATGTCAAAAAATTATCTAAATTAGCACAGTTTCTATTTGAACTGGTAATAATTTAATGAAATCAAGTCATTTTCTTTCAGTCTAAATAATAGAATCAGGCATCTTCAGTCTAGATTTCACCCTAAATTAAATTCTTATGATGAAGACTGGGAAGACTCAGGTCTTCTTATCTGAGATATCCCCTTGTAATGGATTAGAATTCCTCATAAAACCAAATAAGACCTCTGTATGAATTCCTAACATATGTACAAATCCTTTGTCACAGTCCTTTCATTTTCTCAAATTATTTTCTATAATGTATTATAGTTTATAGCCATAATCTATTTCTTAGTTTATAGCCTTGGTGATTTACATGAAAACTTCTGACTTCAAAGAATTTGGAGTAGTCAAGGAGTAGTTTTGGTCTTTTTTCAACATTTGAATGAGTTATGCAAGCTATAGATGAGGTTACAATTTCTGCTGCATCTGGACCTAAGCCTACAGTTTGTGTCTATACTACTTGCTGCTTTTCAGCTTTTTCCCAAAATTTCACTGCAGTTGAAAAAAAGTTCCTAAAAGCAGACAGAACACTGAAAAATTCAAGAGATTGTTTTGAACAATGTCCTAGCTTAGTCTTTCTAGCCAATCATTTATTTGTTTGGAATTAATCTAGGGAATGTTTCAACAAAGAGTCAATGTTTTAAGAGCATGTATTATTAAATAATATAAATATTATTAAAAATCTGCTGCTAAGCTAAATTAATGTTCGTAGTGATATTTCATGCTACAAACACAGAAGATATGTGAACATATATGTAAAATCTTGCCAAAGCTTTTGTAGAAAAACACAAGGTGTATTTTTTTAAACATTTATTTTTTAGAAAATACAGGTAAGAAAACATATGAAGCAAGATACTAAAATAAATAAAGGATGGTGACGCAGGATCAACATGTATAATTTTATCAATATACTGAAAGCACTATGTACATTTCAGTGAGAATATTCAGAAAATAATATCATGACTAGCATTATTTTGTAAAGCATTTTATAAAGAAAGGAAGAGGTATTTAATTTTTAAAATTAAATTGCATTATTTAAAATATTTTTTTTTTCACTTTAAAAGCATTTCTCATTCAAATCTATATTCTCTAAAAAAAGGTGGTGAAATTAGGTGGTAGATATCTAAATACTCGTTCATTCGTATAAATAATATCTTGTATAAATAGGTAAAATAAAGATTGACACATAAATATGTAGGTTTGAGTAAACAATTTTCATCATTTATTAAATCCTATTTACAGTTACTGGTCTAAAAATGAAATTAGAAAAGACGTGTATGTAAATGTGTATGGGGCCATAGAAAACAAATGAATTATGTCTCTATAGTGAATAACTTAGAAAACACCTCTACTCAGGGTACAAGTATAAAACTGTTAACTGATAACATGATGTGTAGTAAATACTCATTCATGACTAGTCATCTCAAAAAAATGATACCATCTGTTTTCTCTAGGTTTGTAGAATACTGTTCTTCACACTTCCTCCAAGCATATTGATGTTGAGCTTTATATATGTTTGTTATTTGTGAGAAAAAGTTTAGGATCTGTCCAGTATTAGCTAAAACCAGCTAAATAATTTGAGGATAGTGGAAAACAATGCTAAATGCTATATAAAGACTATGAAAAATCTCTCTTCCTTTCCAAAATCTGCTGAGTACTTACAATGAAATCCAAAACTGAGAAGGACCTTCTAAATGTTTTTCAGGATACATTATCATGTTCCTCATGGCCAACATCCCCAGGACTTAGGTGGGAAAAAAGGTGGTGTGATCTACGGTTAATTCCACTTCTTCATTCACGGTTTTCCCAGTACCTTCCTGGATCAGATTTGTGCAGGTAAAGAAGTTCAGAAAGTTAAAACTATTGATTTCTTGGTTCACAGATATAAGCCTTAGGGAACTGCCATGTTAGAGGAATAGTGTTATTAGTTCCAATGCAGCTGTGAGAGACAAGGAAAAAAGAAGCATCCATAAAGGTCCTCCTAGGCCTACCTACGCCCATATTCTGCTCTAACATCAGGCAGGACCAGGTATTTGAGAAGACAAGTAATCTTCCCACTTGCCCCAAGTGGTCAGCACTTTTCTTAGTGTGAGTTTTCACTTAGATCATCATATATAATAATTGTTATTTTTCCTATCCTCAAAAGCTTCTTTCTGAGCTCTTTTTATTTATTTATTTATTTATTTATTTATTATACCTTTGCTCTTTGCAATGCATTGTGGCATGGAGATCTGCAATGAAATTATGTTTTTCAAAGTGCTTTTTGTTTGTTTGTTTGTGTTAAATTTTGCCTAATGACTTTGCTGGGTGATGTAATCTTGTTAAGGTGTAGCAAGGACTGTCTGTCCCATGGGCATGGCAAGCCATGAGCACAGGGTGGCAGGGAGGCTGGCCCAGACAATCTATGCAGAGTCCCCATCCCACCAGCCCTGGCAAAGGAGCAGAGCAGGCCTAGGGATGGTGTGGTGGTTTTACTCAGATGGGCAGCCGAGCTCCACCACAACCACTCTCTCACTCCCCGCCTCCTCAAAGAGGAGGGGGAGAGAAAAAAAAGTCAACACAAAGAGCTCGAGGTTTGAGATGAGAATGATTTAATTAAAGGGAAAGGGAATGGGGAGAGAATGTAACAAAAGAAACAACAAGGCCGCGCGGAAGCACAGAGAGAAAGGAAAAAAAAAATTATTCTCTACTTCCCATCAACAAGCGATGTTCGGCCACGTCCTGGGAAGCAGGGCCTCAAAACGCGTACCGGTTGTTCAGGAGAGAGCCAGAGAGAGAGAGAGAGATCCCTCCCCCACAAGAGCCCCCTTTATTGCTGAGTGTGACATCAGGTGTTATGGAATATCCCTTTGGTCGGTTTAGGTCAGCTGCCCTGGTGATGTCCCCTCCCCATCAATTGCCCACCCCCAGCCTGCTGGCTTCTGGGGCTTGGAGAGAGTCCTGATTCTGTGCCAGCACTATGCAGCAATAGACACAACACTGGAGTGATACCGGTGCTGTTCCAGCTACGAGTGCAGCACTGTGTGGGCTGCAGCAGGGAGAAGTGACTCCATCCCAAACAGACCCAACACAGATGGTCATTATCCATGTCCACTGGGGTGAGTTGGAGGTCAGGTAAGGCTAGGGAGTCAGTCTGCAGGTTGGGTTTGAATCAGTGGCATACATACCTGCGCACAGGCATAACTGATGGTAAACTCAAGTGAGGACCAAAGCGAGAGCTGCCCTGAGAAGCAGGGGACAGGCTCCCTGCTAATAGCCCTTTCACAGCAGCCTGATCTTGCATACCATGACCTCACCATGGTAGAGGTAGCCTTAAGTGTAGGCAGCTGAGCTCCCAAGATGGTACTGACAGTGGCTGCAGACCCTTCTGACATGGAACACTGCTGTTTTCCTATTTAAAGGATCCTTACTGTTTTCTCCTGTGATGGAAACCTTTCTATAGCTCTGATCATTCTTGTTACCCTCCCTATTTCTTCTCCTAATTTCATAATTTCTCTGAGGAAAGATGATGAGGACTGCAACCAGGGACCCTCATGATTTACATTAAGGCACAATAATGTTTTCTATTTTGTTCTTTGTGTTATTTTTTTTTTTCTTATACTTTGTGGTAGTCTGTTGCTTTTTGAATGTCACTGAGCACTAAGCTGAAGGTATACTAAGCTGAAGGTATTTAGAGAATGGTTAACAATAAGTCTTGCATTTCTTTCTTCAGGATTAATAGCTATGATAGGGTTCTTCATTGCTTGTATATACAGATGAGGCTATTTTTTCCTATATGTGTTACTTTGCATGTATTAATATTGAATTTCATTGATACTTTGTCTTCCAATCACTGGGAAAGCTGTCCAAAGCTCATAGTCAGGCTTAAATTTATTTCATCATATAGACCTACAACTTGTCGTTCTTTAATTCAGTATTATCCTAGTAAATCAGAATAAATCAGAAATGAAGACAAGAATATTCTGGAATTATTATTGTTTTTCAAGTGTTATGCAGTCAGACAGAAAGGAAAGTAACTATTAAATGCAACAAGGCAAAGCATATACATAAGATAATTTTTTAAAGTTTTTAGTAACTATGTATTTTATGGATTAATTCATCATTCATACATACATATAAATGAAATTCTGATATTAAAATATTCTGTGCATACCAGCTTGTAGGTCATGAACCGGAGGAAAGCCGTGTACAGTTACAGTTACTCCATTGCTTCTAACCAATCAGAAACTTTAACTCTTATCTAAGCACACAGTATGTATCAAGTGTGAGACTGTGAGGACATACAAACTGAAATAAAACCTGGCTTTCCATCAAGTCTGAAAGCTTAGGCGTATAAACCTAGGAAGAATAATGTGTTCTCTTATACCCTTACTGGTTATCAGGTATTAATGGTTTAAAATTTCCTGTTCCTCCATTTAAAAACATGTAACATTACCTAATTAATACAGAAAAGCATAACTGATATTTTGTGAAAACTGATGTTTTGTGAAAGAAGCTTCCCAGCCTCTTTTCTCTGTTATGCTCACCCTGACATTGTTTCTATGGGTCCTACAGTGAAGTATTGCCACCTGCCTTTGGGGGTGGGTTTATGATCCCCCACGAAAAGAGGGGAAATTGGTCTGTTCTTCACCCTCAGTTTTGTGTTTCTTTGAGGTTAATTTTATTATTTTATTGTCACGGCTGCTTCCTTCTCATGAGTTCATAGCAAACATTTGAAAGTTGCACAAAAGTTTCCCATGGCCTAAATTACAGAATCACAGAATCACAGAATAGTCCAGGTTGGAAGAGACCTACAAGATCACCGAGTCCAACCTCTGACCTAACACTAACAAATCATCCCCTAAACCATATCCCTAAGCTCTACATCTAAACGTCTTTTAAAGACCTCCAGGGATGGTGACTCCACCACTTCCCTGGGCAGCCTATTCCAGTGACTAACAACCCTTTCGGTAAAGAAGTTCTTCCTAAGATCCAACCTAAAATTCCCCTGGAACAACTTTAGCCCATTCCCCCTCGTCCTGTCACCAGGCACGTGGGAGAACAGACCAACCGCCACCTCGCTACAGCCTCCTTTAAGGTACCTGTAGAGTGCGATAAGGTCGCCCCTGAGCCTCCTCTTCTCCAGGCTAAATAGTCCCAGCTCCCTCAGCCGCTCCTCATAAGACTTGTTCTCCAGACCCTTCACCAGCCTCGCAGCCCCTCCCTGGACTCGCTCAAGCACCTCGATGTCCTTCTTGTAGTGAGGGGCCCAAAACTGAACACAGTACTTGAGGTGCGGCCTCACCAGAGCCGAGTACAGGGGGACAAGAATTAAAAATTAATTCTAAGGGGTATTGGTTCTTCAAAGTACACCACCTAGGTTTGTCAGTCTTTCTTCCTATGCACAGAGTTGAATTTAAAACAGGTGAGTAGATAGTCACTGCACCACTTGATAACCGATAAGCTAAAAACAGCCTATGGCTTCTGATTAATAACAACAAAATTATGTTTTCCCGGCTACATGATCCTTTATCTATTGTCCAGAGTGTCAACTTGTGAACCAAAAACTACAGTGGCTCATTGGTTGAACTGAAAGAGAGCAGGATGTGGAAGCCACGGATACAGGAGTTTTTGTTCTAAACTCTCTGTAAAAGTTCAGCTCAGTGTTTTGCAGTGGTTGAAATAGAAATAATTAAGAGCATGAAGCATAAATGGCCCAGCATCATAAAAGTCAAATTTGAGATCTGTTCTGCAGTAAACTTCAGATAAGATACTGAACTGAATAGAACTACTCACATGGAAAATTAGGATATATTCAACTATTTGTAGATAGAGGGATTTCAAATTCAGTCTTCTGCATCAATAAAACATAGGCTTAATGTGCACAGTATAGAGCCATACATTTCAGAAAAGATTATGGTAGGCAGTAATGATATTTTTGATATTTGAATTTCCAGAAAAAATAAATGTACAAGTGTATTTGTAAAACACCTGCATTTATACTCACACCTTGAATAACTACTCTGATAATTTTCTCCTTGTAACCTACTATGCTGTCTAATATGAGGAAATAAGAGTACTTAACAGGAAAGAAAAAAGTAATTCGGCAATGAGAAGGAAAATTGTTTATTATTATTATTATTATTATTATTATTTTATTTATTTTATTTTATTTTTGCCTCAAGAAAGCACGGAACCAACATATACATTGGTAGCAGGACAGCGTGCAAGAGTGTTCTAAACTATTGTAAGCATTTTAAAATATGACTCCCTCCCAAAATTTGTTATCAGAGAAAGATTAAAAAAAATAAAATTTAAAGGATCTGAAAAGGTAGGGACTCTAAAGACTCTAAAGGAAAGGATATTGAAAATAATAATAAGGAAAGCAACATAAAGTGGACATTAATCCATTACATTTTCTGTAGTTAGTATTTATGAGGTTGTTCTCCCTATATAAAGCATGATAATTTTAATCTTTCAGAATTTGAGAATACCGACACACAAATTATCATTCCCACATACATTATTATTCCTCATAATCGTATGCTAACTTTTCTAATAGGATGCTTCACACTCATAAATTCCAGAGAGTATTCATAAGAAATTCCAGAGGATATTCAAGTTAATCTTAAATCTTACTAACTTCAAATTCTTGAATTTCTGAAGGTGCAGAACTTCAGATGTGTACTTGAATAAGAATTAATCTGTTCTCAACTTTTTTTTTTTTTCTGTTTTAAAAAAGTGGTAAATAATATTTTCTGTTTAACACATAACATTTATCATATATATATTCAATGTTTGTGTGGTGGTATGTGTCTGGTAGACTAATTCAAGGTACTATTACAATAATAGTAATACAATAATCTAAGGCTAAAATAATCTAAGACTAAGACTACCTACTGCTGAGACACATTCAGAAATAATTTAATACTTATCCATGCATTTCATAGTCTTCACTTGCATCATATAGACTTCTCTTGGTCAACAGTGTTCTGGACAAATAGTTTTATGCATGCACAGATCAAATACTTAAGAACATTAAGAACAGTCTACTATGCCCCAAATGCATCAGTATTTATTGTGTAACAGAAATTTGTGAATCATGTCTGAATATAGAAAGTACTGGATTTTCTTTTCTTGTACAGATTAATGTCACATGTTATTAGATTCCTTGGAATCCTACTTAGGTCTACCATAGGCTAAGTAGAAAGAACAAGAGTCCCGAAGTTAACGCTGGTTTTCTTGAAAAAGATAATCAGCAAATTGTCTTGAGCATAATGCTGTTCTTTATGTAGTAACTTATTTAGCATTTTATTATGGAAGAATTTTCAATTTGTATTTATAGACGTTTAAAATAAAGGTATCGTAAATAAATATTATTTTAGCATTTAACTACATTAACTACAGATGTAATGCTTTAAATAGGACTTCTTCAAGAACCTTGTCAGAATTATTGTGAAAATGAGTAGTTAGTCTTTAAAATAATGTTCTATTAGATTGTTCCTCTAGGGATTTAAAGACAGATCTCCACTTCTGTAAAAAGGCAACTGAACTGATAACTAGGAGATTTAGAGGGAGATTTAGAGAAACCATTGGTCTCTACATGATCATGTTAAGATATTTAAGCCTTATCCTCCAGTTAGAGCTTGTTCTCATGATGGAACTGTTAAAAAAAAAAAAAAAGAGAGAAAAAAAAAAAGAGAAAAAAAAAAGGGAAAACAAAACAAAACAAAACAAAACAAAACATGGCTCTAATTCATTTTTTATGCTTCTTCTAGATGAACAAAAAAGGCTGCACTTGACACAGACACAGCAAAGACCTTTATGGTAGAGACAGATATTAGTTCTACATCCTATACAACTAGACAATAATTTCGATAACTTTAAAAAAAAAAAAAAAAAAAAAAAAACTTTTGCAGAATGGAAAGAATGGAAATCAGTGGAACTCAGTTTTTCATTGAAGATAACACTCATTTTGTCCCAGCCACCTCAGAAAATCTGTATGACATGTTTAATTTGAAAACATGAATTGATCACTAATGAATTGGGTTGGGAGAATGCCAGCAATAGAACTTGGTATTCTCTGCATGCTTAGTAATCTCCTGCTTTTGGAAACTGATTAATATTGACCTTTTGGGGTTCTGAAGCTGGAGACCTGTAAGCCTTCCAAAGGCTCTTAGCCAAAAACGCTATTTACAGAAGATTTTAGGTCTGCTACAGCTTTAGCATTTGAAAGTTTTCTCTTGTTCTGTAATTGTTCAGCACTCAGCTGTGGAAAGTCAGTCTATAATACATCACAAAACATTGTGTAAATGTCCAGAATGTTGCTGGTGTAGAGACACCCAGGTGGACACTTTTGTCAATGGATGTCTCTTGGCATTTCAGTGCATTTTACCAATCATCCTACATTCAGAAATGCAATTGGAAAAATCATTCATGTTACCTGGTCAGTTTTGAATTCTCCAGCTTTTACATCAGTAGGTAAAAAGATGCTCATTTACAATCAAAATTTGGTCACCAAGAGCAGCTAATAACAGTATATTCAGACTAACTTTACTGCATTTTAAAAATACAATAGAAAAATGAAACAAAAGTTTTTGAGAAAATGGTACTGTATTCCACCGAATTTATGAATGGTTGACTACAGTCCAATGCACATTTTCCTTCTCTATGACCTGCAGTATTAAAGCATTAACACTTTGATATGCATCAGCTATTTTACTTGTTTAGCTTTTGAAGTCATGCAGTGTTGGTCAGGATTCCATGGAAGTAGTCTATGGGATTTTTTATAGCTATATGGAAACTTAATATAGTTGACCTTTTAGCATAATCATTTTAATATGTCAGTTATTTATAAAACAAGAAGACCAGCAATTTATCAGTGTTCAGTGGCTGACCTTCGTTGTAGTTGAAAGAAAAGCATTTCTACAAGTATTAAGACGCTATGCTAGAACAGATGAAATTTTCTTCTGACCTGATCTGTTATGACATGTCTATAGGCAAAATGCGTTCCAAGTAATTGCTGTGGATGGGGTTTGCAGCGGAATAATTCAGTGTCTCTCTGCTGAAGACTGTATTGACTGGCTACAAGCAATAGCAAGTAACATTTCCAACCTCACAAAGCACAATGTAAGTATGGATCCAAGTAAGCCAGAAGGTTTCCCAATCATATTTGATTATAACTGTCATAAAAGCATAATGGGTTCAAACACAGAATTGTCTGCATATAAACAATGCTTGAGGCTGTCCAAGAGAAGTCAAGTCAAGTTTATCATCAAATCAGACTTTGTGAGAAATCGTTGAATGGGAAAATATTCTCCCCTACAGTCATCTAGTTCACTTCATCGCTATCAGAGTTACATACTTCCGAGCAATACCAGCTAGCATGAGAAACAAAGACCAGACAGGTGTGATGAACAAGCACATATAAAAGCAAAAGGGAATTCTGCATTTTCTTGATAGTTTTAAAAAAACAAATCTATACAAATATTGTTATGCTCAGATCTGAATAGATATAAGCTCCATTCACTTAACGCAAGGCCAATACAGATACTCATTACCAGAAAAGATTAAAAGATTAAATGCGTTTATGCTTCATGCACTGTACTTTTAAGGTCTGATCTTGTGGGATAGAGAACCTTTTACTGAAGCAAAGATAAATGTTATGCAAAAGTTTTACTAAACTACTACTAAGCTCTTTCAGACCTACCTAGGATATATTTTGCATTTGATAGATGGCATATCATTTTTAACGTAGAGCTCTATATGATACCTTTCCTGTACTTTCTTGAAAAATATGTAACACATAGCTAACTCAATTACTTTGAATTGAGTTATAACAAGGAAGACCTTGAGGTTTTAATTTATATTCTTTCAGATTTCCTTAAATTTGCTTTAGTCTCCCAAACCTAACTGTAAATTTTCTTTTGTTTCAAATACAGGGAATGCATTGAAGAAAGTTGTATTTCTTGCAGTTTTATATTCAAGATGCAAAACTATGTTCCATCTGGCAGCAATATGTAAAAGTCATTGTATTATAAAAATGTGACAGACATGAATTCATCCACCATCTGCAAGCTTCCAAGCAATGCAAGCCAACTTTATGGCTATTTATTCCTCCTTACAATACTGTTGCTATACAGAACTTGTCTACTAGGCATCCTGACAAATGAGAGTGCTGGTTATTTTTTTTCTTGCCATCTTTAGTTCAGACTACTAATGATTCCTAATGATTCTTACTATCTAAAGTAGTGTATTTGTTTACATATAACAGAGGATTGACCCTAAATTTTATCTGATAATACTCTGAGACTGTAATCATGGTTGCTTAGAGTAACTTGAATTTGGTGATACTCCATTGATACATGAAATATTTTCAGGGATTTAAAAATCAGTACAGTGTATAATTCTACACTACTTTCCATAAAAACAGAAGCAGTGTATCTGATGTTTTGTAGTTGGAAATTGCTAATTATGCAGTTCTTATGCAAACATTTATATTTACTTTATTTTCCCAAAGAATTTTCTGCAAAGTAACTGTAATTTATTAGGGCTTATCACAGTTGTCGATTAATCTATTTTACAACTCTCGTAAAAAGCCCATATGAATTTATGGAAAACAACAAGACTCTTTTTTGCCTGATATACTTTTCTTTTAAAATGTCAGTTGCCAATAAGCCTTAGTTATTTGACAGTATATGTAAAGAGTGAATCTAAAAACAATAGACAGTTAGAGAAAAAACAAGCTGTTATTCAGAACTATGATTAAATGCAAATAGAGATCCCTATATTTCTTTTTTCCTTTTTTTTTTTTTCAAGATGTTTATTGACATATCAACAGCATACTGTTGATGCTATTATTTTTCCTCTGTGAGAGGCATTTGATCACAATCATTTTCCCTTTCCGTGGCATCCAATACCAGAGGAACAAAGAAATTGTAGGACTTTATTTAAACTTTTGGACAAATTGCAATATGTTAACTCCCTTGAATTTTAGTTTCAGTTAACTTCTTTTATCTAAGAGTTATGTAAAATATTTTTTTGTTTAAACATCATATGTTTCATCAAAATGTAAACTCACATGCTCTTTCTCACAACTAACTTGCGAAACAGAAGGAAGAGAATGAAAATGAGAAAAACTATAATAATTAAATTGGTTCTGAAAACATTTCCTTTGCCAATGTCAGGTTTGTTCTCTGTAGATTTGGGTGGGATTTAATCTTGCCTAAGGTTAAATGTCTTAAAGCAGAGTGTCTGAAGAATGATCCCCTTGATTTACTTTTGACATCTGTTTTCTGATGAGCTTTATTCCTTTAGGACTTGTCTTTCTTTCCTTTGACTGGTAAGGGACCCTAAGGTGGTGAGTTCAGACTTACATAAGGAGAAGAGTATTTCCTGTCACTGGTCTCTTTGTGGGGCAAGAGAGTGCTTCTCTGAATAAATCTAGTAAAGAAATGCCTAGATATTTTGACAGAAAACATGCTAGTTTCAAACAGTAATTCTGAACCATTTTACTTTTTGACACACAAACAGTCTGAAAGTATCTGATGGTTCAAACCCCACAGATGTGTGTGGCAAAAAGCCATCTTTCCTTTCCTGTATTCCCTTATAGTTGTGAAATGTAAATTCCTGGCTCCAAAATCTCCTATTTAAGCCCATGTTTGAGTTAAATTTTTATAATGATAAAGTCAGAACCTCTTCCATCATGACATAATACATTCATGCTTGATGCAAAGTTGGTGTGGTTCAGTTGTAGAATCAGCAATGTAACCAGAGAGCAAGAGAATAACAAAAAGTCACAAGTGGAAGCAAAGACAAAATGTCTTAACATTATCACCTTTGAAAGAATGCATTGATAATTAAGTATAAGTAATGGTGGTTGGAAGACGGTGTCTGCAGGCAAACACATTTTGCCTGCAGTGGTTAGACTGTCAATCATTGTACAGCGTGACATGAAACTTGTATTACTATGCCACAAGATAGTTATAGTTTTAATGCACAGATACAGAAAATGGTATTCTGGCTATTCAAGTACAGATTAAATATATCAATATGCTGACTGATCTAGTTGACTTCATTTCTTTTCAAGTTTTTGTCAAAAGTTTTTTGCAGTCTTTTTCCTTGTATTCTTAGTAAATGAGAACTGAATTCTCCAGGGTTTATTAGAACTGAATTCTCCAGGAATATTGAGAGTGATACTACCAGTTTTAATCTCTGTAGATCCCCAGAAGCCATGGAACAATTACATATGAAATGAAATAGATCCCTTTAAGATTTTAAAACATGAATTAACTTGTATATGGTTATGCAACGAACAGGATATTATAGAAATGCACTGTGGAAAGTGACTTAATATTGCACTATAACAAATGATCTGATGAATCCGTACAGGTCATTGATTACTGAAGGTGGGTTCCTCTCCCACTTGAGTCAATTAAGCTTCATCTGTGTTAAAAAATTAATCAATTAAGCATGTGCTTCAATAAACACAGGGGTTATATTAAGTCCAGGGTTTTCTATAAGCAATCCTGAAACTGAAGTTCATGCGCTGAAACCTGAATAGGTTAAATTGAACTGCACTTGGAAACTCTAATTCTTCTGTGAATTGATAAAGTAGAAAAGGGTTTTAGCCCCTTTTATTGCCAGTCTGGATGACAGACCAAAGAGGATTAGGAAGGGAACGATTTGCTGCTTCCACTTTTTTTTTTTTTTTAAATCCATACTCCAAGTAGGAATTTTCAGTTCTGCTGTGTCAATTCAACTGTGAACTATTAGCTCTTCAATAAGCAACTTATAGGCTGTACTAGTTTCTGTGATAATTAATACTGATTTCTAATCTTTAACATTTATTTTATTAAATAATTATATGATGACAGTATCCCATGGGTCACATAGATTTTAAAGAAACTATGCTGCGGAAAAGTATAAGACTCAAAAATCACATGATCTATAAAGATTTACCTCTTACCAGCACATCCCTAATTTATGTGGTACAGTTTTTGAAGGGACTTAGAGGCGGTATTTGTAATGGCTTTATCAGGGTTAAGATTTTACCTAGGGTAGTTTTCAAATGTAGTCCAATTCAAAATTATTTGGGTGCCCAACGCTACAAAGGTAGCACATTTCCACTTCTTACCTTGAAGCTATTAGCACCTGACAGAGAAGAAACAACTGGAACTTCATCAGCCAGGAATAACAAGGAACTGAGTTAAGGTTACAAAGCAGGAGGTCACAAAAAGATAATTTTAAATTTATCTTGGGAATGTCCATAACGTCTTGCAATATTTATTACCCAGTAACTTGACATTATTCCATAATGGCAATTTTTTTTCTGTGTGAACCTTGCAAAATACCATGAATCTGTAAAATTACTGAGGTACACTTATGTTGCAGATAGAAACATGATGATAGGGTGAAAGCAGTAGAATTAATAGGTCTGCAAACTTAATGTGATTTTGGGGACAGCGTATTTTCCTGAATTTAAGCTTGTATTTTGAACAGTTTCAGAAGTTCAATTGAAATCATAGATTTAATCATATGCTTAAAACATAATGACTAATGAAAGGAACTGCTACTAAGATGGACAATATATTTGTCTGTACTTTCACTGGAGAAAAGAGAACAATAATACCTAATTATATGTCTCTGTAGTGTTGAAATTCAGGTATAGGAATTGTGAAAGTCATTAGGTAGAGGGAGAGAAAAACAATACAAAACGAGAAAAAAAGCGGTTCAGATTAGTATGAACAGTTTTGCTTGTGGGAAGAATAAAATATCACAGGACTACATTCAATGCTTAGTAAGTTTTTAAAAGATGTTCACTCTTTTTTTTTTTTTGTGAATGTACTACTAGTAAGAACATAGATTGGAATGCTATGTTGTGTGAATAAATCAATGCCTCTTATATGAAGTGAACAGATTTCACATTTCATTTTTTTTTAATTTTAAATAGCATGGCAAACCATCAGAAGGCTCTGATGTTAGTCATTTTGGAGTTTGCAGGGATTTTCAGCTCTTAGATGCCCTGTGAAGTATTACAATAAAAATAAACTTTTTGTTGGTCATGAAGCTCTGCACATTTGGAGCAAATCCAGAAAGAACAGTAATAGTATCAAAGCTCATACAGTAGTGTATTCTGTAGTAGTGCAAAAGGCAAATACTGACTATTGTCTAGAAATCGAAAACCTTTTAAAATGAAGACAAAAACAAAAAAAGTATAGGAAGTCTTCAAAAGATTATTTTTTATTTTTTCTTTTACGATCTGTTTTTCCTGAAATGGAACATAGGTAAGAAACTACTCAAATAAATTGGATGTTATCTGCTAAAATGTATGTTCAACTGTTTTCCAAGCAATATTAAGTACCCAAGCATTTACAGAGTTCTGGTTCTTCATTTCTTCATTTTGCTTTCCATTCTAGATGTTGTAAAGGGAATCACAGAAGTCTATTTATTCCTATACTGATATTTAGTCTTTATTCCAATACTGATTTAAAACTATGAAATGTAACATAATGGTGTCATAGATGTTTTTTTCGTATGCGGTTTCCTTGAGGCACATTGATATAAGTGAATAAATGTAGCAATGCAGCATCAAATTTACTTAAATGAAGTCTTTTCTGTTTTTCCTTCCCTTTTAAAGTGGGACGTTACCAGTCTGACATCATAAACCACATTTTTTTCTATGTCACTTTTACCAAGTGTTACATAGCACCTTGTCTCATATTCACTTACATTTTGTGCAATTTTCTGTATGTATTATTTTAGTAGCTGTTGCCTTTACCTTGCTGATATGTTATATCCTCTTGCGTGTACTGATTTAGCTGCAAAGAAAGGATAGGTCTTTCCAAACTTTCTTGCTGTTACTCCAGTGTGTCTCATCTGCATTTTTATAATGTACTTGAATTTGAAGGACAATGTCTAACATGTGGTAGGTCAGGAAAACAGTGAAAGAAAAGAATAGTAGTTAAATGTGCTCTTATACCTTCTAAAAGATTTATCATTTTCCAGAATAGTCAGCTTATCTGGGAAACTTGTAACAAGAAACTTCTGCCTTCGTGGCTGGAGCATTTGTATACGGTGACATTCTGATTGTGGTGACAATGCTCATCATTAAGACATGCAATCTTGATTTGAAAAATATGTTGTAAACTTTAATTAATCATGATAGCTTTTTCAAATGAAATAAAATTTGACTTTCTGTACCAAACTTCTCCCAAATGCTCAAACTATTTTTAATAATAGTTTTTCAGTTTAACTGTACGTAGTATCACATCTTGCAAGAGTCAATAATAACTAATAAAAGTTCATCTATGCTGATATAAATTACTATCTATACATCTCTAAAATATCATGTAAGAGAAATAATGTCCTTAGAGACAATAAAATCAAAAGCCCATCTTTTTAAATGTTCATCAAACAGAAGAGCTACAGTGTACCTGTTAAATGCAAGCCTTAAAAGAAAGCCACACAATACTGATGCAAGAGAATACTTTTGCAGTTTTATCTATATAATGGTGTCACACAGCAAAGAATCCATGCACTTTCTCTGGTTCATCCAGTTTTGTATGGAGTTAAATGAAACAAGGTAGCCTTGGTATTTAGACAAAAGCAAAACATGAGAATTTATGATGTGTTGTTTAATCTATGTAAATTTTATATTAAGTTGTGAGACTACTTCTTTTCCTTCATTGTATTATTGTTGAAGGCTTAAATTGACATGCTATGAAAAAGTCCATGCTCTGCTTGGTTGCAAGACACTTTGGAGAGATGCCTTGACATCCCACCCTGATGAAGGATAGCAAGGAACTTGTAGTGAAGAAAAAAATAAAAGTTTCATT
This sequence comes from Nettapus auritus, assembly GCA_011076525.1. Taxonomy (NCBI): domain Eukaryota; kingdom Metazoa; phylum Chordata; class Aves; order Anseriformes; family Anatidae; genus Nettapus; species Nettapus auritus. The sequence goes on from CM021766.1 coordinate 115,949,329, forward strand.
ATTGGTTTAAAGTGGCAAAGAAATAATTACAGGAATAAAAGCAGTAGGACCAGTTCAACTGGGAATGTAGGTAAGCCACTTTGGTTTTTGCAAAGAGGCAGCACATAGAAAAAGAAAGTATTCATTAATAAGTTGCCCTTTCCTGCCAAAATGCCAGGCTGCCCTTTTAGTAACAGTTGGAGATTTCCAGCTACTTTGACCTAGTTGTTATTGTGCAGGAAACTGTTCAATATTCCACAATTGGTTTATTTTAAGTAAGAGTGTGTTGAAAGTGGCTATTGAATCACAAACTGCTGTTGATAAAACAGCAACTGGGAACTGGGAGGGAAGGCTAGGCAATAATGACCTTCCTTTTTGTATCCATCCTCTTTGCAGTCCAAAATAAACCCAAAACCACAAATAAAAATAAAAACATGAGTATCATTATTTGTATTTTAAAATAAGCTTAACTTGTTTTTACATCCCTTTCCTCTTACTCACCTTTACCATATGTTTTAGATGGTGGTTACATCAAAAGCTTTGCCTTTCTTCCACAGCCAATTAAAAAAAAAAAAAAGGGAATTAAAAGAAATTGCAATGCACTGAAAGAGCCATAACACACCTCAGGGTATACATTATTAGTAGGCTAATGTGTTGAAAGCACTTTCTCCTTTTGGTTGTCTTGCTTCATAAAGTGCCGTAGACATCCAGTGCATTCTGGTAGCACATAGCTTATATTTGCCTGAGGAAGAGAATGAATCAGAGATCCACCACAGAGGGGTGGGGGAGAAGATGGGAATTTCAGTCATTCAGGGACAGCTTCAAGAGATGGGGACAAACAAGTCCAGCAGACAGGAAAAGAGGCAAAACAACAAATTACCAGTAAGCAGAAATTCCTGCAAAGGAAATGCACCCAACATTGTTTGGATTTGCCATTTCTCTTGTAACCAAATGAGTTGCGAAAATCTGTGGCAAGTTTCTTCTCTCCTAATAATACCTCACATAGTAGTTGTGGCAGGCAGCTGTGAGGAAGGTCTGAAATTACAGCCGTACTGATGGCCTGTGTGGTCATTGCATATGATTGCAAGTGTTTTTGTTTGATTGTTTGTTGTTTATTTGTTTCAGAAAATGAGGACATTACATGAAAATCTTATTAGGAAGAATGTCATTGATGTCATGAAATCAAGCATGAAAAAATATGAATGAAGTACCTTGATTTCTTCTGTTTGCACAGCACTCTGACTTACTGCACTTGAGTGAATTATTAATTTATTTTTATGAGTTTTACCTTTTAAAGCCATTTATAATTACCATATGAAATTTTTAATCTTAAAAAAATTATAACAATTCTACAAGTTGAAGAACTATTTTCTTCATCATACGTATCACTGTAATACAGTGAGCCAAATGATTTTTATTATTATTATTTTTTACTACATTTATGGAATCACTTGAGACAACTTTGATCTTAAATAAACCTACCTTAGAGGAAGATAACATTAAGTACAACTTCCATTGACTTCTTTGAAACTGCAAGTTTTCCCACTCTTTCTGATAGTTCATGAAGGAAAATATTTGGCTTAAGTAGTACTCTATAATTAATTCAGGAATTTGCTGTCAAATAATGGATTTGTTGAGGAATTTGTTTCTGCCTTAAACAGAAATTATTTTTTTTTTCCTAGATTTGTCTAATTCTTCATAACATATAACTTTCAACTTTGCTAAGAAGTGAAACAGATCTCAGAGATGCAGCATTCTTCATATGATCCTGAATTTTACTCTTTACTAAATTATTCTTTTAGGAACCAGGTAAAAATATAGGAATAGAAATAAATTTAAGTAAATTAAGGCTCGAAGGTATAATATCTAAGTATGTGGGTGACACTAAACTGGGAGAAGCTGTTAACTCCATTGAGGATAGAGAGGCCTTACAGAGAGATCGTGACAAATTAGAGAGCTGGGTAATCACTAATGGTATGACATTTAACAAGAGCAAGTGTTGCACCTGGGAAGGGGAAACCCTGGTTATATGTACAGACTGGGGGACAAGAGAGCAGCCAAGAGAGATCCCATGAAAAGGGATCTGGGGGTTTTGGTCAATGGCAAGTTGAATATGAGTCAGCAGTGTGTCTTGGCAGCCAGGAGGGCCAGTCCTACCCTGGGGTGCATCAGGCACAGCATTTCTAGCTGGTCAAGGGTAGGGAGTTGGACTTGATGATCCTTATGGGTCCCTTCCAACTCAGGATATTCTATGATTCTATGACTGATCCACTCTGCTTTGCTCTTGATGCAGTCTCATTTTGAGTGCTGTGTGCGGTTTTGGGTATCAAAATATAGCATAAAACTAATAGAACATAGAACTAATAAAGAATGTCCAAAGGAGGCCTAGAAAGATGCTGAAGAATCTAGAGGGAAAGATGTATGAGGAGTGGCTGAGGTCTCTTGGTTTGTTCAGCCCAGAGCAGAGCAGGCTGAGGGGAGGCCTCATGGTGGCCTGCAGCTCCCTCACGAGGGGAGCAGAGGGGCAGGCGCTGAGCTCTGCTCTCTGGGGACAGCGACAGGACCCGAGGGAACGGCATGGAGCTGTAACAGGGGAGGGCCAGGCTGGGTGTTAGGAAAAGGTTCTTCACCAAGCAGGTGGTTGGACACAGGGACAGGCTTGCCAGGGAAGTTGTCATGGCACCAAGCTTGCCAGAGTTTAAAAGGTGTTTGGACAACACTCTCAGGCATAGAGTTTAATTTTTGGGTGCTCCTGTGTGGAACTAGGAGTTGAACTTTATGATCCTTGTGTGTCCCTTCCAAGTCAGGGTATTCTGTGATTATATGATTATAATTAAATGGTCTCACAGAAATGTTAGTGTGTGTCCCTGAAAAGGCAAGATCCCCTCTACACAAACTGTCTACATAGTCAATGGATAAAAGAAAATGTATTTAAGTTGTAAAGAAAGTGAACCAGTCTTCCTAACTTAGACACTTCTATCTCATTAACTATATAAAGAATGATCTCTAGAGGGTAATTCAATCTCCTTGAATTAAGTTCCTACCTCTCCCACTTCTAATAGGAAATGGCAAGAGGGTACTTTAGCATAATAGCCTACAGGTTGGAAGAGTCACCCTGACATGAGAGACAGGAGTTGTCCTCCATGCTACTTGGACTTCAAGGCTGGCACTCTCTCACCCCTAGCCAAAGGATGTCCAGAGACAGAGCAGGACTGAGGCTCCACTCCCCCTTCAAGACACTGTTCTCATTGAGCCATGTGTGAAATTCTAGCTCATTCAGGGAAGCAGCCCTTGCTTCCCTTGCTGTTTACCAGGAAGCAAGGGTTGGTTTTCTAGGATGGAGCTCTCAATTGGGCTATCCCTTGAGTAGGAGCATTGCTTAAGTGCAGTACAAGTGTGCTTCTCACCTTCAGCCTGATAACCCAATGTCCTGTATCATGGCTGGGTACGCTGGTGTTACCTGTCATGACCAAAATGGACACAGGCACTTCGCTTCCTATACTACAGCACTGCTTTTATTTTTGCAGATTCTTTAACCCAACTTAATTCACAAATCTCATTAACAGTGCAATTCCCCCAGTTGTTTTTGGCCAACTAAAAGGTTGAGAATACAGTGTGGATATGCAGTTAGGAAGAGAGAAGTCATTGCAAACTTCTTCAAGCATGTTTGCTATGAATGAGAAAGAGCAGAAAAAACAGGCCTCAGACAGATGTCTTCAACTGAGCAAGTGAGAATTTTCTATATTTGCGAATGCTATAGTCAGGTAGGCCTTCTTTACCTTTTTCCCTACTTCTCTTTCTCAGATTTTCCGTTGCAATCCACAAAAGTTTTAGAACTAAGAAAAAGTGGAAGAATGTCTCATTTTTGAGTTCAGATTAAAATTCATGCTTCTCTGAAATGCTGTCACATGCATAGGATATGTTCCCCACCATTCTGAAGTACTAAGGCTTCCTAATTCATAGCATTAAAAAATACTGGAAAACTATCCCACATAGCCCTGGGGAAGGCGGATTGTTGCAAAACTTCACCTTTCTTTTCGAACAATGGACTCGTTATTGCTGAATAAAGAATATGAATGAAAAAAATCATTTTCTTTTTTCCTATTTGCCTTTCCATTTACTGTGGCTGTAGCTTTTGCACCATGCAGGTGCACAGACTGGGGAAAATACAAGTTTTATTGGGAATTTCTAGATATATGTGCTTAATATTCCTTTGCTGGAAAACGTACCTACAGCTGCTGTTTAGATTTAAGAGAACTCCTAACATCCATATTATTGATTTAATAATTCTACTCAGGAAAAAAAAGAAAATATTCCTTTTCTCTTATGTGGTACTTATTCATTTGACTAATGTTAAACTCATTCTATAAAAAAATACCATAATGTCTTAGATAAAATGCTGTCATCAGTAAATGATCTAGGCATGAATCTCAAAGAGAGAGAGGTAGTAGCTAGATGTGGGATTGGAATGAAGTTTAGAGAAAGGTGCGTGACTGTGATTGCAGATGTGTGGCTTGGTGTCACAGCATGGGCTGTGTTGTGCAGCTCAGCTGCTCTTATGTTGGACAAAGTCTGCGTTTTCCAGATGATACCTTATATATAAACTCTTTTGCTTATTTAAATGAGCTGTCTGTAAGGGACCATGAGGATATGCATAAGGGTAACCTTACTCAGTTACTGCTAAATATGATACATTTTTTTACAGTATAAAATAGATAGATAAATATACAGATAGATAGATATTTTTTTTTTTTTTTTTTTAAAAAAAAAAAAAAAAAAAAAAAGAGTCATGTTTTCAGTAAAGAATCACCATCTCCCAAAAGCCAATCCTCTCTGAAACCCAAGATGACGTAATTCAGAAATACTGAAATGCTCGAACCTGGCAAGGGTTGTGCTGCTTGGCTCCGTGCCTGCTGGCTAGGCTGCCTCAGAGGTTTAAGCATTTCTATCGAGTGAATCTGTGGCTGTATTGCATTGTGGAAAAGATAAGCTGGAGGTCCCAGCTTATGGAAGAGTGCAGAGAGATGGTTAAAACATCATGGAAGCAAAATGGCAGAATAATCTAAACTCTCTCTAGAAGGAAGAATAAATGAAAAGTTTAATAATTCAAACTTTCACTAGGTTGATTTTATTGGAAAATGTTCACTGACATTCAGACACCTGTTTTAGTGTTTCGGATTCCCTTCCTGCTCTACTGATCTTATTAGTCATTTCTGTAAAGTATTCTGAGATGCCACAAAGGTCTTTCTTATCATGGGTTTTCTTGAGATACTCCAGATGCCTGCAAAGCAACTCTTGAAGTTTACTATTATAAGAGGAGTCACAGAAATGCAAAGGCAAATATGAAGCAAATCTTAAAGGACATTAGCATTATAATTAATAAATATTATAAAAGTGAGCAATGCCTACATAGATGTTTGGGGTTTCGGCAGTGACCAGTCATTTAATTCTACATACTTGTAGATATATATGATATAATTGTTAGGGGGTGTGAATATGATATAATTATTAGAGGGTGTGAATGTATTATGCTTACCATTTGTTCTTTGCCAGGCTGAAAACACAGGCTACTCATAAACTTATATTTTAATAGTGTATGCATTCTATTTAATTCTTTGTCTCATTTCGTAGCAGTAGGAATAATAATTTTAAAGGTATTTTTATTTTGGCATCATACGTAGGGTATTTCAGAGGAAGAAATATCTTCTTAGGCTAACACAACCCATAAGGAGTTGTGGTGTTAAACTTTATTTTTCAAGTTTCTCTTTAAATATTGATAAATTTTAGTATATATGCATATTTAACATCAGAATTATTACTTTTTGCATCATATTAATATAAATGGATCTTGATACAACTGTATAAACATAATCTATAATTTTTAAAATACTATAGAAAATAAAACACTAAAAGATGATTTTGACAAGCTGTTCTAAACAGTTTAAACTGTTAATAAGCGGTCAATGTCTCTAAAGGAATAGTCAGTATACCCCTTCATAAGTGAGGTTTCACTGATAGCAATAGAATATTTTGCAAATTATGTCTGCACCTTTATTAAGCTAGCTACTCTTGCTACAGCAGGAGGAAGATTAGCACATTTATTTACCAAACAGTAACCATAAATAGCATTTTCATGTCACAATGTAATGAGCAGAAGTCAGGAAAATAAAGTATGCAATTTGGATAAAAAGAGAATTGCCCCATGTTCTGAGAGCAACCAGAACTCCCTAAGGCTTTCAGATGGTCCTACCAGTAAATTAAGCTGCCATTCACTTAGATGGTCAGGTTGTGGGCCAAACCTAGCTTAAAGCAATTATAGCTGACTGACCTCTATTTAGTCTTCTGACCTCAAACTCTCTTCCCATTACCTTTTTAAGTTCATAGACCAAATCACAGCACAAATCATAGCTTATGTATGTTATGCTTATAAGGTTTTTAAACACCGAAACCGGACTTGCAGAAACTTCCCGCTTGCTCCTGTTTATAATACTATTCATTTGTTATGTTGGAGTGACTTAAAAGGCAGTGTACTTCATGACCAAGTCATCAGCAAATAATAATATTTAAAAAAAAAAAAAAAAAAAAATTGACTTGCAGCATTACTGATCTGTGTAGTTCAACTGGCAATATCGTTTTTATCTGATCAGAACAGTTACAAATCCACGGCATGTTTTTTCTTCTATATATGAACAGACAAGAAAACTTTACCTCCAAAAATATTAACCTCTCAGTTTGAAAGGTCATCTCGCATGTTTTATGCTGCTGTATTCTTTCCCAACTATCAGAAGACAAGTAAAGTTTATATTAATACTGGAGTTATTTTCAACAGTGGCGCTCTTCCATCACTCTGTCTTTAGCTTCTTAGCAGTTCTTTGTATTGTCTTTGTTACTCTGTCTACTACTGTTATTTCAGTAGTATTTCCTGTAGAGCATAGGGGAATCAGCCAATATAGTTCTGCCTCTTCAAAGGAACATTTTTGACATTATTGTATATGAATACTTTTATCACATAACAATAATAATAATAATAATAATAAGCTTATTTTCAATAAATAGCATGTGAATTCTTATTCCACTAGTCCATTGGAAGAAAGTGCAAGAAGGAATCTCTTGGCAAAATGATGAGATCTTCCTTAACCTAAACATAGGAGAGAAAAAACAGAGTAGAATTAAGTTGTTACTAAGAGTGGGCTCAGGAAGTATAGCATAAGTATGTAGAAATGTGGCAGCACTAGATGAGATTTGCTCAGCAGGGAAGCAGCAAGGATGAAAATAAATAGTTTTCACATACACTAGTGATAAAAGAGACAGCAAGGAAAAGGCTGCTGCACTGCATACTAAAAATAAAATTACTGATAGATGATGAAAAGAATGTCAAAGTATTTAATGCTCTTTTGGGACAGAATTTACTCAAATGGTCAGTTGTAAACAGACAATTTGGCCATTATTAAGTGTGACACAGCCTTGAATAAAGTTGGAAAACTTTACGCTGTCCCACGCAGCCTATTCTTTATGAATAGACATGAATGATATTATTCAGATATTTAATTGCTTTGTTCAGTTTTAAACTTTCCAAACTTTCCAAATAACACACAATTCTGATATATATAATTATTTTAAGTGTCATTATAATACTGTGAAGTTTATACAGCTACATCCCGCACTATGGCAATATATAACAATGTAACCACACAATTGTACTCCTTGTACATCATCCATTTTCATTGCAGCTTGACATACATATTTCACATGTTGTAATTTTTAGCTTTTGTGTTCTTCTATTCATGTAATTGTCCTCATGGACCATTATACCTTTGCTGAATAATGTTCCCTGTTTTTTTGGTTTTGTTTTTTTAATCTTTTCACTATAGTGCTGTAGTAAGCATATATGATTGCTAACTAAAACTTCAGTAGAGTAAGGAGGAAAAATGGGGTGGAAAAAAATGTAAATGTTTAGCTTATTCCAGTAATTTATGTATTTAAGTGTACCTTTGATATTACATTTTATTGTTGAGGCTCAGAGAACTTAACCCACTGATATCTTGAAAAGATGAAATGCTGTTTGCATTTATTAACTTATGAAAACATTTTCATTTTGACTACAAGAACTATTGATATAGCCAAAAAAAAAAATCTATACTTTTGAGTACACAATCTCTTTTACTGCTGAAAAGAAATTAGATAGTGAATAGCTGTTCTGAAATCTGTGGAAACAGATGCACTTTCAATGAAAGATTTTTAAAAAGTTTTCTGGAACTTTATATGCTATGTGACAACTCTCACTCATGCACAAATATGTCATCTTAAAATGGATTAGGAATTTGTATTTTTTTCCTTTTCTTCTTTGTTAAAAATTATTTTAAAATATCATATTTAGCTTAGTATAATGCAGTGAAATCCAATAAGAATTCATAGTTTCATAATAGGTAAGCCTGAAATCCACATTAATGCAAAAGTCATCTTTAAATTTTCTTTTGGTACCTCCAGTGCTTGTCTTAATCATTCTTAATGCCAAGAAACTGATAATTCTGAAAAGGATAATTCTGTTGATTTTTAATTATTCAAAAATTTTCTTATTTAAGGATTGCAAGATCATATCCAAGGAGAGGAAAGTATGCCATCAATTACTATAAGTTTAACCTTACTGTTGTCAAAATAGAAATGGTCTTCAATGTTTGTTTAATTTTTAACAGGCTTCTTAAAAATAAAAATTAAAAAGGAAAGAAAAAAAGAAAAGAGTCTGAACGTAAAAATTATGTGATTTCTACCATGCCTTTTTGGACCATATTGGTCAGTATTTGAGCATTTCAGAAATACCGGAAAATACTTAAGAAAAGTCCACATTTTCCTTCATATTTTACGATTATATTAGAATTCTTGAATTCTCATGAGATAAAATTGGAGATAAATAGAAGGAACGTTATTCTTTAGAAGGGAACTAAATTCATACTTTTCAAGCTAACGGTTTAGTAGCTTTTTGAAAGAAAGAGGTCCAGTCATTCCTACTTAATGCAATGCAGAGTCTGCATGGCAAAAGTTTCTCATTGAAACAAAGCTCAGAATATAGCTGAATACAGTGCTAGAGTTAGTGAGTAAATAAAGTACAGACTGCTGTGAGTCAGACCTATTGTGTGTAAAGTAGGAGGGACAAGAAGCGTTTTATAAAAGAGGAGGACATGACCTTTAAAAATAAAAATAAAAAAGTAGCTTTGTAGTATGAATTGTGATGTATAGTGTGCATTGTAGTGTGAATTTAAATGAATTGATAGCTTTCAGCAGAAATAAGAACTGAAAACACAAGGCTTTTATAGATAACTCAGTGACATATGAGAATATTTATTTATTTATTTAACATAAAATTAAGCAGTTGTATTAATACCTAGTTCATTATCACTTGAACCTAATACCTCAACAACTATTTCATATTATGTCAAATTATTTAAGTAACGCAATACCAAGAGATCTTTTAACTTACTTGCAAGCAAGTTGTTATCTGGTGCTGTCAGCCAAATTCTTTTATAAATATTGCTGTTCTTTCTGAGAGCTCCAAGGGAATAAAAGTGAGAGATTTTTAGACAGAACAGTGAAATGTGACACAATACAACACTAGTTGTTTTTATGTTTTTTGTTGTTGTTTTTTATCCAATCAAACTAAAGTAATATGGACTTTGGGATGATGGTGGGATGATGGAAGATACAGTACTAAACCATACAGAAAGTATAGTATGAAGTATACTATAGTACTAAAGACTACAGAAAAACTCTTCAGCTACATTGCCACTGGTAAACATATTTGTTTATGCCATTGGCAGTTGGAAAATTTACTGAAGTTTGCCTTTAGGAATTCATTTAGACTTGTGCTATAGTATAAATATAAATTGTTTTTTAAATATCAGTATTTACATCTCTACAGGGCATTAGGTTAATATGTTAACCTAATTAATGTTAGGTTAATGTTGGGAGGGTTAATTGTCTCATGTGTTATACATAATTGTGTAAAATTCCCCATTCCTTCTGTCATTTTACTACTCACTTTTTCTTATAAAATGCCAAATTGTGAACTGTAAATGTCTTTACCAAAGTGAGAAGTCCTGAAATAATGCAAACCTTGGCCAACTGTGAACTCTTCATGGGCAAGGTCAGAAGCTTGTTGATAGATTGAAAGAGTAGGAACAAAACAGATTTAGCTGCTGTCTTCAACAAACTGCCTGTCATTCTCTTTCGGCCAAGTCAGACTGAAAAGCTCAGGTTGGCAAGAGGGACTAAATAAAAGAACCACTCAAAAGGTGTGAATAAGAAATTTTGGGGGGGAAAGGGACAGGAGGAAATTAACGAGATTCAGCAAGTGTGCCTTATACAGAGCAAACTGTTGGTGAGAATATAAATTCTGTTGTCAAGTATTTTTCTTCCAGCATATACCAGTGGTGGAAGTTGAAAATTTATTTGGGAACCAAAGCTACAGATGTCTCAGTCCAAATCTTAAAGTGAATTTGTAGGAGTTATGGTTTGCATTTCTTTTTCCAAAGAAGACTGTGGGGACCTAAAATGCCTTGAGAAGATCATACCTTCTAGTGAAATCCCTAAAGAAATATGTAGAGAAATTATGTGAGAAAGTTCTCAAACTGAGTGAAACTTGAAATCACAGGCTGTAGATAAGAAGACTGACAACAAGCCAGGAGACCCACACTAACTCCTACTGTGAGGGAGCAAGCCCCGGCTAAAGAAAAGTTTCTACTTGCAGATCTTCTTTGGAGGGAAATGGTTAATTCAGTGGTTAATTCTAGGCAGTGATGCATTACAATGCTGCCACATAGTAACTTAAGATTCAAGCTTAAAGACAGATTGGAGGAAAAAATAAAATGAAAACCTGGCAGAATGGAAAAAATGTGAGATTAACGATCACCCTTCCCATGAGGAAGCAATGTGTTGGTCATCATCAGTGACTCACTCCTGTGTATGATAAAGAAGTCTGTCTAGTGGCTGAACCTAACATTGTAGGAAGCCTTTTGTCTCCCAGGAGCTTAAATCTGATGGATGTTGCCAAAGCCAAATGACAGTTATCTGGGGCTGCTCATTCATGTGGGCATGGCTGACTTTTCCTGTGACTGTAAGCAGATCAGAAGTGACTATGAGACTCTTGCAGGTATGCAGATGGGGGTCAGAAGATGTTGTAATGTGCTAGTCAGTCCTCCCGGTCATGCAGGAAAAATGTGTCAAGGCAACCAATGCTTAGATGCAGTGTCACCAAAGAGGTCTTTGGCCTCTTTGACAATAGCATGAACGTGCCAGGAAATACAGGATGAAATGGAACTATTTAGCCTGCAGAAAAGAGTAATGTTTCAACTTTATAAAAGCTACACAAAGATCATGCAGTTTCTTCTTTGTTTCTGTAATGGATTACGTGAGAAGCAATGAATGGGATTCTTATGCAATGCAACCAGAAAGAGTCAGCTTAGATACTGGAAAACTTTCAGTGCTATGTGGAGTGGTACTTACTAATAGATTTACTCATAAGGCATTGACAGTTCCATCATTACAGGGTTTTATAAATGGTTGGACAGACAGCTTTTATTTATTCAGTTCAGCCATACGTTTTTTTATTTTGTATCAACATCTCATTAACATATTCATTATCAGTGCTTGTGACTGCATTCAGAAATATTAGGGTAAAACAAACTATGGAAAACATTTAACTAATGTTTGTCCTCCATTTGTTTGGAATTCCATGAAAACTGAAAGAAAATACTGTATACTATATATTGCATTGTCTAACTGCTACATTGTAATGAAATTATAAGTGAAAAGTTGTGGCAAAATGACCAGACCCTGGTGTTCGTGTGGTCATTATGCCACAAAAAGCAAAATTGAAATGTGTATTATCCATGTTATTTAATTTCCGTGAGATATCAGAAAGTATGAAGTCTGTTACTTTAAATCAGGTGGGGCATATGTGATGAAATTTTACCACTGTAATGATCTGGTTTCTGCTGGGAGAATGACATGGGCTTGCTTATCCATAGAAGCATAGAATCACAGAAAGTTTTGAGTTGAAAGGGACCTTTAAAGATCATCTATTCCACCCCCACCCCCCCCATAGGCATGGACATTTTTCACCAGATCAGGTTGCCCAAAGCCCCATCCAACCTGGCCTTTAACACTTCCATAGATGGGTCACACACAACTTCTCTGGGCAACCTATTTCAAATGCCTCACCACCCTCATAGTAAAGAATTTATTTCAAATATCCAATCTAAACCTACCCTATTTCAGTTTAAAACCATTACCCTTTGTGCTATCATCACATGCCCTTGTGAAAAGTCTCTTTCCATCTTTCTTATAAGCCACTTTTAAATGTTGAAAGGCTGCAATAAGGTCTCCCTGAACACCTCTGTTCTCCAGGCTAAACAATCCCAGTAATAACTGTAGTAGTAACTGTGGTGAACAGATGGGCTAGGAGCTGCAGCCCTGATAATCAACCATCTAAATTCTTCCCTGTTAAATACCAATCTCATCACTTCATGTTCTTTGTCACTTGAATACTACATGCATGCAATCCATATTTGTTTTTAAATTTGATTTTTTTTCCTTCATGACTTTCACTCTATTACTAGCTGCTATGAATTACTGAATTTATAACATAAATGCTTTCCAAATGACAAAAACACTCAGTCTTGTTACTTTCTATATGCATATTTCTTAACAAGCACAAATATTTCAATGCATTAAATAAATATCATACTTATATATGATGTTTACCTTTGTGAACTATATATTAGCTTTAGAAAAAAATGTTCCAGCTCCAGAAACCTTTCTGATTGAATCAATGACATTTCTTTATCATATCTAGCACACATTTATTTTCTTCTTCAACAGTATTCAAGCAAGTATTCAAGCATTTTTCACATGATTTTGAATAGACAGCTTTGTGAAGGGGAGTGATCCAAGGTTTTCTTCAGTGTGCTCTTACTTCAAGATCTAATTCTTTTTATTGTCTTAACCTAGTTCTTTTGACAAGTGTAGGTATTTTGAATCTCCAAAGTGTTGGCATTTTGATATCATGATGAGTTCAGGATGTAACAACTTCTTTTGCATTTTGTCATCTACTAAACCAGTCATTATGACCTGCTACTCCTACCATATTCTGAAGTTTAAATGTAATTTTCTGGTGTTCTCAGTCAAACTAAAGTTAAGTAAAATATAATAACTCAATCACATTATTTTAAATGAACTTATTTTGTGAAGTTAGAAAGCTTAGGATCACACAATAAGTTGATTATAGTCTGTGGAAACAAATCACAGATTTCTAGTGCCAAGCTTTTTCTTCCAACTAGTAAACTAGTTTTCCTGATGTATCTTTCTTTCAGCAGTATGAGTTTTGAATACATAGAATTTCTTCTATTTAAATTTAAACATAAATCCTAAGCAAGATTGTATAGAGAAAGGATATAGGAACAATTTAGTAAAACTTACTGAAAAGTAGGGTGAAATTTCAATTAAATCTTTATTTGAATGTTAAGAACATAGAGAAAAATAATGTGTTCTGGAGGCCTCTGGTGGTTTCTGGAATGCAGTATTTCCAGGTAGATATCCAGAAGATATCAAAGGTTTATGTTTAGTATATTTTGAGGGAAAGTTACATAGAATTTATCATTTTAAAAAGACTAACTGGGGGAATCTAGAATTGTATTTCAGTTGGAAGTCTGATACCTTCAAAGGAAGACTAAATTAATGGTTGCTAGGTAAATTACATCTTTACCGTGGAATCTACATATATTTTCTTAACATGAAGTAAAATGGGTTTGAATACCTATGAAGTATTCAGAGGTGCCCAAGAGGAATATATCTCACTATTTAGTGGGTAGTTGTTGTACCGATTATTTTCTCAACCAGCTTTTTTGTTTTGGTTTTTGGTTTTGTTTTTTACTCTTAGTATGACTGAAAATTCAGTTATCATACAGCAATGAGCAAACAGTACTTTGATATCACATTGTCACAGAATTTCTAGGTTGGAAGAGACCTCAAGGTCATCGAGTCCAACCTCTGACCTAACACTAACAGTCCCCACTAAACC
>CM021766.1:115968378-116039613 GCA_011076525.1 Nettapus auritus
AGCTCTGCTTGGGGTTATTGCGCCCCAGGTGGAGGACCCGGCACTTGGCCTTGTTGAACTTCATGCAGTTGACCTCAGCCCATACAGAAATGACAATTATCCAGTTGCAATTAACTACCTGAAAAAAATGTTTCCTGTATCTTGTTCTGAGTCATTTGTTTTCCTATTTATTTATTTTTTTCAATTTTTACTGTTCAAAGTTCTTCTAGTAGATCTTCAATAAGGATACAAATGTTTCTCTATGATGGGACCGTAACAGCCTTTTCAGGCACTGACTTTCAGTTGTTACCGTTATGTCTTTAGTAACATGCATGTAACTTTTGGCATTTTAATGATACTATTAGGGATATTAACTGTAGCGTAAATGATGTGTTTGTAACACAATTATCTTCTGTAAAGAAACTCAATAGCAATATTGTCATTGAGGTAATGCTGAAAATTTTATTTAGGAATAAGTGTTAAATATCACAGGATTCAGTAAATTCATCAATCTGTTAAATAAAACACTTTATTTACTTTTTATTTATAAGTAAATGTAATTGCAGTCCTGGTACTGAAACATCACAGATGTGTGAAGACTAGGTTTTGAAGCTTTTGTCTTTAGGGTTTCCACTGTAGCTTCATGTAATGCGCAGAAATCTGGTATTTCTTTGATTCATCTGTTACTGCTGTGCTGGTAGAGTTCAATGCATCTCTGAGCCCTTCTTGATGAGGAAATGAAAGAAATTTGATGGTATGCAAGTTGGGAATCATAGTTCAGATGTCCATTTTTTCTTTCATAGTGTTCTCACATACCAAAAATTAATAAATAACATAATCTGGTGTATTAATATGTACAATATATAATATAACTCTTTTTCTGAATCAGGTCAAGACCTATTTCAGGATGTTGTGTAATCAACTGATTTGCAAGTTATTGTGTTTTTATTTTATTATTTTATTATTTTTTTTTTGGGGTGGGGGGAGTGTTGTGAGTGGGAAGGGCATTTGTGAGTATTACCAACCATCCTTTATGTATTGAAAAGTATTTATAAAATGTCTGAATGTATTGGCAGCTCACCAAAATATGCAAGTTCTCTGTATATATTATACCACTGGCTAATTCAAGGTCAGTCAGTACAAGAATTTAACAAGGAAGCGTGTGCAACGACAGGGCTGCTTTCCAGACAAGACCTCAAGACTCTCTGGGGTCTTTTCTTCCTCTGTATAGATTTCCAGTTTCCAGATGGATTAAGGTGATCCATGAGAATTTTAAGTGCTAATATTGACCCAGAACCAAGATCTGACTAGTACTGTGTCTGCTGATAGCAAAAATGTAGTTACCTTTCCCTTCATTTTTCCAGCCAAGAGCTATTTCGGGACTTTGTCAGTCAGCTGGTATGGAGCTTGCTGAATCATGCCCAAACTGATTTAATTATATTATTTAAATGCATTTGATCTCTTTTTGTCTTCTTCTTCTTATTATTATTAAGAGATTTTTTAACATTTAATACATGTTGAAACATATATAATCTGGTCATATATATATAATCATATATATTCATCTACAAACCATAGCAAGAATGCTTCAGCCTACAGAGATCTATTTGAAAAGATTCTAAAACAGAGGTCATGTTTATACGTTTACATTATTCACTGTTGGGTCTAAATTGCTGAGATGACAAACTGACCTAGAATGGGTATACTACTAATTAAATTATTAGATTCTACTAACTATTCTGGATAACAAGTCTCACCTTTACATAATATTCATATACTCTTTTTCTTTCTTACAGGAATTTAATGATGAGTTTATTTAGTCTTAGTGAATTTGCAGTCCAGCACATCTGGTCTTGAGAAAAATCTGAGTTAGGCATGAAAATTCTAGAGATCATAGCAGTGTTTCTAATGAATCTTCCTATCCTTTGAACCATTTAGCAGGTAAAATCTGATCAACAAGAAATAGAGAATGGCATCATCCCTGATAAGTCAGAAAGCAGACATAAATGTTGTAGTAAATCATTCCTATGCTTTCCTAAACAGACTGAGAGTTCACTTGGTAGATTGTAGACGATACGGATTTTCAGCCTCAGCTCTGATGCTTACTTCAGCTTGTAAAACCAGCATCAAGAAGTCCTACATTCAGCCCTTAGGCAGTTATACATATATTTGAATCTATGCACTAAAGTATGATGTGTTTCATGTGAATTTTTACATGCTTCTTTCAAATTTTCTCTAATTCCCTGCAGTTGTCAATGCATATATACTCTTAAATAACAAAGTTTCACCACCTTACCACAACTTACATCTCACATTGAGCAAACCAAAGCTTAGCAAGGACAAAAATAGCAAGGACTAACCAATTAGCAATTCCAAATGTTGGTGATATTTGCTCTTTCTTCCTCATTCATTAACATAAGATTATCACAGCATGGATTCATGTGTTGTTTTTTTTTTTTTTTTTTTTTAAAAAAAAATGCTCCAATTTGTGATGATCTTGCTACCTGTTTGCAATCACTTAACATCCCACTGGTATGCACTCTACTGTTGCTTTAATACATGAGAAAGTTAAGAACTATTTAACACATTTACATTCTTGTCAAACTGTTATATTTTAATTAGCTCTTAATGAATATAAGTCAGCTGTTATGAAATACAAACGATGAAGAAGGCTACACAGTCTAAATTGTTTTGGGGAAATCCAGATATAAGGAGAGGATAAATTAAATAGTAAAGAATTATTTTTAATGGAAATTTTCTGATAAGGGAGGATACCTGCAGTTACAAGATATCTACAAGCTGCAAGGAAAAGATAGACCAAATCATGTAAAAGTATGGGAAAATCTGATCTACCATCTAAGTCAAGAAAATACTGAGCAGAAGCTGGTGCCCTCTCATTCCAAACGTTGCCCTTCAGTGTTGGCGATTCCAAAGATACCAAGAGAGAATGGTCTCTTGTCAATTGCTCTATCCTGAAAACAAACATGTACTGTATTATTGCTTCTTCCCGAGGCCCTGCTACGATACCTCAGACCCACACTGTCATTAAAGATATTTCCCAGTACTTCATTAGACCTGCTGAGCCCCTCATTTGCAATGTAGTTTTTCAGAAAATGGGTTACATGGGCGTAGTACAGAGAGACTTTTCAAACAAACAAATGTTTCTGTTAAAATTGTTAAGAAATGGAAAAAACTGGAATTGATGCCCTTAACTCTAAATCATACTGCCCTTAAAATTCTTTAGGGTGGCATATGCCCATTGAAGGGCAGATTTCCTCATCATCTCATGAGGACCCAGTGATTACATTGGAATAGCAGATTTGATTAAAATAAATAGGTAAAAAGGTCAAACAGCCCCCTAATAAATAGCAGTTTTGAAATTATACTTGAAAATCCTCTTATGGGAACTGAAAATAGTTATTGTAGTGCTATTTGCTCAAAGAAAGTCTGAAATAGTAGCTCTTGGAGGATTGAACAATTCAGTTTCAACTGGATGTGAAAGTTTAAAGCCCAGTTTTTGTCAGCTTAATCAGCTGCATTCCAGCAGGGCAACAGTAATAGGGTACAAAAAAGATGATAGCATGAAGGAGTATTCTGCTGGCTTCCTGTTTCTCTGGCATGAAAGCAGTTAAAAATAAAATAAAATAAATAAAATAAAATAAAATAAAATAAAATATAAAAAAAAATAAAATTGCAATCCCATACACCTAAATCCAAAGCCTGCTCATCTGCTCACCCTGGTGAGGAATGATGTCTCTTGTGCTCTTTTTTTGTTTCTTCTGTGGAGCTGGCACAGCCAGTGAAAAATATCCACCTGTAGCAACATCTAGTGCACAAATTAACTAAGTATGGCTATGGTGCATTCTTCTCTTTGTCTCACTTCATATCATCTGCCTTTTCAGTACGCTTTATGGCTATGATGTCCTAATGTATTTGCCCATCTGTGTTTTTAAAACATATCTAGCCCAATGTGTTTGTCTTTCTATCCCAATCAATTATATTTCAAACTATTCTTCAATTTACTTTCTGCTAAAATTCTTTTTTTCGTTTTTCATCTTTTATGAACAGTAATTGCCTAGTTAATAGTCAAACACAGCATCCTGCAGATAGTTTGTTTTTGATCTCATCTTCCTCCTCAGAGGATTAGGTTATCATCAAATCCCAAACTACTTTGTTTGAGGGGTTCTTAGAATTTGCTTCCTAATTGACATTCATGGAATTGAACCCAGATAGAATTAAGCAGCACTTGTTTTGCTGAACATAAAGTAGACACAGGTATTTCTTGTTAGCTTAAATATAGCTTTTATAATGCTTTCTGCAGCTTTGTCTTCAGTACAGAATTTGTTTATTGTCTTCCTTTGTCTTTTTTGTGCACCTCCTGATTTTTATTGCTTTGGTTAATCAGGTCATTCTAAGTAGGTATTCTGCCTGCTTTTTTTTTTTTTTTTTTTTTTTTTTTTTTTTCCTTCCTTACAGTAGTATCTGCAGAGTATTTTATTTAAAAATATGTACATGTGTTTGAAGTGTTTCTGTGATTCTAAATATTTCTGTGATTCTAAATACTGGTGTTCTTTGTTAGTCTTCTGGAGAAAACAAACATTATTCATGTGGCATTAGTCACATAGTGTTGTGTCCTGTTATTGTGCCTGATAATGAATAGTTTTATGATGAGTTCAGTAACATTATGGAAGACTGAAGGAACATTTGTCTTTTAGATAATATATCTCAAGTAAAAGGAAAAAAAAAATCTGATTTAATTTGTGAAAAAATATTTACATTTAAATTTTGATTCCTTAAAGGATCTGTGGATCTGCATTATCTGTGGATTCAATTTTATTCAGGGGATTTTGTAACATGTTGGAAAGACCAGTGTTGGTTTTGGTTTTCTCAAGATAGTGTATTTCATAATCTTAAAGATCAGTGACTCCTGCTATCTAATTTTAGAGCTTTTTTGGTTTTGATGGAATGATCAATATTTGTGTATGTGAATCAGTGCATGTTGTTGTTTAACCCATCAAGCAGCTGAGCACCACACAGCTGTTTGCTCATTCCTCACCCCCTCAGTGGGACGGAAGAGACAATCAATTTTTTTTTATTATTATTAATAAAGTGTAAAACTCTTGGGTTGAGACAGAGAAAGTTTAATAGAACAGAAAAGGAAGGGAAAATAATGATAATAATTATGATAAAGGAATATACAAAACAAGCAATGCACAGTGTAATTGCTCACACACGCACTGGCCAACCACCCAGCCATCCCAGTTTTATTGTTCCGCATGATGCCCTGTGGTATGGGACATCCCTTTGGCCAGCCTGGGCCAGCTGTCCTGGCTGTGTCCCCTCTCAGCTCCTGGTGCACCCCCAGCCTCCCCACTGGCAGGGTAGCACCAGGAGCTGAAAAGTCCTTGGCTCTGTGTAAGCACTGCTCTGCAACAACCGAAGTATCTGTGTCTTATCAGCATTACTCTCAACCTAAATCCAAAACACAGCATGGTACCAACTACTAGGAAGAAAATTAACTCATCGCAGCCAAAACAAGGACAGTGCATGATAAATGCTTAAAGGATTTCTCAAACTAATCAGACTTTATAATTCTTACTTCCAGGTAGAACTGAACTGTTGTAATGAATTTTGTAAATTTTATCCTACTTAAAAATAATGCATTACACGAAATCCTCACATCACTACCTGAAAGATAAACACAATTGTTTTAATTCATCAAAGCAACAAGAATTAAAACAGCTAGGCAATGCAGGTGCTTAGATTGTACTTTAAAAAATGAGATGGAAATCCGTGAATGAGAAAATGATGTTTGGATCATGCAGTTAGATTTCCTAGGAGCATTTAAAGCCCACAGAGACTTCTGATGTACTTCATTTCTGTTAAAAACTTAAGTCTCTATATGTGAATTAAAAAATAAATATAATCAAAGTATTTCATATATAACTGTCTTTCCACTAAAGACATTTTCAGTATTTTGTTTAGAATAGTAAAATCTTGTTTTCTTTCATAACTTAAATTTTTCACAGTATTGGGTGTAGCCTAGCTTGAAGTAGAGGGAAATCCATGGTTTTGACAAGGATTTTAATAGTGCCTACTAGCACAAACAGGGATTTAGCATGCTAGAGTATTTTGTGCTGAATTTAGAAATAAATCCCCAAAATCTTGAACTCTCTGTATTTCTATAAGAAGGAAAAAAAAAAAAAAAAAAAAAAGAGTTTTTCATCTATATTTTATTTTGAGAAATTTTGTAAGATGGTATCTGCTGAAGTGTCTATTCATTTTATTTTAATACTTTGTCCATGGAGTGCCATAGCTCCCCGAATCCTTTCCCTTATAAGTTAAGGAAAGGAGGAAAATGAAGCTGATGCACATGCTTGAAGGGAAGTTGGAAATGTTCTTATGACACTTTTAATTCAAGGTGCATTTGAAAACCAACTAAAATTTCTTGCCAGCATATTCTTGACAGTGAGAATTATCCTTTGATAGCCAAACCGTGGGATGTCAGTGACAGACTTAAAGACTTGCTCAGTATTTGCATGAACAATGCAAAGAGGTTACCACTGTAATAAATATTCTGTTTTTAAAGTATGCAAAACACAATGTCATTCACAACTCTGCATATAGTTATTCAGAGGTGATATTGTAAACACTGACTTAAGTTCAATGGGCATTCTTCTTTTCTTCTAAAAACCATGTTCTTCCTACCTTTAACTGAAGCAGTGTAAATGTTACATTGTGGTGTGAGGGCATGGTTGGCTATACAATTGAATAATTGTTGACAATGTCTTTAATTTTTATTTATTATTTCTCATTAACCCATAGCTAGAAAAACAATTGTGAAAAGTTAACATAAGAGAGCAGAAAAAAAACCTCTAGAGATAAGTATCTGTCATGAATGCAGATAATAGATATGCTAGGTTTGCTAGAAGGATTTCAGGGCTTAATTTTAAAATAATGATAATATGTTTGTTCTGCTACTAATGGCAGGAATGGGTATGTTCCACACCTAATTCTCCTTGTCTTGAACAGTTTTGAGTCAGGTACCTGGCAATGTTTATTTAGAGGGAGTCAATGATCTGCGGGGCTAAATACAAACTCCTCATGAATCTTCCATCTCAGACTGGGTTACTGCTTACATTTTACCTAGTGATATTGCTTAATGTTTTATATTACTTAAACAATTACCAAAACTAAATTTACACACCTGATTCTGCACCTAGGTTAGTAGGATAAAGTAAGTGATGTTTCAAAGTTTATTCCAGCCCAATTTTTCATCGTTCTCTAAGGAAAGGTATTTTCTTAAAGCATGATGACTTGATGGAAGGCAGTAAATTGGTCTGAATTACTTTTATACTTAAATAATATAGTTTAAATTAGAGCATCTAGTCAGAACAATGGGAAAATGTAGTGTTGTAAAATTCAGAAATAATTTTGTAAATATTCTCCTTTCCTATATTTTGGAAAAGCAGAAAATAAACTACACAGTGACTACAGAAATGTCTCATTATTTACTATGGTTTTCATCCTAATACTGTAGAGGACTTTATACAGTTTGGAAGGAAGTGTCTCATATATGTCTTTAAAACCTAATTTTTATTTTTCTTCCAGTGGTTGAGATCTTAATCTATTTCTTCTTTCACTTTTATAGATTAAAAAAATCAACAGGAATTTTCCAGTAAACCAGCAGGTAAGAAAAATAAAATTTGGGGTGCTTTGATTCAAAATTTTCATTTCATCTGTATTTAATTGTGTAATAGCTGTGCATTATTATAGCTCAAGTGTTTTTGGTAGGTTTTCTTTAGAAAGCACCTTGCTGCCTCAGAATATATATATATATTTATTTTTGTTTTTCTGAAGTCAATATGAACTGGAATGTTCAGTCAAAGTCAGATCATGCCTAATCTTTTCAAGTTAAAAAAAGAAATAATGTTTAATGAACATATATTTATACTCATTTTCTTCAGATTAAATCTTACCTATTTTATTAGAAAAGCAGGAATGGGAGTCTCATGCTTAAGAGAGTTAGCATAAGATTTCATTATTATGAAATCTCTTGTTGAAATGAAAACATAAAAATGAATATTTGTCCAATGTTATGGAGCAGGTAGTAAGAAAATCTGGGACAAACTACATCATCTGATTGTCTCCAGGATCATCCATTGGCAGTCTGATGTTACTGGAAGGCATTGCAGTGCCTTGAGAAAGGTTTCTTGGGACAAAGAGAAAGAGCTTTTTCTTTTGAGAAATGTTTTTTTTGTTTCTTTGTTTGTTTTTAGAAAAAAAAAAAACAAAAAAAGAAAGAAAAAGAAGTAAACCTACAGACAGCTCAAAGTTGAAAGACTGAAATACTGTTCTGAGGTTATATTTTCTAGAGATCATAGTAAGAAAGGACAACAGTCACATCTCCTTGATAAGATCAGCATATATTTTACAAAACCATATAAACAAAGCACAGATAAAAAATTTCAGGTTAAAGCTGAGTACACTGTAAAGTTATCAAAGACTCATTTAGAACATTGTCCCATACCACAGTAATGCCATTAAGTGTACTGTGATATAGTAAATCAGCAGTTGAAAATGTGATTGTTTGTGGTGGGGTACTTAGTACAAATTTAGTAAATTAGACCAGTTCGTTAAGCTTATGTTTGTGTTGTGTGTCACAGCTGTTGCATAATGGGTATTTCATTTTAAGAAACTTAAAATAATGGGAAAAGGAGAACTCTGATTTATCTGGAGGAATAAATTGCTTCCATGTAGAAGAGAAATATGTACAGAACTGAGATGCAGACTAGACTTCAAGACACATTTGAGGAATAAAAGTGCTTTTGCCTCTCTTACACCACATCTTCAGGCAGTCAACATTATATCTGAGTTACATGTCTCTGGTCCAACTTTATTAATATGGAATTTTGCTAAGTCTAACTCAAAAGGCAAGGGCAGGCATTATTATTTTATTTGCTTCTTTCTCCACAAATCATAACAAATGAATAATAATAATAATAGCAAATATTTTTATGAGTATAAATAAAGTTAGAAGAAATTACATAATTACATAATAAAAAAATAGGTATTTTTATTTGCCCTTGATTTTCAGTACTTCATCTGTACTACAATTACTTAGAATTTTAGGAAAAATCACATCCTTGCCTCCTGGTGTCACCAAATGGAAGTTTTTTGCTGCATTCAGAAATCAAAATTAACAATTGCATTTGGGCATTTTCAGAACATTTTATATAACATTGTCTGATGGCAATGGCAAAGAAGTACTCCTATCTCAAAGGAAGGACAAAATTTCTAGTAAACAAAAAACAAAAAAACAACAAAAAAAAAACAGTAATTTCACTGTTCTGATTTTCTCTGAATTTATCTCCTTGCTTTTATTACTATAAAAAAGACAACAAGAATATAAATAAGTGTTACAATGTTCGTTGAAGCTATCATTAATTCAGAGATATCTGCTGGTTTTGAACTCTTGACATGTATGGTCAGTAAAGCATTCAATTCCTTTTCATTAGAATTCCAAAGGGAAGCAAAAATAACTTTTTTGGCTTGAGTAGCTTGTTGGTCATGTTATCTGCCAGGGCAGCCTGTAATTAATGTGTTCTTCTCTCATCAGCATCAATCACTACCTTTGAAAGGAATTACTGTGGACCATTTCAAGAAAGTCAGCCAAAGTATTAAACTGAAAAGAGGAAGGCAGATCAGGACATAAAGTCTCACTGTCCATCATATATTAGAAAAGGAAAAGGCTTACTGATCCATGGATATCTTGAAATTTTAGGGAACATTTGTTTCAAAAGCAGACTCCTTTACTCCTTCTTGGATTTACCCTAAGTAAAGATTTTTTTGTCTGATTTTTTTTTTTTTTTTTTTTTAACTACAGTTTGAGGTAGAAAATAAATTAGGAGACACTTCTGAGAAGAGTCACAGAAGAGTACACAGATGTAAAGTTAATTTCTGTCTTCTGTTATGCAGCAGGC
Source organism: Nettapus auritus (assembly GCA_011076525.1). Lineage (NCBI taxonomy): Eukaryota > Metazoa > Chordata > Aves > Anseriformes > Anatidae > Nettapus > Nettapus auritus. Next base: position 115,978,341 of record CM021766.1, read on the forward strand.
ATTAATATGATATGCAGGAAAGGAAAGTACTTTTTTCTTTGTAACGTTATCATATAATTTATTTGAATATTAAAATATCACCTTGAATATTAATATTATTTTGACATTTATTTTAATTAAATATTTTTTTCTAGACTTTGAATAGCTATTTTTAACTTGTTTCTGCAAGCACATCATGAAATTGAACTCTGAAACTGGTCTGGTTGGGATTTTACTTCCATATTTTTCCTTACAAGAAAGTATTATATAGGTTTAATAAAAATATGTATTTTATATGAAATTATATATCCATATTTTTAATCTAAGATAATTAGTCAAAGTTAGAAGCATATTCCCTTTCTTTTAGTACACCTAATGCATCATGTTCAAAAAAATACAGTAATTAGACAAACTTTGACATAGTTTCTAAGCATCTATAATGAAACTAATAAAGTCGGTTTATTGAGAAACTTCTATTGACTAAGCATTTTTATAATTCTATATTTAATCAGTACAAGTGCAAAAGGATGGTTTGATCATGTGTCTTTTCATTTCTCCCTTAGTAATAACATTTCTCCAGTATATTTTCAATTTCTTCACTGTACATCTTAAACATAGATTCTTGGTAAATAAAAATAAATTTCATTATTTAATTTTTTATTTCAAATATCCTCCTTTGCTAAATATTCATCTGCTAAGGGGAATAATATAGTTCCCACTTCTAGATATTACTATTATATAAAATACTTGTAAAGGTCTTGATTTAACACTTGCATCTATCTAGTAGGCAATTTTTTCCATAGAGTTTTCCATCATATATAAGTGTCTGTATATATATTTGGATTTTAATTAATTGTTAAAGATAAAAGAGGGAAGGCGGTTGTCAAATTAGGGTCAAGGAACTGATCCTATCAGAATGTCTTTTTGAATATAGTCATGATTTAGAGAAGAAGAGAAGCACAGGCATCAGTTGGTACTACATTGCAGATACAAATGAACCTGCATGGGTGTGGAAGTTACTCTAACACTGACAATGTTATCTAAATGTCTCAGTGTTTGTAATAAAGTTAAAAAGAGAAGAGAAAAAGTGATTAACAAGACTTGCTGACCACACAGTGCAACAGCTTTCCTTTAAGGCATTAGTTTTGAAAGTATGTTTTTCTGAGAAATGAGTAGAAAGATGAGATTTATTTATGGGAAATCAAAAGTCTAAAGATGATGAGCACTGATAAGAGTGATAAGTACACGGACAGCATGAAGCATTTAGAAGTTCTGAGAATGGTGTTAATAGGTTTAATAGAGGTGGAAAGATTATTCAAAACATGATGGAAGAGTACCACAAAATGTTTAAGAACATTGTGAGAAAAGAGAGAATTAAACTTTCCCCTTGCCTAAGCTGATATTGGTGAAAAGAACACTTGAAGGTAGTAAAAAATTAAAAAATGAGCAACATTTTGGAATCAAGTAGCATTTCCTCCATGTGAAAGCTACATATAGAACCTAGATATAGAATATCTAATAGAATACCTGAAGTTAATTGAGGAAAAAAAAAAGCTTTTTTAATAATCTGACACTGAAAACAATGCACCTGGGAGGGAGTAATGCCAGAAACAGGTACAGACCAGGAGAGAAGTGGCTGGGGAGCAGCTCAGCAGAAAGGGACCTGGGTTTGCTGGTTGACAGTGGCTCAACATGAGCCAGTAATGTGCCCTGGCAGCCAAGAGAGCAAAATGCATTTTGGGGTACTTTAAACATGGCCTGCCAGTCAAAAGAGGTGATTCTTCCCCTATATTTAGTGTTGGTGTGGCCTTACCTTAAATATTGTGTGCAGTTCTGGGCTCCACAATATTAAAAAGGATGTTAAGGTATTTAAGGCATCCGGAGGTGGGCAACAAAGCTGGTAAAATGGCTGAAATACATGTCCTATGTGGAGAAGCTGGGGTTGCTTGGATTGTCCAGTTTGGAGAAAAGGAGGCCAAGAGGCAACTCCACTGCTCCCTGCAGCTTCCTTATTTGGGGAAGCAGAGGGAGGTGCCAGCCTCTGCCCACTGGGAACCGATGACAGGATGCTTGGGAATGACACAGAGCTGCACCAGGGGAGGGGTCAGACAGCATGAGGAAAAATGTCTTACCATGAGGGTGGTCAAGCACTGGGACAGGCTTCCTAGAGAGGTAGTTAATGCCTCATGCCTGTCAAGGTTCAAGAGGTGTTTGGATAATGCTCTCATAAATATGCTTTAACTTTTGGTTAGTCCTGAAGAGGTCAGGCAGTTGGACTTGGATGATCTTTGTAGGTCCCTTCCAAATGAACTATTCTATTTTTCTATTTCGATTTAAAATTATCTATTATCTATAGACAAAATTTCCATTATACCAAACAGAAAAGCATAAGGACCTCTAAGCAGAGAGGCATGATATTTCAGTGTTTCATCCAGAGTTTTTTTTATTTGATCAGCCAAGATGGAACAGGAAATGTAGGTTTATTTCCTCTTCTTGGAGCTCATCACCACTGTTACACTGAGTGCAGCAAATGTCAGCTCCTGTGAGAGCCATCATCAGGCAGGGGAGTTCTGAAAGACAGCATCAATTTCCCTACTAAGCCTTTCCAAATGGCAGGAAAATACACCCTACCTCAATAAAGCATGTAGTTCACTACCTAATTTCTTTTAATTTCCCAGTCTTTACATTAGCCATGGTGAGTTTGTGAATGTTCTGATCTCAGCTGAAAGTATACTTGGCAGCTTCTAGGAAAATCAGCATTAGGTAGCCCTTCTTACAAAACCTTCTGATTCTTCTTAGTGTAGGAAACCAAATGTATAGTCTCCAACTACTGGAGATTTTACTACACTTTATAACTCTAATTTGCATATCACAATACATGTCTTTTTGATATGCAGTGCAATTCTGTGTTTATAATTAAATCTTAATTCTTGTCTTGATTTCACTTCCTCCTGCACTCACTTGTGGTTTATTAGGTTACCAAATTGCAGTTGGGGAAATCTGAACTTTCTGATTCCACTTATTTTACTCAGCACACTAGCAGTAAAAAGCAAATTTGGTACCTGGCAAAAACAGGGAACTGATTTTCTACTTTCCTGGATTCTGTTATGTTCACATACATGTTGACAAATGCAATAAATGGCCCCTTGCTTTCTGTACTAGAGAGAAAAGAGTCAAGGTTTAAAGATAAAGAATCTGCGCAGAATGGTTCTGTTCTGTGATATTACAAGTACATGATGTTAGGAAATACCTACAATTAATATAAATAGAACTGCTGTATTCTTTTATTTTTCATATGTTTTTCATTATACTATTTAAAGTATCCGTAAGCTATCTCTTTCAAGATCTGAACATTAACCTGACACTGTATCTGAATCTCTGTGGTTTTAGTAGGCTAATTTCCATAGCTGCTGGAAATTCCACCTGTCTTTCAAACATACTGGTTAAACTGACAGCATTAACTATCAAAAAAATACCAGCTTCAGAGGAAATAGAAGAATATAATTTTAATAAAATGGTGTTTCATAGAATCCTGTTTTTGAAAATTAATGTACTTTTGCTCTATGTTAAACAAAGACAGCAAAAATGGTGTAACGCTTAAGGAGGCATATAAGCAGAGCAGATGCGTGCATCATCGTGCATCCTCTAGCTTTCTCTTCTCAAGGTTACCAAATGCTGTAGGCATTACTTTCAAGAGAAGAACAAAGAACAGTTTACTTCCCTGCATGCTGTCTAAAACGAACGTTTTATTTTCCAAGGAAGGACAAGTATCCTAATACTAGGAGTACATTGGTATTCATTGTGTGTATGGCATTTTTTTTGCACAGTGGAGAACACATACGTTATCAAAACAAGGAGAATTCCTGCCGATCTCTCATTGGTTCAAAGGTTCAAAAAACTGTTTTCTGTGGTTATTTTTCTAATGCAGCTGTTGATGTACTCTTTCATATTATTACCACTGCTTTTCTCAGCCACGGAGATTGTTCTGCTCATTCTCACATTTCCCTCTTGGATCTGTAACATTAATTAATCTCTGTTATGATGAATTCAAAAACTATTACCCTCCATCTGTCATCAACGATGACCTCACAGAAAAAGGATAATAGGGAGAAAGATATAGTCCTTAAGTAAGACACTATTTCTTTTCTATTCACAGACATCATAAGTATTTTTGAAAGATTTGTCTTGTCTCCACAGAAGATGAGATATTCTCGTTAAGTAGTCTTAAGTATCATTTTTAAAAAGAATCTTTCCCTCTAGAATTTCCCTACATTTATGGGAAAATAATCAGTAGCTGTCCTTGGCAAAGTTAACAGTTTATAATGAGAATTCATGCAGCTTTAGTACTTCAAGATATTACTTTGGAACTAATATCTTAGCCTATTTCTTACTTAGATTCTTATGTCTCTTTATTGAGCGGTGTTTCCAACTCCACAACTGTATTTAATTCAGTTTTAAAACAATATCATGACATAATGAACTGATGCCACACTAAGGCAAGAAACTGGATTATAACTGTGCATGTCACATTCTGCAGTACTCACGTTTTATGAATCTCAGTGTTTTGCAGCATATTTATGTCCTCGCTGATTTTCATAAATACAGATAGGTATACCCATTTTCTCTTACTTTTGATATCATTCAATAAAAAGAAATACATGCAGTGTTATGAGATAAGCTATGTAATACCACCTTATATTCTGGCTTAATAAGCTACTGCTCAGGTTGATTAAAGTTCTACAGTTAGAACAGTCTCATTTAAAATCACTTCTAAAAATTCTGCTCACTGAGTTTGTTTAATAAAACCTAACATTTGAAAGCTTCATAAAGGAGAATACACACAAATGTCATGGTAGCTGGTTTGCCTGTCACTCAAACCAATGTCCTTTGTTGCAGATGAGTTGCATCTTTATTCCACTTCAAAAGGCAAATGGCATTACTCAGGACTGATCAACAACAACAGAACATCTGTTTTGTTGATAAACATCTGTATGAAACATACTCCATATATTATTTTTATTGTGGTGTAATGACCTCTGAGATGATACTGCTATTTTATTAATATTTTAAAATTTGAATGATTAAACAGGATGTTCTACTGGAAGATGACATGCTATCAAAGAAAACTGTATCATTATTCTAATAGTACTTTAAGGATAGTGGGTATGTTAACTCTCATTTGTGTTTTGGTGGTGTGTTTTTTCTTCTGAATGTTGCATGACATTTGAATTAATAGTTTTACAGTATGCCATTACTGTAGTTCTTCACTCTCCACTTTGCATCTCTTGACTGACAGTTAGTGAACTTTCATGTCCTATGGTACATCTGCTCTATCACAATCTGTTGTCACAGTAAGAACTTGATCAGGTTTATTTTGAAGGAAAATCTCTAAAATGAAGCTTCTATTGTTAAATGTTTATAGAAACACACAGGGGGAACCGAGTTCCTGCTGTTAAATTAAGCAGAAGTACACAATAGGGTGTAAATTATACTGTGCTAATTTCCCACATTGAATTGTCAGCCATTTATGGCACTTGGCATGGATTATTACTCCATAGCTTAAATCTGTGAAATGCTTATTTTGCTTGTTAATACTTATTGGGCTTTCTGTAAATAGATATATAAAAATATATTTTGTTTGTTGGATAGGAAATAGTTATCACAGAGCAGTTTCTTTAAGTGCCTTAGATGCTTTTGAGACATTTTCTGTTATAAAAACTGTTCTTCTTTTGGTCAGTAAAGGACTTTTCTTTATATTGTAGTTCAGAGTAGCTGTTGGGCTTCAGGACATAAGCTCTAAAAGGACAACATGCACCATTGTTACAGAGTTTTTAGGTTGAGGAAACCTACATGTTGACTTTTGAGAGGAAGGTCAGACTGCTTCTCAAAGATAGTGGGTTACCTGATGAGATAGATAATATTCATGTTGTGAGTTACTTGATGAAGTTATTGGATAGCAGTGCTTATATCCTGGGGCTGCATACCCTATAGCTCGTGAGATGATGGAAGTAATTTGAACACCTGCTGGAAGTGTAGATGATAGAAAAGAGTGGTAAGATCAAGTTCTTATTTAAATCTCAAACTACAAGTCTCAAGCTGTGTATCAAATTATTTCTGCATATCCAGCAAATACAGTTTTGCCTCAAGTATAGAATTCATCTCTTATATATTTTTCTCATTTATTTTCTCTTATTTTTTTTCTGTACAAACTCTTTCTTTTTTTTTTTTTTTTCTCTCTCTGATATTGATGTCACCACCTGAAAAGTCTTTTCAGTGAGGGTAAATTTTGAATTTTGCCTGACCATATTTAATGACTATGTCCATGTTAGATCTGTATTCAGATTTTAGTTAATACAGGGAAAACTGGACTGTATTCTGAAATGAAGGCTTATATTGGACAGGAGAATTAGGGAAATACGTTTATGTCTATTTTTGGGGTGACAGTCATAGTTTAAAACTATTGAACCAAGTGGACAGCTCAATCTACTGCTTTCCAGATTAAGGAATTCTTACAGGATCGGATTGCCATGTAAACTCCTCTCAGATAGATTTGGGCTCTTTCTGATCTCACAGGTCTTGCATATCTTTCTGGATAATGTCATAGATTCAACAGGAGCCTCAAGTTTTAGCTTGATGTTTTAGTTCGGTGATGAAACATACAGGTGTGATGCATTGACTATATGAGTGCAATGATTGCTAGGTTGCCATGAAAGGGTATGCCCTTTAGCTGCTACTTTGTGCAAGAATATAATCTTAACAACAGTATTATTTTATTTCTTAATAAGTTTGATCCTGCTTGTACATATCCAGGGTTTTTCTCAATCAGATATCCTCCTAGCAGATTTAGGCTAAGGAGGCTAAATTTAGGCTAAATTTCCTTGTTTGTCATTATCACAGAAGAATATTTTCAGTTTTGCTGAGAAGCATAACTGTGTACCTAGGGCAAAATTGAAGAGCGAGAAACCACTAAGTTTAAACAGAAACTGAAGGCGTTGCTTTTGTTGCATCGTTTTATTTCTATATTCTATTTACATGCACAACATACATTTAAACTCTACTTTAAGTCTCTACATTTATTTGTATCTGATTTTTGGCCACTGATGAAGACGGATCCATAAATTAAATAAGATTGTGAAAGGGATTCCTGCAATTTAAAATTAACAAAAGACAGGGTTTTCTTGGTGGTGGATATTTATGATGTCTGACACTGGCAACATGAGTACTAAATGTTAAATCAAGAAAGGACCATTTAAAATTCTAATAGAATAGATATTTGCATCTTTTTCTTGTATTTTATAGTTGGATGGGACTATCCAAACAGTCTACCAAAGCAAGAGGACAGAAAGCAACTTTGAGCATCCTTGTTTAGAAATAGGTGCCTTCAGTGATGGGTATGGGCTGCACCTCTCTGCTGTCTTACAAGGTTCTGAAAGATGGTAACAAACTCAGAAACAATGAAAGCAACAAAAAGAGAGAAGTCAAGTCACTATATCCATGAAAGATATAGGTCATGTTTTCTTTAAACCTATACTCAGAAATAGTGGGTACAGGAAAACTCTTTATCTTCTCTAACCTCACCCTAAATCAAATATGGACTTAATACCTATGGCTTATCAGATACAAATTTGTTCTTTCTGACCATTTTGGAATTTTCATTGGAGGCCAAGGATGGAAATAAAAACAGTGCAATCATTTAATGTAGTGTCTCTTATTACCTCAAGCAAGTTTAAATTTTCCCAAGAATAACATTAATTTTAGTAGATTAGAATGAAGGTGATCAGTAAACCAATACAAGCATTACTCCTTGGGGAATTGTATCATCTAAATAAATTAATTGGAATCAATGAAGCATATACTTTCACTGTTGATCTTCTATTGAAGGAGCACTTGGGACTCAAAAAGCTTAAAGAAAGTATTTCTAATTAAATTTTATTTCAAGAGGAGAGGTGAATACACATTTCATTGTTTTTCGTTCACCAGTTTTATCTCTACATAGATCATCTGTGCTTCCTTTCTTACCTTGTGATGGTATCATACCCTGTGAAAGTAAAACTACTTAATCTTCTGATTTTCTAACAATAGTGTATAACTATTCCACAGAATTCTGTTTATTGATCCTTTCCTTTTCATTGCAATAATAGTCCATGGTACCAGAGATACAGTTGCCACTTGAATTTCAGAAAAGAAGTGATTCATAAAGTAGTGCAAAACAATTGACAATGTTATTGATTTGGAATGCAGAAACATCTCTTAGAAATTCATGATATAAGAACACCTTTTGTGTTCTTTTAAACAGTTACATTACCTGGTAAGGAGATGCTGTTTAGCAAACGATACATAGATGCTGTATGTTTAGCATGTAAGAGAAGTTTTGATTTCAATTTTATAATTTGGGGGAAAAAAAAATATTAAGTCCATATTATTTTATGACACAGCAAATAGAAATTTACTAACAGCAAATACGCAGTTCTCAGGAGCTGATGACTGAAGCATATATTTAATTATTTTAAACATTTTTCTTGTTGGAACATCTCAGTGTTGTTGAGTTTAGAACCAAAAAAAAAGTGCATCTTTCCTTTAAAATAAAAATCATTATGAAAATTGTGCAGATCTGGAGAGGAGAAAGTCCCTGAAGCAGTAGATAGGCAATGTTGGGGCTGGGAACCTTCACAAAGTCCCAGGCAGGTGTCTGGCTTCTTCCAGTTCTCTGTCTAATGGCTCTGGTGGCATGTAAGTTGCTGAGTGTCCAGAGAAACTCTATCCAACTGACATTTTCAGTGTATCCCAAAGTCCAGCAAGATTTTGACACAATTTGCAATTTCTGTGCTGCTTTATTTCAAATATACAGTTGGAAGTCATGATGCTGTAGTGGTTTTACTCGGGTGGACCGCTCTCTCACTCCCCCTTCTCAGGGAGGAACAGGGAGAAAATACAATGAAAAGGGCTCAAGGATGGGGAGATAGCTCAACAATTATTGTGATGTGCAAAACAGATTCAGTATAGGGAGAAAGTAAGATTTATTACCTATTACTAACAAGATAGAGAAGTAACAAACAAAGAAAAGAAACCGAAAGCACCTTCCCCCCATCTGCCCTCTTCCACCTCCTCCCCCCAAGCAGTGCAGGGGAACAAGGAATTGGGATTTGTGGTCAGTCTATAGTGCTTCTTCTCCGTCGCTCCTTCTTCTTGGCCACTCTCATCCCCTGTGCTGTAGGGTCCCTCCCATGGGATGCTGTCCTTCCCAAACTGATCCGGTGTGGGCTTCCCACAGGCAGCAGCTCTTCAAGAACTGCTCCAGATACAGGTCCAAACCACGGGGTCCATCCCTCAGGAGCAAACTGCTCCAGCCTGGGTCCCCCACAGGCAGCAGCTCCTGCCAGGTCAGCTGCTCCTGCGTGGTCTCCTCTCCACAGGCTACAGGTCCAGCCCAGAATCTGCTCCAGCAGGGGTCTTCCACAGGCCTCCGTTGGTGCAGGTCCACCTGCTCCACCGTGGTCTCCTCCACAGGCTGCAGCATGGAACCCTACTCCACCGTGGTACTCCACAGGCTGGAGAGCTTCAGCCTGCTTCACCATGGTCTTCACCATAGGCCACAGGGGACTTCTGCTCTGGTGCCTGGAGCACCTCCTCCCCTCCTTCTTCACTGACCTTGGCACCTCCTGCAAGGCTGTTTCTCTCTCACTCTCCCAGCTGCTGTGTGGCGCAGCATTTTTTTTTTATTATTTTTGTTTGTTTGTTTCCCTTGTCTCAAATATGCTCTCACATAGACGCAAACAACATCACTTATTGGCTCAGCTCTGGTCATCAGTGGGGCCCTTACCTAATGTGGGGCAGCTTCTAGGTTCTTCTCACAGAAGCCACCCCTATGGCCCCCTGCTACTAAAACCTCACCATGTAAACCCACTACAGCTGCATCCCATTACTGTTTTAACAGCCTACTGTTTATCGTACTTACTAAGCAGAAGCACTAGTCGCTTATTACTCCAACCTATTGCTCCCACAAGCCCGCCCTATTGGCAGTGGTGAGATTATATCTCAACTTCTCTATCTCCTGCCCCTCCTGTTCAAGCTAGTCTGCCATTCAAAACCCAACCCAAGACAGTGGGAGAAGAGAACATGCAAAAAGGAACTGGATCCCTGAGAGGATGCAAAAAGGTCATGAAGTAGACGTACCTTCTGTGAGAGGAGAGACTTTTGGCTAAGTATTAATTAAAAGTTTACATCTATCAATTGTTTGATAAAATTCCTGGAAGTCACTGTCCACTCTTCACAAGGCCTTGAAATATTTCATCAGGATCTCTTCTGCAGCCACAGAGATGGCTGCCACAGGTTATTTTTCACTTTGTCCCCCGTGGGGGAAGGAGCCAGCCTGTCCCACTACAGAGCTCCGTGGATACAGAGCCTGTGTGTGACACTGAAGTTAGAGCTTTATTCAGGACTTAAATAACTATTTTAGCTTTGTGTTAACTTTTTAACTTTGTAACAGCCTTTGTGGGGTGTGTTCCTCTATGTTGTTCATAATGGTGGAATGCTTGCATTAAAAATTTGACTGAGTGGAATTAAGAGAAAGCTGATATTATTGCAAATAATTGTTAGCCAGTAGCCCCTAAGACTGAGCTTTTCAAACAAAACAACAACGTTCAAGGAAATACTGAGAGATATTGGAGGTAAAATGAGCTATTGAAAGGTATCACCCCTTTGTCAAAAAATAATTAAGTGTAACAAGAGTTCAATAAATGTTGTGAACTACACTCCTAATTCACTGCCAGAAGCCATGGGCATCCTATGTAAGCCTATGTAAGATCCTTCAGGATAGCCTAGGTTCACTTTAAATATAGGAGAACCAGACAAATTAAAACAAGCTTTATTCTAACAAAATAAGAAAAAAAATAAAAATCTTGATAAAAATTGAGTTATGAAGAGAAGTGTGAAAATAGTATTATGTAAAATCTATTGAATATCATGTTCTTGATCTAATCATCCCCTAAGGTTTTCCTCAGCTCCTGGAGGAGGGATTTTAAGAGTAATTTCCCTCTACCTTGCTGTCTTTCAAAGTGGGAGTGCATTCTGGTTCTCTTTCTCAATCCAATTGTACTTGGATATACATGTTTATAAATTAATATTTTAAAGTAGTCCAGAATGGCCCCACTTCTATTTCTTTCTTAATAATAATTTAGGAAGATTTTTATTTAAGAGTGTGTAAGAATGCAAGTTATAAATCATTACTTTAGTCCTTTACATGCCAACTTTTCTAGTCTTTTTGTGAAGTCAATAGAGTTACAATTACTTACTACTTTTCTTTTGCATATGGCATTATTAAACTTTTCTGAGGTTCACAATACCTTATAAGTTAGAAGGATGAGGCTATATACTTTACATGGTTGGTTTCTGCAGAGACTGTATGTAGCGTACAGTTACATATGGATACACATACGTAAGCACTGTGGTATTTATCAACTCTGTTTTCATCTGACTTATAAACTTCTCTTTCCCCTTCTCCTCAGTCTCATCAGGAACCTTCAAAAAACATAGCCATTTTGCACCCTGTTAACAACTGAGAAGGTATCATAAGATTCATCTTTCATGTCTTGATACCTGCTTATGAGCAAAAATAGAATCCTGCTGTTTCCACTCACGAGGCTGCCTTACTTGAAAGCAGACTATACTAAAAATTCCTTCTCAGAATGCATTTTTAGGTTGAAAGTCTGTAGTGAGAGGTTTGATACACTTCCCCATTGAAAATGAAGGTTAATGAAAAATGGGTAGGTTTAGAGAATCCTGGACTGCCACAAATGGATTATCAAATGTGAACATTTTGTATGTGGCACCCTGGGCACCCTGTATACCAATGAAGAATAGCACAGCATTGTAGTAAGAGTAACACTGAAGGTGGTTTGCTAAGAATACTAAGTCATGAGTACTCTGTAACAGATCCCAAGACTGATGACCCATGACTGATCAAAGACTCATAGAATCATAGAATAACTTAAATAAGATGAGTTATTCTAGGTAATCTGCTCAGAAACCCTGAGACCCTGCTCGAAGCATGGTCAATATAAATCATGTTGCTCAGGAATTTGCCCAGTCATGTTCTGGGTATCTTTAAGAATGGAGAGTTCATAACATTTCTCACCAAGAGGAATAATTCAAACTTTTCTGTAGTTTTAATACCAAAAGGCATCCAAGCTACTTTGATATATATTTTCTTTGCCATAATGCCACAATGTGGACATACAGAATAAATGCCTTTCTGTAGACCTAGCAAGGTACACACTGTGGTTTTCATTTGCAGGTTATTCGTTTCTATAAAAATGGATTCATTTAGTTTTCAGGCTGCTGTAGTTGAAGCTCCAGGCTCTAAAAATAGGTGAAAGAAAAACAAGCAGTGACCCATAATGTTGTCTCTATTTAGTGGTGGTGGAAGACGAATACTCTTGGACCAAGTTGTTAAAATGCTGCAAGTTTTATCCATTCAACTGCATTTTTTTAACTTTTAAAGTTGTCTTCATCAGCCATTCAAAATCCATTAATTTTTTTTTAAAGCAACGTAACAAAATTGAGATATCTTTAGCTTTGAAGATACTCCAATAGATGCTTTGTGTCTAAGACATATGAAATAAGAATAACTGAAAACCATTTCCTAATATTGTTCATCTTGTTAGATTGACATGCACTGTTGTTTGAAACAAAGAAGACAAAGAAGAAAGTTCAAACAGATGTTTCTGCAGGAAAAAAAAAAAAAAAAAAAAAAAAAAAGACATTTTAGAGGTATTTTTAATTTTATTTTATTTTTTTCGGTTAGTGATTTTTTTTATATGTGACAAAACTGGGTGATTGTCAAGAATTTTTACATCAGTTTTTCAGGCTAATGATTAACAAAACAAAACACACACAAAAAAACCAATCCCTTCTATTGGTCTTATGGAGTCAGTAGAAAGTAACCCAGATACTCATGAAAGTTTTCAGAATTTTGTGTTCTGTTCCTCCTATTTTTGATTATTTTTTTGTATATAAATATATATCTTTAACTTAAAGGAATAATATTTTCTGATGTTTCTCTTAAGGAAGGAAACAGAATGTAATCCTTATAGGCAAAATTTATGGATTTGGTTACAATTTCTCATTACATGGTAAAAACTGAAATATAAACTGAAGTTTTACTGCATTGCTCATTTTTTTGCATATCAAGACAAATAAATTTTTCTGTTTGGAAATTAAGGTTAATTAGATTTATTGCTTAATGATCTTAAAAACTGTGAATTCATTAGACAAAAGATTATTTGTTATAGTTAATGAATGATAAAATTACATTAGGGAGTGATTCATTATTGCTTTGAACATTAACTTTTTATATTGCCCTTTTATTTTGCATAATATTAACTGGCATCAGTAAAGTTGTCCCACCAAAGGTACTCTGTGGAAGCACCAAACACTTATTATCTGGAGAGTTGCACATTATATGGAAGATGTATGTGGCTTTCAGTTGTTTCTGATTAATCCAGTAGTAGGTAAAACTTCTTCATTAGCAAACTCCCTTCTTTTAGTAAACTTTGTTTCTATGCACTGATTGATGGTTGCTGGAGAAGAAGCCCAGAAAGTTTAATAAGAAAATTAAATAACTAGCCTTGCTTAAAAGAAATATCTGTGCCCACTAATAGCTGTAGAGAAATGCTGACTACCCAACAATGTCACGTATGATTTGCCATCAAGTTTCTGATTGCAGCAGTATTTAATCTTTGAAGGATTATAAATATTATTATTTTTTTGAATTGTTTTTAATAATTACTTCATTATGTACATTTCTGAGCATATGAATATTGGTTTAAAATAGTGTCTTGTTGTAATAAGAGTTCTTCCACAGATGCAGTTAAGTCTGAAAAAAATTATCAACTTTCCTTGAACCTTGAACCTTTATTATTATTTTTCATAATAAATAAATTCAACTAACCATGACCTGACCTTTCACAGATCTTCTTTCTCACAGCTTAATAAAGCAAAATCACAGTGCTGATAAGGACAACAAAAAAAACAAATTAATTAAAAAACCTGTCACTGCTTCTACTTCTTCAGTCACACTCTTTTCATTGAAAATGTAGAAAACTTATTTGTACATTTGAAAATGAAATTTCACCCCTTGATGACTTTTTCTTCTTTCAATTACGTGCATCAACTTCTTATTCAAAAATGAATGAGTGAATGAATCAAAGGCAGTGTAATTCTAGTCTAAATTCATTCAATTGTTTTGGGAAATTTTATGCTATGTTTATTATTCTAGGATTTTTTTTAGATATTACTATTCTAGTATTGATAGTAACTGTGCTCCCTGAGAGCCATTAAGAACAGTTTAAGCTTACAGAAGTCTTTTTCTTTTGGTGACATGATAAAACAGAAAATAATGCTTCCTCTGTAAACAGCAAAAGACATTTTTCCAGCATTAGTAGAACTTTTACTCAGTTTGTACATATTGTCATTTAAATGAGTAAGAATGTAAATTAAATTTTGGCTCCCTAATAATCTTCATGCAATGAATAACATTTTTCCATGGAATTTTGATTTGCTTTCATCAGAGGATGAAGCACGTAAGCATTTTATTTTAAGCCTAAACAGTTATGTCTGCACTTCTGTTTTCATGAATGGTTCAGAATTTGATCCCACAAAGGTATAAAATATTTTTTAGTTAGGTCTCGTGAAGTCATTGTTACCAAAAATGGGACATTGAAAAAATATTATCCCTTACCACGTATTTTCTATAGACCTAGACATTTGGGGTTCTCCCATATTTATTGTTATTTTCTCCTTTGCATCTTTGCATCTTGGATAGAGCTCAGTAAGCAGGCTTTCAGGATGTGAGCAAAGCAGCTGCACAGGTAGGATGATCTCACAGAGACAGCCAGATAGCCTAAATTCCACCAGTCCTGTCCAAGTTCTGCTTACCAGTCCTTGTCAGAGAAACCGAAAATGGAAATCAAACCAATATCTGGAACCAGGCATTGAAATCTAATTGAAAACTACTCATGAGGTGAGTTAAGAATGATAATAAATCTTTTCATAAGTGATTCACTTGCACTTGTACCTGAGAAAGAGGAATATGTCACTGCTATTTGCTTGTTGGCACCATGAGAAAGTCTGAAAGACACTGTCTAGTGACTTGTAATGTTCAGATTTTTTGTTCATTCAGCATGTCAGTCTAACCTGACATGACAAAAATGAGTGTGACCCATTTTACATGCGAAAGGAGAGGCCACACCCTCCACCTGGATTGAAATATTTATTTGGCCACCTGAGCACACTGCTGGCTCATATTCAGCCGACTATCAACCATCACTCCCAGGTCCTTCTCTGCCTGGCAGCTCTCCAACCACTCATCTCCCAGCCTGTAGCTCTGCTTGGGGTTATTGCGCCCCAGGTGGAGGACCCGGCACTTGACCTCAGCCCATCGTGCAGCCTATCCAGATCCTCCTGCAGAGTCTTCCTACCCTCGAGCAGATCGACACAGGCACCTAACTTGGTGTCATCTGCAAACTTACTGAGGGTGCACTCAATGCCCTCGTCCAGATCATCAATGAAGATATTAAAGAGGACCGGCCCCAGCACCGAGCCCTGGGGAACGCCACTAGCGACCGGCCTCCAACTGGATTTGGCTCCATTTACCACGACTCTTTGGGCCCGGCCATCCAGCCAGTTTCTAACCCAACGAAGCATGCGCCAGTCCAAGCCAAGAGCAGCCAGTTTCCTGAGGAGAATGCTGTGGGAAACGGTGTCAAAAGCCTTGCTGAAGTC
Source organism: Nettapus auritus (assembly GCA_011076525.1). Lineage (NCBI taxonomy): Eukaryota > Metazoa > Chordata > Aves > Anseriformes > Anatidae > Nettapus > Nettapus auritus. Next base: position 115,994,100 of record CM021766.1, read on the forward strand.
AAGGTAGACCACATCCACAGCCTTTCCCTCATCCACCCAGCGCGTCACTTTGTCATAGAAGGAGATCAGGTTCGTCAAGCAGGACCTGCCCTTCATAAACCCATGCTGACGATCAGGGTCCTCCACCTAGGGCGCAATAACCCCAAGCAGAGCTACAGGCTGGGAGATGAGTGGTTGGAGAGCTGCCAGGCAGAGAAGGACCTGGGAGTGATGGTTGATAGTCGGCTGAATATGAGCCAGCAGTGTGCTCAGGTGGCCATGAAGGCCAACAGCATCCTGGCCTGTATAAGAAACAGTGTGACCAGCAGGGCTAGGGAGGTGATCGTCCCCCTGTACTCGGCTCTGGTGAGGCCGCACCTCGAATACTGTGTTCAGTTTTGGGCCCCTCGCTACAAGAAGGACATCGAGGTGCTTGAGCGAGTCCAGAGAAGAGCGACGAAGCTGGTGAGGGGCCTGGAGAACAAGTCTTATGAGGAGCGGCTGAGGGAGCTGGGACTATTTAGCCTGGAGAAGAGGAGGCTCAGGGGTGACCTTATCGCTCTCTACAGGTACCTCAAAGGAGGCTGTAGCGAGGTGGCGGTTGGTCTGTTCTCCCACGTGCCTGGTGACAGGATGAGGGGGAATGGGCTTAAATTGCGCCAGGGGAATTTTAGGTTGGATCTTAGGAAGAACTTCTTTACCGAAAGGGTTGTTAGTCACTGGAATAGGCTGCCCAGGGAAGTGGTGGAGTCACCATCCCTGGATGTCTTTAAAAGACGTTTAGATGTAGAGCTTAGGGAAATGGTTTAGTGGGGACTGTTAGTGTTAGGTCAGAGGTTGGACTCGATGATCTTGAGGTCTCTTCCAACCTAGAAATTCTGTGATTCTGTGATTCTGTGATTTTATCATTTATATTTTAGAGCCTCAAAAATTTGTTACATGTATACTGAGTACATTTAGGAGAGGAAAAAAAACACTGCATTTATCAAAATGTAAGTCCTAAATATAGTCAAGTGAGTGGGCCTTAGAATAGATGATATTTACTTTCTTGCCACCTGAGTGTTAAGCTTTATGTTTGGAATTCAGTCACCCTGGATTAAAATTTTTATATTTTATATTTAGTTTATATTTTTGCCTGCTTTTAAGTTCAGTAAGTTAAAATGAATAAGCAGACATTCAAATAAGTCCATGTATAAAAGATGTTTTTCTCAGAAAAAAAAATCCTACTGGCTACAGTAGCAGGAGGGAGAATGATGACAGTGTCACAGTGTCATAATAGTTTTTTAGCCAAGTTGCATGAGATCTTCTCACTATTGAAGAATTTGCTGAGAGCTACTCTGTTGAGAGTGTCAGAGAGGGCCTGAAGCTTCTCAAGTGGCCTGTAAAGTGTCTGTGATGGCAGTGGGACCAACATTCCTAGGTGATAAACCTGGCAGCCAAGTGCACCTGCTCAGTAATGTGTTAAATTTGTGTTAAATTGCTCTGAAGATGAGTGATGCGATGGATAAACAAGAGGAGTCTCAACAAGAAGAAATGAGGTGCTTTGAAGAAAATAAATAAATAAATAAAATAATATCTAATTCATGCTATTTACATAAAAATCTATCTTTATAAAAAGAGCTGCATAATGTCTTTCTTGGAAAAAGTCTTCAGCAAAAGAAAAGCCATACTTCTGAAATGCTAGTCAACTCTACTAAAATAACAAATTCAAACTGTAATGAATTTAAAATCCAAGTAATTGTTAATTGGCTTGAATAATGCAAGGAAGGAAAAAAAAAAAAAAGACAATGTTGACATTTTGACAAAGATACACAGTTGCCCAATTAATGTTTAAATTGACTTTAGAAGAATTTATTTCAATAAGCAGATAGTTAGTCTTAAATAAGAAAAATGAGTGTAGCTATTAACATGTATCAGTGGATAGTGAATTGAATGGATGAGATAAAATGTTACCGTGGATTAGTAGATTATGACATGAAGAAGATTATAAGGAAACTGGAAAACCAAATTACAGATCTTTACCTCTTCAGAAAGCTGTCCTTTTTCCATGTGTAGCCGTTACTTTTCAGATCTGTGAAGGGGGTTGTTAATATTGGATAGATATCTGCAAAGTTCCTTTTAGAGTGTTATTCTGTGCAGCATTTGCCTTGGAAATAACAAATTCCAGTCTAGTTCTATTATCCTAATCTATTATCCTTATCTATTATCCTAAACAACTGTCTTATTATCCTCAACAACTGTCTTCACTCTGATTATAATCTTTTACGTTTAAAAGGCAAATATGTTATTTGTTTTCAGTCTTTTTTATCAGTTTTCCATTAGATGGAGTATAAAGAAAAATAATCTTCTTATATATAAATATAAGAAATATTTTCGGATTTCTCTGGTACTCTACTTTTAAAACCCCTAAATATTTCCTTAAATTTGTGTGATGATTTAAAAAAAAAAAAAAAAAAAAAAAAAGAAAAACCAGAATACCTATATGGTACTCTGGTCTGGTAAGAAGATGAAGACCCGAGTTCTTTATTGGAAGGAAATTAATCCATATGGTAGAATAGGTAGAATAGAATGTAAGCTAGATGGTACAATAAATGTCTCGTTTTATAATCTCACATGGAATAATGAGTGAACATGAAATAATATTTTATTAAATAGATATCTAAGATATGAAGGTGATCTTTCTCAGTGGTAAAACACATAGGATAGAAATGAGATTTAACAGAGAAGCACTGAAATGAAAAATTATTTTGCAAGCAATCATTTTACATTTTTATGCATTGGTAATTTTTCTTATTCTAGAGAATCCAAGAATGGTTTGAAGGGAGGGGACCTCTAGAAGTCACCTGGTTCAACCCCTTGCTTAAGCAAAGTCAACGTATAGGAGGTTGCCCAGGAGCATGTCTATTTGCAACTAAACCAAAAAATGGTTAATTTCTAACTGTTGATTATTAATGAGATTTATCTGTCACTAAACATAAGGATGCCAATGATACTTTAAATTAATTTAAATCTAATCTGAATCATATGAAAATTAATTTTTCATTGCTATTTGTCTTCTTTTTACTTGACATTTTTAATATGCATGCTGCTTTATTTTAAAGGACATTTTGAAGATGATAGAAAGTAATTAAGAGGAAATAAAAAAAAAAAAAAAGGTATTTTTGAAAGATCACAAGGCTCTTCACAACCTAAAAAATAGCATAGGAGATATTTTAGCTATATTTACAGTTGAACATTTTTTTTCCTGTCATTCATTCAAACTACCTACCATTAATTCTTCTGTTACTTTTGAAAAAATGTCTTAGGTCTTTTCAATGTAGGACTCTTTTTTGCCAATGACTGCATTATTTTCACACTTTTATTTCCATTTTAATGTGTTTTTCTTATTTTTTTGTTTGTTTTGTTTTGTTTTCTGCTAAAAAATGTCTATAATGAATTTTGAGACTATCATACAGGGACAAGGATATTAAAATCAGGGTAGAAGGAATTATCTGAGTTGCTCATCCCTCATCATATTTTTTCCCTTTCTTATCTGACATATTAATTTGTCTTCTGACTCCATGTTTATCCTGTTGCCCTAGAGCACTGTTTCACGTAATATGAGTATGAATATGAGAATTCCAAGATTAAAAGCTGTCAGTACATCTGTTCTGATCTTTGAATGTCCTCTCTCATTTAAAATCATATAAATGTTACCTTTCATTTTGAGGAAAAAAAAATTGTATTTTCTTTTTACCATTCTTCCTAAAATATAATAAAATTTGTGTTAAAGCTCTGGAGAAATCTCTGAAAATATACAATATTTTTGTTAAGGATATTTAAGACATTTTAGCAATATTTTCAACTGATTTGGAGGAGAGCAACCTGTGGATTATTTTCTTTCTTGACTGGGGTGTCTGTGTGATGTAAATACATACTAAATTAGGAGACTATGGATTTTTGACTCAAGAGAGTTTCTTGTTTTATTTATCATATAGATATAGATTATTTCAACTGTACGTGATTTAGCTCATGAACTATAATAATTTACTGCATCTTTGTTACTCTACCAGCAGCCTCTACATTAACTAATTTGCGTCACCATTTGATTTTGAGAAATGAGTTGCTGCAGGTAAATTAGAAGCTACCAGGACTGTGAAAACAAACAAACAAACAAACATCGTTTAAGTGGAATGTTATCACAAATAAAACTTGTTGGGTCTGTTGATTTCTCCTCCCCAGTTTCATTGATAATGATCAGCAGTTTTTACAGACTCAAAGAAACATTTCTATGATTAAAAAACTAGCCTCATCTTTAAATACTTAAATGTGCATTCTGTCTATTCACATGCGTCGTGTATCCATGGTTATAAACATTTATTTTTAGACAGAATCTCATCAAATTCAACTTCCCAAGTCAAATTTCATCCACAGTTTCAATATGTATGTTCATGAGCCAGGAGTTTGAAAAGTTCAGATGCCTTTCCAAGTAAATAATTTTATTGAGGTTGTTAATAGTCAAAGTTTTTTTGGAAGGCAAAATATTTGTCAGTAACATAAATGTCTCAAGAATGTAGTCTCTATTTTATCTCAGTTATCAACAGTTTCTCATCTTGACTATGTAAAAACTAGCATATTTTATCTAACTTCAGTTCAGTGTGTTAGATAAATTTAGACCATTTTGGGAGCATGCAGTTAAAATAGTTATCAAGTTTTTTTTGTTTGTTTGTTTGTTTGTTTGTTTTTATTCTGTTTTGTCCTGTTTTCCAGAATCTAATCCATATTATTTTAATCCACACATGAATATAAACATGCATTCAAACCACTTTGTTTCTAATTACAATCATACTGCCTTTGCTTAACAGTTCTGCTGTATGTTTAATAGTTAATTAGGTATTTAGTCTGAAGGAAAAATGCATTTTGTTAATAAAACCTTAGTGCAGCAGATTGTCTGAAAAATCAGTCTATTTTCTCCTCATGATCTACAGAGGCAAGAGAGCAATATCAAATGGAGAAATCGCCTCAAATTTCATGGCTGCTTTAGTATTACGGCAATCAAATGTGAAATATCAACACATCTGCACAGCATGAATGACTGTGCCCTGTTATCCTGATGAATAGGAGAAGTAGAAACTTTCAAAAATGAAGTATCATCAGGCAAGATGATATCTTACCGTGTCCAATTTTAAAGAAACAAATCAGAGATGTCACAGAATCAATTCAGTTTAATTAATTTCAAAGCATAGATGTCCTAATTCCTAGAAATTAGAGACCATTCATTCTCTTTCAATTACAAAAGGAAAATGTATCAAACTTCTGTAAATAGTACTACAATTTTCATATTAAATTTACTCCTGTATGTTCCTCATCTCAGTCACTAAGCTCTACATATTAATACCAAGTCCAAAGGATTGGTCTCTGTATGTTTCTTGCATTGATTAACGCAGAAAACAGCAGAAATAAAGGAAATCTGAATAAACATTGAACTGAAATAATTTAAAACTTCTCTTGCTCTGTCAGGTTGTATTTCTGATTATTTTTTCATTTAGGAATTAATAACATTTCAGAAAATGTGGATTTTTTTTTATTGCATGGCAATGTAGTGTTGAGCACTCTGCTTAATTCTTGAGTATTGAGGCATGGCTGTCTTCTTTATTTTGAGTCTTACTAGCTTTTTTCATCACTGAACCAGCACATACTTAAACAAACGTTAGGCATTGAACCCAAGATTATATTACAGTATTAATGTTTGCTATTAGCAATTTAATTAAATATTTAGGTTTTGCTGTAACTCTTAGAGGAATGGATCTGCTCCCTGTTTGTCTACAGACCAGAAAATACTTACTAAACTCTAATAGAGAGCAGTAGTGCAGGCTTTGTATATGGGGATTTGAAAAAGCTATGAATTTCCAATATACAATAACATCCAATGAAAAAAAAAAAAATCTATTTTCCATGCAGAATTATTGATGAAAACCCTCTTCTCAATAGCAATTAAATAAACTTGTGTAAATTGCTTTTTAAAAAGTGTGCAACATACAAGATCTCCTTACAAAAAAAGAAACATAATATATTAATTTAAGTACATGTATACCATTGGTAAGCTTACTAACTAATTGACTGTTGATACGATTGTAGTTATTTTTCCTAGACTGGTTTCCTTACATTTTCATTATGGAACACACAGAATATCAGGTCATTTAAGACAAAGAATGCTCCATACCTAATTAATGTAGAAATCAATTTCACAAAGAGGTGTAAAAGTAAATCTATTCCCTTAGCAGCAATGTATGAAATATGAGTTCATCTGTTTTCTATAAAAGGAATGTACACATGGCAAACTGCAAGTTGTTTGTTATTATTCATTAGCATGTTTATAAATCAGAATCTCCATGACATTTCTACTCTCTGTTCAGATGTTCTCTAGAACCTGGCATAATAATTACACATACTATGTTTTACTACTACATACTACCTTAAGGATTTGATATTAAGTTACTCAAACTTAATAGGTGGATAGGTATGGAATTCGATCTTAAAATGGGTTTGAATAAATCCTAGTTTGTACATCTGTTTCTGAAGAACTGCAAGTAGTGATAAGAATTAATAGTATTCTGACTACTTTTTAGCACCATTCAAAATAGAATGCCTGAAAACACTGTTAATTCACTATGCCGAAGCAAAAGGGGTTCAATACTCCAATAACTGAATTCTGAATGTGTTCAATTGGTACAATGTTCAAACTATGTGCTCCAGAATGTTTGCTTTATCAATATAAGATAAAATAAGGCCCCATGTATCTATCTGTTTGTCTTGTATCTGAAAACTTTTAACAGTTTCTTGATTTTGCATTCCTGCCTAGTGGTTCCTTATACTTCACTTGCATTAAATTCATCTGATGTGATTTGTCAGCAAGTATTTAGAATTACTTCAGAGAGCTCTTAATGAGATAATAGAGACAACAGACATCTGCTAGGTATGTGGCTTAGCTGTTTTGTTGTTGCTAGAGCAATAAATAGTTCTGAAGTATTTTGTTGTGGCTTTCTTCATATAATCATGTGATTGTAAGTGAACTGCCAATATACCATATTGTGGCAGTGGTTCAAGGTTTGTAAGATCTGACAGACATCAGCTTACTTGCTTGAAATATTTCCAATTGATTTGAAGAAAATGTCTGACGAATTTGTCAACATTATTGATTTTTCTGTCAGATAGTCTACATGGGCTGGACAGAAGAACGGGAACAAGACTCCCTTCAGGATCGAATGTACACACCAAAGTTTCTAGCACTGAGGGGATCTTCTCTGTATAAATTTATGGCACCTCCAGTAAGTATATTTCTCATGCTGAGTGGGCATAAATGTCATTAAATAAAATAGTTTAACGTAATATCTTCAATGCTTTCACATTCAGATATCACTCATTGACCTAACAGCATTGCAGCACTTCCAGCACTGAAGAGTTCCAGGGAATGTGGTATAAAAGTGACAAAATAACTGTTCATTAGGTGACTGTGCAGCTAACAAGCACATCTTTCCCCCTACTTATCTGAGCACTTAGAAAAATACAATAGAGATCTATTTGTGCTAAAAAGAGGCTTTTCATTTCCCTTTGGCAAGCAGAACAAGCCTGAAGCAAGTTGGTAACATTTAAACTAAACTATAATTCTAAAGGCAAACTGCTGAGATTTTTGGTAATACCAAAGCTTTTTGCATGCTGTGGAAATGGCAAGGCTTGCCACACATCATCTCTGTCTGTAGATTTTATCCTGAATATAACTTTTATGCAGCTTGACAGCACCAAAAGGAAAGTAAAGAAGTAAAAGAAACAGTTTACATTAAATATATTAATTGGAATCTGACTGAGAATACAGGGCAAAATTTTAGCTACTGTCTCATACTCAGCAATTGCATTTCACAGTTTTATGGTACATCTAAGCCTCAGTAAATATAGATATCCTCTAGCTAAATTTTCAGCCAGTAGCTAATGAGTCACTAGCAGTACCATATTGGCAATGGGAGAGTAGTGTGAATTCATTTCTTTTTATTGGGTGACTTTTCTGTCTGCTGCTAAAGACTGTGTTGTCCAGATCCAGACTGTACATCCTTCATGTTGGAAGTAGTTCAAAGGTAGCTTACAAGTCTTCATACCATTCATCAGTCACTATTCTTATTTGTTTAGAAGGCATTTAAAAACATAGTAAAGACGTGAAAAATAAAAGTAAATAAGAAAGGAAACCTTCATGTATTCAGTGTTGGTAGCTCCCATCAGTTCACTAGTATGGGAGCTTGCCTCTCCCATCACTAGCAAAGGGAGTTTGGCTGTTGGTGGTGGATATTTTTCAGGGTCAGATTAAAATGACAGATTATTCTGTTAAGCACCTTAATTAAAAAACAACCTTCCTGGCTTTGGTACATCTACTTCAGCATTTGCTGCCTGTCAAGTAAAAAGCCCTCCCTTCTAGACACAATGCTCAATACTTCTGTTGAATACAAAGGAAGATTATTCTTTTGTAAGCACTGTGGAAGAAACTACAAGCCTCTTTACTGAGAATTTATATTATTACATATTATTTCTAGTATTATCTTACATTATTTCTATTATAAGTTTTCAGGTGCAATATATTGCTGGTGGATAAATGGGTAACGATGGTTGATGATTAATGGGTGTGGAAAGAACATATTTATAATAGGGCTGTGAACCATTCTGGTAATCTTCTGCTTTATGAGACAAAACACTGATCCTTGAAGAATATATAGGTCTTGTTTCAGATGAGCTGCATGCACAATATTGTTGTTGTTGTTATTATTATTATTATTATTATTTACCAGATTCTGGTTCATATTCTAAAATAGGAAGACACTTCAAACAGAGAGAAAATCATTTTCTCTTCATGGAGTATGAGGAGAAAATAATGACAAATACACTCTTTAAACGAGCAACTGAGGAAGGATACCTTAAGAGGTACCTTAAAAACACATGTATGTAATGTACACTTGCATGACCAGCAAAATATTCTTCTGTTGCTGCAGCAGGCCTTTTAAAATGACTTTCTACATGCAAACATTTACTTATAGTTATGTTTGCTATTCTTCAGGTATATATGTTCATTTCTTCTAGGGATTACAAAAGATTAAGAACAAACTTTCAATGCTGCAGTTTCAGAGCTTCTAAGTATGGAATGCATAAAGTGTTATTATAAGAAAAAAAACACTTTTAATTATATTTGCAATGTAAGCTCCTTGGATTAAGCTGTTTCTGAACAGAGATGTGCCACCTTTTAACCAAAAAATCAAATTAAACTATATCCCTGGTCACTGCCAAAGTGTAACACATTAGGGAGGCATGTGTTTAAGTAGTACATATCAGCTGCCTCCCCCTGCTGTTTTTTTAATTTATTTGATCAATAATACTTCTGCTTTCCATGTTCAGATACATGAGCAATTCTAATGTATTTTATTTGCATTTTAAACCTTTTATAGAAATTACTTTTTTTTTTCTTTTTTTTTCTTTTTTTCTTTTTTTTTTTTTTTTTTCCTGACATTTCTTGGTACATTTTCTCCTTTGAGTGTGTTGAGTCTGATGGGTTTAATTTTCTTATAGTTTAGAAATTTCAGAGAAAATGAACTTCTATGGAGAAATACCTGTTAACACCTTTTCTCTTGCTATTCAAGCTTCTGAATTAAGGAAAAAAAGTGAATAGAGGAAACAATATATGAATATTCTATGAGTTTCTTAATTCTACAGTTGCTTTTGCTTTGCACATATCTTTATATAGAAGGAGTTTTGTTCTGGCCTCAGAAATCCCCTTAAAAATGCAAATGCAGGAAAGACTACTGAAGAAAGGAGAGTTCAGTGAGTTTTTAAACAAAGCTTCAAATGTCTCTGTGCTTCAGCAGGAATTGGAGTTACTTTTTCTGATGGGGCAATATGACATCAGCATGTATAGCTGGTGCTTTGGACTCAGTAGAGCTGTAGCAAGACTCATCTCCCCATTCCTCTGATCATGGTGAAAAAGTTAATTTCATTTTCTGTCCACAGTAGAAATAGATTTATTTTTTTTGACAAAATATTTTATATGTCTTTTGTCTAAATAGCTGCTTCATTCATAAAAGTTTGTATATTTCCAATATTTCTTCACTCATTTACTCTATATCGAACATAATTTGCTGACTCTCAGTGTTTTGTCACTTCCTTCATTAGATATCTTATTTAATACCCATATTGCAATAAGATGGTAAAAAGTGTATTTGAAGATGACTGCAAACAAATAAAATTCCAATAGATGACACCATATTTTGAATTTTAATTCTTGACAGTGATTTCCTCAAAAGAGATTCAATTTTAATAGCCTGTATACCTAAAAATTACTTAGGGACAGAATTTTATCATATATCACAAAATTGCTGTGATCAAGAAAGTTCTATACTAAGGTATCCAAACCTATATATGTTTTTCAGGAATACTGTGTCTATTCATGGTGATTTTCTCTTTAGATGAAAAATAAATAAATTTGTCTTATGTAATATTTTCCTCTTATGCTGTGGATACTATTTTATGATATATTTTTCAAAGAGCTCAAAGAGCTTTGTATTTTTAAATCTTGAAAAACAAACTTCTTAAACCTCTTTATCTCTTCTAACGATTTTAATGACAGAACTTTCTTCCTTTGGAGCTGGGCCATTGCTCATTACTTCGTCCTTTTTTTTTTTTTTTTTTTTTTTTTTTTTTTTTTTTTCATATAGAACCTCTATTTCTATTCCATTTTGTGTATTCTTCAATCTATTGAGACTGTGACTAATTCTCCTCTTTCCTTCTTGCATTTTTCTTAGAAAGTTATTTATAGATTGCTGTTGAACTTTTTCCAATTAAATATATTAATCTATCCCTTTTTATCTTGTCTAAGTGTTATCCCTTACCCTTGCATCATTTTACTAAGCTCTGTATTTTTTGTTGAAAATAGTTGCTTAAATTTGATAGTGTTAAAAACAGTTGTTAATTCCTGAGAAAACAAGGAGCAATAGACTATTATTCAACTCTCAATTTGCTGGAATTTAGAAGATTCGTCTTGTTAAGGAAAAGAGGAAATGTGGATTTGCCTGTTTCATTTCTTGTTAGTTTTTTCACCTAGATTGTGAGATATATATGGTAAGTGTCTAGGACACTGCAAGGTTGGAGGGTTCTTTTTTGTGGTTTTGGACCTTTGTGAACAATGTAGGTGATTAGAGCAAATCACTTGTTATAAGTAAGTAAGTGGGGAGGAATGGGTCTCTGTGAGCCCATTCAAGGGCTGTATCACGTTGGCATATCAATGCAACCCCCACTAGCATAGGCATAGAGCAGCCTGCATGCAAAGCTACTGGAAGGTACAAGGAAATAGGCAGGATGTCTCCTCAGAACTGTCTGGATGCAACACTCTGGTACCTGGTAGTTATTGCTCAAAATAAACCATACTGGATGTAAAAGGTAGGAAGTTTTAGGGATAGATTATTTATTTATTTATTTATTTATTTTTAATAAACTTAATTCTTGAAATAAAGAAAAATAACTTGCTTTCTTTTCCTGTTTGTTTTTTCCAAGGTCACAACCTGGGATTGGACAAGAGCTGAGAAAACATTTTCAGTTTATGAGATAATGTGCAAAATTCTCAAGGTATGATTAAGAAGTATAAAATAAAATAGCACTTTATCAGACCAGTTGAGAAGCCAGAGTATAATCCTGCAACTAGAAAATCCATGTGACCATCTTGCAGAAAAAGATCAAATTTTATTCCTTTGAAGTCAATATCAGAAGTCCTGGTGTCACTAGATACAGAGCCAAAATCTATAAGGAATATTTTCAAAAGACATTGCAAAATTGGAAATAAACTGATTTTGATTTCTCCATAATGCAGTATGGGTTTTCTACTGAAAAAAAATAAAATAAAAATAAAGTTTTATAGTTTTACTTTACTGGCACATTCAGCCAGTATAGTGTTTATTCTTCTAAATGAGAAGCTAAAGAAATAGGGATCAATTCTGTTGCTTTCAAATACCTTGATACAACTCATGGTTGCAATGTAAGATTGCATGAAGACTGACAGCAGAGTCCTTAAAACTCTGAATACCATTTTGAAAACTTTTGTCCTTTTTTTACCCCCATTTCTTCAGTTTGCCTCAACAGTAATAAATGGAAAAGCCAAATGAAATATGTGTAGGGCCATTATGGTACATTGTATTTAATTTTTCATTCTGAATTCACTCAAAAATAATATATATTGTCTCTGTTTTTAAAGCAGTGAAAAACAGTTTTCCAGATGTTCAGCATGTGGGAAAGGAGAGGAAAAAGATGAAAAGTTGTCTCTTTCCATTCATCTGAAGTGCTTTCCTATGTATTTTATTATTTGTTTATTTATTTAGGTCCAAATTATATAATTATATAATTATATAATTATATATATTTGTTCTTTTCTAAAGTTTCATTTCCTTTTGGGAAAACCTTATACTGATGTACGTACTACATTTCCTAGTTTTTGTAGCTTATGTACTCCATTCCTTTAGGAGGCAGATTAAAGATGGAACAGCTGTAATAAATTCAGAAGTTTTTTTATGTCAGTGACTTCAAAAATAAGAAAGCAATTTTATAACCTAAAAAAAACAACAACAACAACAAAAAACTAAAACAAACAAGAAATCCACCTGCTAGTAATCTGAAGCAGAAAAGATAACAGTTCTTGTACCACTGGTTTGGCTGTGAGGTCTGGAGTCTTGGTTAAGGAGTAGCACATTCTAAATGCAACGTCCCGTCACAGTGGTATGTCCTTTAACTACCAAGTGTGTGTAAACATTGATTCTTTAGCAGTGGTCGTGTAGGGAGAAAATTAACAGAAACAGCTATTCACTCTGTAAAGACATTGCACTGAGAAAGTAATATGAACAATGCTCTTGAAACACAGTCAGGCTTAGGGAGAGATGGAATATCTCACTTTTGACATGCACCTTGTCCTCCTTTTCATTCTCTCTGAAATCTTCCTTTGTTGGCACACTTCTCATTCATTCATTTTTTGCCATTTTCTTTTTTTCCTCTTCTCTGTTATCCGCTGTTTTTGTACACCAATGTAGATTTTTTTTTTTTCTCTTTTCAGCTGTGTAGCAGAAGTTAGTCACATAAGGCAAGAGCTAGACCAGTCAGCCAAGAAGTCAGCCCACAAAGCAGTAAAACTTGAACCAATACCTTTCTGGCACTGTTGTGCAGAAGCACAACAACAACAACAGCAACAAATTTTTTTTTAAAAAAATGCTGTTCTTTCTTATCATTTAGTTCTTCAAACTGTCTGTAGATCCTGTCTTCAAACTGTCCGTAGGGACAATTCCAATTTAAGTGGTATAGGAATATCATTGATGTGTTTCTTTATTATGTTACTCATTCAGTTATTCCTTCCTTGTCTGTAAGGATAGTCAAGCTCATAAGATATTAAAGTGTTTCAAACAATACTTTTTGTCTGCCTAAAAACTCTAAAAAAAATAATTAAAAAATAGTAGTATAAAGTTTACTCCAGTGAAATTATAGCTTCTGACACTGGGGTATTGACCTTCACCTTCTAGTTTTCTATAGCAGATACTGTAGGACTTAAGCATTGTTTCACTAAATGTGAAAGCAAGTGAAACCAGAAAAACAGCTTTCCTTTACTACTACAACACTGAGCCTCTGTAGAGACTCAAGTTTTTGTTAAGCTTTTCTGCCAGCATCACAAATGTCTCAATTTTAGGAATGTGTGTTTCTAGACACATTTGTACAAAACACATTGTCTGCATGGATATTATCAAAGCAGAGACAACTTTTTTAAAAGTTTGGTAGTTTCCACATTGTGTTTCCTTATACATTGATCAGGCTGTTGAGTGTACTTAGAAGGTGGATAAGATATATTGTCTACATGAAGGACTGAATGTGTTGACCAGGACTGCTGCACTATCACTGTGGAGACAGGAGGGATATGGGTCTTGAGTCATGTCTTTGTGAAAGTGAATTAGCAAATGTTATCAGACCACTTACTAATCAAAATGTATCTGCATATCTGGCTTGTTCAGATCAGAATGAGAGGTTTCAAAACCTTTTTTCGTATTTAGACTTATAATTGTTGTATACTAGCATGCAACTTTCACACAAGCACTATAGTATTTTCTGCTGCTGTATCCTGGCAACTTTGATAAATGTCCCTCATGCAACAGGGACAGACCTTACTAGTAAATCTGTCTGAAAACATTTTTTTTTTTTTTTCCTTCTTCCACTTCCTAATTCTAACTAAAATTCTGATGAACTTCTGGTGAAACAGAAAGAAAATATTTAGAGAGACTTAAATTTGTCCTTTTAAATAGTATTGTAATTTTCCTCAGTTAGAGAAACTTGAAGTTTCTCTCTATGACAGAAGCGGAGAATAAGAACTGCCAGATCCTACTGAACACACGTTAATATTTCATTATATTTTTTTTTTAATATGACAGAATACTACTTCTGGTGACAGTAAAATATTAAAAGCACTAAATGAATATTAACGTCTACAGCCAGCAGAGGACTTCACTGATTTAGTCATCAAAAAGTGAATATAGCCCAACACGTTAAAGAAAACTCAAAAATCAGCTGTCACCATGACCAATGTTTTCTTCATAGTTGTCTGCATGTGTGGAGCATATGTCATCCGTTATGTCCATTCCAAAGACTTCTCAGGAACTATATATGAAACTGAAGTAACATTTTCAGTTTTTACAGTTCTCTCATCCTCAAGGCACTTAAAAGGCAGAATCTCCTGCACCTTAATCAGAGATGACAGAGGTTATTATGTGGCTTAAAACTAGTGGATTCATATTTATTATAGACTACATAGTAAACCCCTATTTTGTTGTCACTGTATTCTTTTTTTTTTCATTAGATTACAAGGAAAAGAAAGAGGAGGTAACTTAATTTATACACAACAATTCAGTATTTTTAATGTGATTACAACCTTCTAAATAATCAGATACAACAGTAAAAACTGAAGCATAAAAGTAGATTTTAAAAAGCTCTATTTTGACTTTGAAAAACATTTTTTTGACATAAATTCAGCAAGCAAGGACTGATCCCCTAATATTTGCAATTTAAAAAATAAAATAAAATAAAAATAAAATATCACATTCAAACACTACCAGAGCAATAGTGTATTATTAAAAAAAAAAAAAATCCGTAGAAAGCCATCAAACTACCTTGTAAAAATATGTATATTACAAGTATAAAAGTCTTCATAGTCAATATTTTGGGGTTGATTTTTGACGTGCAAATTAAGTAAAGCAGACTGAGTACTATAATCACATTTTAATTATATTGGACTAAATTATTCATTATGAAATAATGGCAAACATAGCAGTGGGCTATGTTCAAAGGAAAAGGGACGTTAATGAAAATACAAATAACTTTAGGCTTGGAGAAAAGATATATGAATTGATAGGCATAAGAAATAGTTAATAAAAATGTAATAGGTCTGTTATTATGGGGTGCAAGTACCTTAACAGAGAGAGAATAGAGGTCACTGAAGAACTCTTTAACCCTTAAAAGAAACAGGTAACAAGAACAATCAGTAACTAAAGCTAGACAAGTTTAAATTGGGAAGAAATTAGAAATTGTAACAGTTCTGATGAGTGGAATCAGTGGAATAAACTGATAAGAGAAAGTAATACTTTTAAACCACTTTCCTTTTTGTACCAATTGTATTCAGACTGATGCTACTGGGACATCAACACTTAGCATATGAATGAAAATCTGCAATTCATTTTAAACAAGTTTTCTGGCAAGATAATCTGATGATACCACTTCTGACATTAAAATGTATCTATGAATCATTTGCAAAAGAATTGGTGAAAATGTTGTATTTGCTATGAATAAATATTGCTATTTTATTCTGGAAGAATCTTGTTTCACCCAGTCCTCTATTTTGAGAAGACTCATTAATAGCCAGCTAATTCCAATGTTAGAATTGATCAAGACTTCAAAAATTGAAGCCAGATTTAACTGTCTTTAGAAATAAGCAGATGGCCTTGGCCTCTTCAGCACTTCAAAGCTGGTTGAATTGAATATGTCTTTTGGTACCTCCTACGTTTTTGATGTGCACTTAACTTGTGTGCATCTTTTGAATGTGTGTGTGTGCACGTGCATGTGTGTGTATATTTAAAAAAAAAGATTATAGTATCTTTGATAAATTGCTAAGTAACTTTGTTATTTAAGTAATTTCTTGCACAAGGGAGATAGAAAAAAAAAAAAAAGTGAAATTATGCAGGTAAATTGTGAATAAAAATAGAAAATACTACATTTATGTTCTAGCAAGTTTGCTTTGTTTACTTGAGTTACGAATGCTCTTCAGCTTCATCCAAGCATCTCGTTATAATTGTGAGAAAATGTTTTCTATCTTTCAGTCACTACCCTCTGTCTGCAATGTGTTGCGCAAAAGCATTTGGAGATTTACAATAAATAGCATATTTTATTTAGCATAAAACAGGAAGCATATTCAGATCAGTCAGATCAGATCTGAACTGAAATGTGAGGGTAGTTATGAAAAGAAGTCTATGCTGGCAGTATGTCAGAATGGTGAATCATTGATGTTTATATCTGATATCATTCACATAAGTGTAGTTATACTTTTCTTACTATAGTAGTAATTAGGATCAACTTGGTATCTCAGATGACTTGTGTTTCCTCCCTCATTTTTTAGCTGTTAGTGTATAAAGTGCTCAAATGCAGCTACATTATTTTTCCCAATTGAATGTCCTGTAATTTTGTTCTTCATCCTCAATAAGTTACATAACATCTAGATCTCATCTAGGAAAAATAGACATTGTGTTTTGTGGGGAAAAATAATTTATATTGTTGCTTCAGATATTTTTAATAGGAAAAGGAAAATATATAATCATAGGAAACTACATAAAATGTTTATATATTAAGTTTAAAATGAATGCCAATAGACTCATAAATATTTAAAGTGAAGATAGAGACTGTATTTTGAGGTGCATTAATAATATAATTTGGTCAATGGCTAAGGCTTACAACCTTGTATGATTTCAATAAAGTACTTTATGCAAATTCAAAACTGCTTAGGAGGTATAAGTAATGGATCCCTTTTATGAACAGGTTAATACTGTATCTAGGGAACATTACATTTTCAGCCAATTTTGACACTTGTAAAAAAGTGCTAAATTGTTAAGAGTTTCACTTCTAAGTAGTTGAAGTAATTTTATGTCCTGCTGCTCTATATGTTAAATATATTTAATGTTTCCAGAGAAAAAAGGTTCTGTTCCCACTTTAACTTGTATTACAGTTGTGTTATAAGATAACAATAAAAGTAGAAGTCATAGATGTTCTCCTTGTCCACCGGCATTAAAACCATCATTAAGTTGTCTTCAGCTGTACAATAAAGAAAAAACTGTCAGGTGCTAGTGTCATTCAGTACTGAAATAGAGCTCTTACCAAAGCTGTTGAATTTCAATTGTTGTATCCTTTTAAGCGTAGGCAAGTGTGTAGCTACTCCTACCTTGAATAGAGATGTGTACTAAATGACCACATTTCTGACCTGATCTTCCTTTTATTCTGTGATTCTGTACGTGATGTCAAACCACTGAGAAGAGGTTAGCTAAATCCTTCTGTCTCCCACGCTTCAGGTATTTATAAACAGTTATAAGATCTCCTCCCAGTCTTCTTTTCTCCAGGCTGAACAGTCCCAGGTCTCTCAGCATTTCTTCACAGGGAAAATGCTCCAGGCCCAACTTGTGGCCCGCAACTGGACTCTTTCCAGGAATGTTTGAGTGTTGTGCACAGAACATGTTCAGAAAGAAATCTTCAGAACAGTAGCAGTCAAATTTTGCTCAGAATGTCTGTATTTTGCAGTAGATCTTCATTTATTTTTGAGGACAGCAAATGTTTCCTCCCATACCAGAAGCAGACACTGCAGTTACAAAGGATGTATGCTCAAGAACAGCCAAAAAAGGTGTTTCAGGGGCTGGTTCTCTTCCTTTGTATGTTCGTTTGTTTGTATACAACATGGATGAAACAATTTCATAGTTTCTCCTAAATTATTTCACAGAACTGATTGAGCTATTTTAACTGTAAGTTGAACATTAAAAATATCCTTAGGCAGGCAACTAATATGGAAAAAATGATAAGCACAACTGCTTAAATTTGAGAAACTTGTAAACAAAGGGTTAGAACGAAAATATATGAGCATTGCTATCGGTTATTGAAATGTTTACTCTTCTGGGATCTGTTCTCAGTTTTCATTTCCAGCCAATAATGCCTCAGAGTTTGGAGAGGTACGAGACTTTAATAATTCTCCAAAGAGGCCATCAGCACATTTTAAGTTTTTGCTTGTAATTACCTTGCACTCTGATTTTTCTTTAGGAGAAAACAACTACCAATGCTTCTCTGGAAAGTATTAGAATGGGTTTTTGTTTGTTTTATTTTGTTTTGTTGTTAGATGAATTGTCTTCATAGAAATTACTTTTGAAATCTGTCCTCATATAGCATTAAAATGAACACATTTCTGGATGGAGGTTATTAAGGAACAAACACGTACAATTATGGCACTTACTCGGTAGAAACGTATATTCAGACACTTTCTCTGAATAAATAAGTCTTGGAGCCTGCATCATCTTTTCATCAGGCAGAATTGGAAATTAATTTTACATTTGAGCTGAGTGGTTTACCTATTAGATAACAAGGAATGAACATTTCTGTTTCTCTCAAGCAACCACAAAGATGTTTCTAATGGAAATTTAATCAAAACTAAAATTTATCCTAAAATGATTTTTCCCCTTCAGAATGCATATCTTCACAAAATTTGAACATTGAAAAATATTCTATCCATTGTTTTGTTTATTTGGCATTCTGTCTATTTAAATACATATATTTATACAATTGCAACATTTTTTTTCTCATGTTTTTTGACTTTAAAGTTCAGAAGTGTCCAAAAAAAAATCCAAGACATATGCGTTGGTGTTTATTTTTCTTTATTATTTGATTAATGAGGATATGTTGGAGAAAGAATATCTCTTTTTTTTCACTTGAGTGAATCTGTTCCCTGCTGCCTGTAAATGCTATTAGAAACATCTCCATAGCAACTAATGGTGATGCTTGAGAAAAGTGTTTCCAAAGTTTCTGATAAAGAAATAGATCATTAGCATCCCTTAGAAAGAAGTATTTTGTTTATGTAGGTAGAGATAATAAGTGAAAGGTTGCAAAAACAGTAAAATAATCAGGTCACTGATGCCAGCAGGTGCAAAGGCATCAAGTGATTATTTTTTTTTACAGTTACCTTGGTATTATTGTAGAGTCATTCTTGAATTGCTGGGAGAGAGCTTTTTGTCTTCAGAGAATTTAGATGCTAGATTTGAATCTTGTTTATGATAGGACAGATATCTTTTTATTTCAGGAATGTCTAAAGTAGTCAAAAAAAAATAAAAACAGGTATTGTTTATTTTCTCTTTGGTGCATTATTAAGAATTATAGCTAATATTGCAAACATTCATGTTCACATCATTTTTACAGTGGAAATAAAACGTACTTAAATGTCAAGGTATTTTTTTTTTTGTATGTATGTGTATGTAAATAACTCTGATTTAGATGGTTTTGAACATCTTGCACAGATTGTTGCTCATGCCAAAAACTGCTTACCAGTGTAACTAATACTATAGTTCAACCTCCAAATTGTATATTATTTATAACCTATATTTAATAGGTAAACCAGTATTCCTGGCAGTTATTGAGTATCTCCTTTTGTGTAAAAGTCATGCCATGAGCATGAAGCAGGTAGACTAAGTTTTGTTTGAACCTTATAAAATAGAACAGTGCTTTCCCTGACTGTAGTAAAAATTAAGGGTATCTTGCATCTTAGTGAATTTAGCTAAGAGTTAAAATATGAGTATTCAGTCAATCCATCACACATAAAATGAAAAGATCAAAGTAATCTAAAAGGAGCACTGTTGCTTTTGGAGAGGGCAGTATTTTAAAGGAGGAAAGATTCCCTCTGCAGAAGAGAATATGATGTCACTACTCAGTGATAAAGAAGCACTCTGCCTTAATTTGAAAGGACCTGCGTAATGAGCCATGCTTGGTTCCCTGTAGACAAATTTATTACTCTCACTTTCCATGGACATCATTATTAATTAGGCAAGCAGGAATCATACCATACTGTCAGCAGAGATGCTGGATTACCCTGAAGCTGGGTGTAAGCCAAAGACTTTCCTCACAACTCATCCTTCAGCAGGGCTACTTTCCTTCCAGTAGGGAATTAGCATACTGCTACAAGCTTTGTGACTGTTCCTCTTCAGAGAGTCTGTATTAATTCATATTGAGAACATCGGGGACAAATGGTACAGATGATCATTAGCAGTATGAAAGAGTACTTACAAAACAACATGAAATTAGCTGATGTCCATCAGTGAGTGGTTATAAAAATACAGGTTTTCCAGCTTTTGAACTGGATACAACATATTTTAACTGAAGTAACTATTCTGTAAAAGTCAACTAGTGAAGATTCCTTCTTAATTCAGGCTTGTTTTTGAGATTCCTGACAGGTTTATCCTAAACTTGCAGAGTTTAGGACTCCTGACAGGTTTATAGTTGGACTCCTAAGACAAAATTTCATATTGCTGCCTTTCCAAGGACATTTGAACAGCTGTCTTTGAACTTTGTATACATATTGTTTCCTACACCTATCCATAGTATAAATGAAAACATGTTTAAATCTGTGATACGGTATATAGGTTTCCCTTTTTGCATACTTACATATATATACATACATACTTACATACTTTACATACAGCACAAATGAAAACTTAAAGAAAGGTCTAGCAAAAGGGAGCAGAAGCGATACTAAAGAGAGCCTTGCAGAGCCATCAAATTGTTTTAAACATAAACAAAATACCACTAAGAGGGAAATGATTATCTCATTTGTATGGTAAATTTTGTAAAGTAAAATATACTATATATATAGCTGACTGGAACTTGTCTTACCATAGATATGAATATCAAAACCACATATACATACAGATCTTCAGATTACAACTAATTTAAAAAAAATGAAGTTTTTGTTCTGTGGAAAATGTTAATGTTGAGTTTTGTTTTCATTCCAAGTAAGAAATGTTAAGTTCCTGTAATATTTCAAATTATTTTTCTGTGCTATTTTTCTGGTATAAAGGAATTTTGTTTTGAACTTTATTTTTCATCTGTTTTATTACTTTGCATTACTCTGTTTTGTTAATGAGTATATTGTGTATGTTATTTGTCACAATCTGATGTAGTAGTTGAAATATTCTAAATGTTTTGTATGTAAGCCACCAAGAGGAAATACTATTTAGTATTGATTAGATCCTCTCTAAATCCAAGTATGTCCTCATTTTAATATAGATATAGCAAAACCATGGCTTAATTTTCCAAATTCAATTTATCTCTTCTTTCTTGTTTCATTTTCTAGGATTGATTAAATACTTAATAAAATTTAGTACAATTACTGCTAGCAATATTGGTAATAAAATACAAAAGCCTTTATTTAATCACTTCAAAAGACTGTTCTGAGATTTTTGCACTTTTCAAACACATTTTAACAGAGATCAGTGTCAGTATAACTATTAACAGTTCTGTTTTCACAGTTTCTAAAAGAACTCAACACTTTTTCGCAGCCAACATATTCTTTGCAATAGGAAAAAAAGACAGTGAGGATGTGAGTCTCACAGTGTAACTTAAAAGCATCACACCTTAGCTGTACTCAGCTAAACACAGGTAGGCATTCTCGAACCAAGAATTACACTTCCTTACATTTAAAAACAAAGCCAATTAGTTCAATTGCTTTTAGTGACAGTGATCCCTCATAGTTCCAAAGAGTTGTTTCAAAAAATCCCAGTTTCAGGCACAGTTGAATTATTTTTTTTCTCTGTTGGCTATTGTTAAGAATAGTTGAAGATGAGGTTGAGATATTTTTTAGTTTCATCTGAGGCTATAGGTATGAAGATCCTTCCCTGGGAATGATATGTACCTTATACATTAGTTTTGTTAAACTCCATGCTGAATAGGTCCTTTTGATTATGGACCAATAGATCCATTCAGTAAGGTGTAGGTAGCTCTGGGACTCTAATGAATTTCAGACCCCACTTAAGACCTGTTATGCAAGATGTACTGTTACACTGTATGAAGTAGCTGTTCTTTCCTGAAGGAGTGAGCACTTTTATTCATCCAGTTCCTACTGATGGGTTTTGTATTATCAGGTGCTAGATTATGAGTTTTATGTTGCTACACATAGTCACAAGATGAAACATTTGTCATAATGCTGCTGTTCTGTGCACTTTGAGGTGCACTTTTAGTCATATCTGACTAATTCAAGTACATAGCCCTCTCAACACCCGGAAAAAGATGTTAATTTGGGAGAATATTTATTTTCGGAAATGCTGTTTTTAAGATCTAACAACATATGTTCGTTCTGTTTATTTCCATCCATTACTTAATACTGTTGAGGGTAGGACTTGATGGAAGATAGGTAAAGAAGGAGATGATTGCTTCACAACTGTTGGTCTTTTTAAAATCTGAACAACTCAGTTTTGTCATGATGATTGCAAAGAGAGCTTGTGTTGCCTCTGCAGCTGCTTTTTCTAGACACTAATGCAATTTTGAACCAAGAGCATCCATGAGTGCATGCTGTCCTAAACCTTGAGCAGGTCAGTCGTATATGCACTGAATGAAAAGAAAAGAGGAAAATAATGTGTACTTTACCATTGCCTACTTACCTGCTCAAGTGTAATCATTTCATAGAGATTCCTGTTTCATTTATTTCCTTCCTCTGACAGTTTAAAGTTCCTGGTTATCTGCCCCATAGAGAGTTGGCTTGAACAATGTAAGACTTGTATCCACTAATTATGGTCCCATTGGTTTATTCAAGTTGGGTATAACCAGATGATGATGCTGTCCTGCAAGTCCTTTACTGATCTCAACCGTGCCCTCTGCAACTGGGTAGCATTGTAGAAGTTGCACCCAGGCTACATTTATCCAAATTTCCAGAACTGTTTGCAAGGAGAGTTGGTGAGCCTGTGATTTGTGACAGCTGCTTTGCTGTAGTATGGAAAACATTAATTAAAACTGCTTCTGCAAGTGTATTTTTCACAAATATGAATTACATGCCAGAATTTTAGCATAAAGCATCCTCTACTTTTTCAAGAAAAGAAAAAAAAAATGAATAACATTTAAGTTATGGATTTTCTGATTAACTTGGTTATTTTTTTGATTTAGTGCCAATTACAAGTGCTAGTAATCATTAAATGCTATATATTTCTGAAATCTGACATTCTCTGTATGTTGTTATGTTGAAAGTAAAGCCAAAAGTAACTTCTTTCTCCAGTTCCAAAGCCAGCAACCTAACTGCTGGCTTCCAATATGGTCTCTAATGGTAATACGCAGCCGTAGATAAATTTTACAGTGGATTTTGTAAACATTCAAAGTATGGATTTGATTTATCTGGTCTCCATAGACAAAATACGACAGATGGACTTATCAAATGCTTAAATAAATCTCTTGCTTCCTGTTGCCAGCCTTTCAGACTAGCATGGGAGAGTCAAATAGGTCAGAGAAGGTGATCTTTGTGTTCTCATGTGAATAGAAAGTAGTTTTAGAAAGTATTTTTTTTATATATATAATTTATCTAATTTAAAGGCATATAGCTTATAGCAAGTGATTTTTTAAGATATTGAAAAATATGTCAAATATGCTGTTTTTCGGTACCATCCTGAATATTGGGGTCCTGTTTAAAATTCTTTGCGATGTCAGTGTTTAGACCAAAACTCTTATTTTCAGTTCCTCATCCCTCATTAGTTGCTACAGTGTGGCAAAATTTAAAATGT
The DNA here is from genome assembly GCA_011076525.1 of Nettapus auritus. Taxonomy (NCBI): domain Eukaryota; kingdom Metazoa; phylum Chordata; class Aves; order Anseriformes; family Anatidae; genus Nettapus; species Nettapus auritus. The sequence continues at coordinate 116,017,934 of CM021766.1, forward strand.
CATTTAGACATGCTAGGTTTTGAGCGTGGATGTTAGCAATAAAAAATAGTTGATGTATGCCAGATTATATAACTTCAGGTTTTCATCAGGACAGTGATCTACTGGATCGTCGGAAACATTGTTTTGGTGTCCAGTCTGAATCTGGAGAAGATCTTTACTTTTCTGTGGAATTAGAGTCTGACCTAACACTATGGGAAAAAGCCTTCCAGACTGCAACTTTTTTAGAAGTTGAAAGAATACAGGTGAGAACAACTGCCTTCATGATTACCTTTTGGTACATTAATACGCAATTTAAGAAATTCTCTGTCCTTCTGGAGCTCTCAAATTATTATTATTTTATGTATGCAGTTTTGTAAGTCTCCTTCTGATGTTCCCAAGCAGCTTGCAATCTAAAGTTCAGAAGAGACTAGCTATGAGTTATTATGGCAAGATGCTGTTAACTGAAGTTCATGGACAAAAGAAGATGAACAATATATAGATCAAGGAAAAAACAGCTATTTAGATACTCGTAACTGTCTTGTATGTTACTTCATGTGTTACTGGATAATGTAAGAACACCTTGCATTAATTACGTTGTCCTTGCAATAAGCAGAAGTGAGAGTACACTGAGAGCACTAATTAGTGTAAGCTGTACCTCTGATACTTTATTATTTTTTTCACATTTTTCTCATTTCTTGGATATCTGCTCAATTATCAGTTGACAGAGCAGAGTTGGATGACATTCTGGTACAGTTTACTAATGGATTTTTATTGAATATCAGACTGGTTATATTTACAGATAACCATTATTTCTCATGTGGCAAAAAAATAATGTATTTTGATTTACAATAGGAGGAAAAAAAACCCACACAATTATAATTCATCTAATCCTAGTGGTTATTTTAATGTTCAAATCATAAATAATACATGTGGATGGAACGATTTTAGTTGAGGTTGCCATGAGTTCTTCTGTACACACTCCTACAAAAATCCTATTAATGTATTACCCTGTGCAAATATTGGCTAATACCCAATTTCCATTCAGTCATTTTCTGCATCCTCCTGTGAACACCAGCATGACAGTATTTATTATTATTATGGTTGTTGTTTTATTATTATTGTTATTATTATTGTTATTTAGACAACTGTTAGTCTACAATTGTTTATATACTACACCTCTTCTAACCTATAAGCCAACATTGCAGATAGACTGAGCACTAACTGAAAGACATAAACTAACATAGATCCTTTTTGCAAAAGCTATACTGCTGTCAGTTTTAATACATATTACCATCACTGAAGGAGGAGTCTGAGAAGGTTCAATTTTTATCTTTAGGTTGATGCACTCAGCTACCTTTTACAGAAGATATTTTTACCTTTTGAGCTCTGATTGTTGTTCTGAAAAATGTAAATGTAAAAATGTTTTTCTGTATAAAATTTGCAACAGCATATATCCTCTGCTACTAAATATTTAAGATACTTTGTCTTTCTCATATAACTATAACATTATTTGCAGAAGCACTACTGTGCTTTCTGCTACATCAGTAAAAGAAGATAAGGCAATTTTCTCAAGTAACTTTTAGCCCGGAAGCCACTTTGTGTTTGTTTGTCTCTGGTATTGATTCATGCTGGAGCATTTCTAATAAAGTGTTTTTTTGTTGTTGTTTTTTTTTTTTTTTTTTTTTTTTGTTTTATCTTGGGTTTTAGAACTACATTTATTCCATTTATTCAAATTGCTCCCATGTCTTCTAAGAAGACTTTCTCTAAAAAACTTAACCTAAGATTTTTAAGTTTTCACCTTTCATATCACTCAACTGATGTTCAGAGAAGCAGTTAAGAACTCAAAATATTAATTTCCTGGGAGTGAAAAATTATACCATATTTGATAAAGTGGACAAACAGCCGTCTTATGATAGCTTCTCACTGTGGAGCACACACCTATGATTTCACCTTTTTTCTTTATTTTCTTGCCTCTCTATATCCCAGTTTGGAAACAAAATAAAACAAAAACTATCAATTTTTAATATAACTGGCCTTGGTTTCCATATTTGTCTTTCAGAAATCCATTACTGCTTATATGCACCAGTCTGCAGATTCATATAAAATCTGGTTTGAATAAATAGTGTTAAAATTTGTCTCTGAAAAGTTGTTTCATTTCTCTGTGAGAAATAAAAATAAAAATATAAAAAAGGCAAAAAAGGCAGGGGTTCAAAATTAACTGCAAATTTTTACTGAAATTCTGTTTTATGCAGTCATATTCACGTGAATATTCATATTTCATATGAATAATAATACAGATTTGTGCAGGTTTATCTTACTATGCAGTGATACAATTTTGAGAATATAACTACAGCTTAAAACTGCCATTCAGAAGTCTTCAAATATATTGCATATAATGCTATAACCATACAAATAATAGCAATGTTTCTCAACTAGTATAAATTGGCATTAACCTCTGTTGAGAATATTTTTTAAATGTGTCATCATAACTATGTAAGCAATTCTATTTAAACCTAATTTATAGCTCCTGCCAGCTGAACTCCACCACAACCACTCTTTGTCTCCACCGCTCCTTCACCATCACTCTCTGCCCCTGCTCCACGTGGGGTCCCTCCCACGGGATGCCATCCTTCCCAAACTGAGCCTGCGGGGGCTGCCCACAGGCAGCAGCTCTTCAAGAACTGCTCCCACATGGCTCTGTACCATGGGGTCCATTCCCCAGGAGCAAACTGCTCCGGCACGGGTCCCCCACAGGCAGCAGCTCCCCCCAGGCTCCTGCGTGGGCTCCTCTCCATGGGCTGCAGCTTCGACCTGGGACCTGCTCCTGCGGGGGCTCTCCATGGGCCGCAGCCTCTTCCAGGCCACATCCACTTGCTCCACTGGGGGCTCCTCTATGGACTGCAGTGTGGAGATCTGCTCCATGTGGGACCCATGGGCTGCAGGGGGACAGCCTGCTCCAGCGGGGGCTCCTTCATGAGCTGCAGAAGAACTGCTCCAGCACCTGGAGCACCTCCTGCTCTCCTTGTGCAGTGACCTTGGGGTCTGCAGGGCTTTTTCCTACTCCTTGCTCTCCCAGCTGCTGTTGAGCTGCAGTTTTTTATTATTCTTCTTATTATTATTTATTATTATTATTATTTTTTCTCTTTCTTAAATCTGATCTTAGAGAGGCACAGACAACATCACTTACTGGCTTGGCTCTGGCCAGTGGCAGGTCCCTTTTGAACTGGCTGAAAATGGCCTTTATCTGACATGGGGCAGCTTCTGGATTCTTCTCACGGAGGCCACCACTGCAGTCCCCTGCTAGCAAAACCTTGTCATGTAAACCCAATACAGAGAGATAGTCAAGCTGATAATATTTTGGCAGTAACTTGATATGATACTGTAGTTCATGTCATTATAATGTTACAGTCTCTCTTTAGTTAGTTTTGTTTAGAGTATCAAAAGTTACTAATTCATGTTTATAAACATGAAAGAAAAAAAAAAAAAAAATCAGTTAAAAAGGCGGTCCCTTTTCCATGCTGTTTCACCACACTATGAAGAATCATGAAACTAAAACATATAATGAAGTGCGATTATATATGATTGCCAAGTTCCCTTCAAGTTCCTACTACTTTATGCTAAAATTTTCACCATTTCCTTCAAGATTTTTTTCTTGATGTTCTTCTTTTTATCACTGTAGTTGCTTGTTCCTTAATATAGGGATTATTGTGTAAACTACTTTGGAGTACCATATTTTAAAAAGTTGGTCTCCATTGAAGTTGACTCTGAGTGTGAAAGTCTGAGTTATATCTTGGACTAATAGTATGGTTTCCCTTAGCTTCAGAAATAGCTTACAGTATGCTTACAATTTATAATTCTTTCCAGAAGTTAAACTAGGTGTTATTGAGGGAGTAGAGTATAAAGAACATAATACTTTGGTTTGTCTCCTTCAGCCTCTGACCTGCTGAATTATTCATAAACTCAATTTAAGATTCTGTATTGTGTGAATAAGAAACGAATGCTGAAATATATTCTTTTGGGAAGGGGATGCTTCAGTTTTGAAAAGTTGTGGGGTGTTGTTTTTTTTTTTTTTTTTCTTTTCCTTTTCTTTTCTTTTGTTTGTGTTTTTTTTTTTGGGGGGAGGGCTGGTTGTTTTTATTTATGAGCAGTATGTGAGAAACCAGAAATTAAAGCCAAATTTTCACAATATTTTTTTAGCAGTCATTCTTGAAGTTTTAAAATGTATGCTAAAAGTATATGAACTTTTTATAAACTTTTATGAATGAAATTATATAAATTTAGTAATCAAGTCTCCTAGAAAGAATTTCTTCACAGAATCAGCTGCTTCACTGGTAATCTGCACCTTACAATGCAGTTTCTTCCCAACAATACTGATACTGTGCTGTAGTAGATGATATTTCTCAACTAGTTGTGCACTGACTTGCAGAAAGAACCTTCAGTCTCAGAAATGGATAGCTTTTTCAGAGCAACATTGAGCCTAGGCAGATATGTTTTGCTTCTCATAAATGTTATCTTCTCAGTGAGGCTAATAAACCCAGGAAAAGAGCGATGCTTAAGCCATGCTCTTCCAGAGGTAGCCATGCTAGCAAAGTGCGTTGTAGGTTAGACTTCTGCTGTTGAGGTGGGAGGCCAGATGAGTTAGACGATGGTGATGCATATTTTAAATCTGAAATCTGTCTCCTTGATAGATTTAAATTCTAAATAAAGGCTATTCTAAATATCTTGAATGTCTGTAAATAAAAATGTGGATGGATTATGTATCTTTTAGGAAATTGGCAAAGTAATTCTACAAAACCACATATTTTTTGCTTTGCATGATAAATTGAACATTTTTGTTGAATGATGAACACTGATAAACAGTCTTATCTTCTTCTGAGATGTTGCCAAAGGCAATATCATCTTGTTTCCTAACAACACTGGTTTAGGATCAAAGTTTACATTTTCATAGCAGTTTTATGGTATAGCTGCTCCAAGAAAAAACACACCCACTTTTATTTGCTGCTGTGAATACAAATACCATATGACTGTGACACCACAGAGTTGAACCACTGATATTATAATAAAAAAATCTTCAGTTTTTTCATGCCTTAACAATTATAATGATCAAGTGCACCCCTGTACTGTGTAAATTCAGATTTTATACACGTAGTGAAGTACATTAAGTTCTTTCAGTGTTGGAAGAGAATAGAGTAATCCCTTTTCTACCTCCACGGTAGCAATAAGAAGCCTTTTATTTACTGAGGGATGGTTATAGCTTTAAATCACTTTTGTTGATCACATAATAACATATGATTTGTTGTTACTCAGCTTTCTCTGATTTTCCTTTTACAGTGCAAGACATATGCCTGTGTTTTGGAGAGTCATCTTATGGGACTTACCATTGACTTCAGCATGGGCTTTGTCTGTTTTGATGCTGCCACAAAGGTAAAGGTTTAAGACCTTTTTTTTTTTTTTTTTTTTTTTTTTACATTATGTTACTATAATTCCTCCTATTTTCATATAATTTGGGTTAAATAGTACATCCTTGAAATGTATTTCCTTTTACTGTTGTAATGGATCATCTTATGTCAACTCTTGTACTTTAGTTTAAACTTGGGGTGATTTTCTAAATGATGTGAGAAGCTGTATTCTGTTATGTGCGCGTTACCGAAAAGTCAATACCAATGTCAACCTGAGACAAAGTCTTCATTCTTTAATTTCACATGAAAGCCCAGACTGATTCAGTTTGATATTTCTTCCACTGTTGTGTCCTGGTTTTTCAGAGGAAATAATCTTCTTGGATTCAAGGTGATATACAAACTTTAAAAAGAATCTTTCTGTTTTCTTGTTCCATGTGTGTGTGTGTTATTACAGCAACTCCCAAAATATATTTTTAGACATTTTTCTTCAGTTGTCTGTAAAAAAGAGAAATATAATCATACAAATGTTTATATTGAAGTATACTTCTGCTGCCTAACTCCTCTGTCAGCATTGTGCAGGATCCAGAAAGGACAGCCATTCAATTCAACCACTGCCTGTATATCACATGTTTTTCCTGTCAGCCTTAAAAATGCTTTGTACAATTGGTGAAACAATTTGCTATGTCAGGCGATTAATATGCCATCCACTTCTACATTATATTAATGCAGGTCCAAATCTCAGTAAAGTCACTGATGACCTAAGTATGTTTGCATTTGCACTAATTGCCAAAAAGTACTGAAATGTAATGAGTGGAATACATGACTGTCAACTTAGGAGGAATTACATAAAAGATCAGCGCAACAGAAATAAAGTATAGTAGCTCGAAAAAGATTGTATAGGTTTCCCCCCCCCACTCTCCAGTAATACTATAGCAGTGCTTTTGTATGAAGGTGATTTACATCTCCTCTAAAGATCTTGCACAACTCTGATTATGGTAAGACTTCTGAAGACATTATCTACAGTACAAACACAGACCAACTTGAAAGTTGCAAAGTACAAGCACAATTACCTTCATACATGTAAGCATGGCTGAATGGTGTGGTACTCCTTCAGTATGTCCTCAGGAAAAGTACAGTGGATTTCCAGATATAGAAAAAAGCTCTAATAAGGATATAACTTCACTGTGCTGCTTTCTTAAATAAGTCTCTATATCTTTCCAGTCATACAAAATTTCTGGACAATTTTACTGAACAATATTATTTATAATACAGAGTCTCCTTTGCTCTTCTTTGCCAAATACTTTTTTTTATTATTATTATTATTTGATAGCAAAAAGCAGAACGGTATTTCAATTATTAAAACTGACTACTGAAACACTGAGGCAATTGTTAGCTTTGACAACACATTTGCACTTAGCTGTTCTGCCCTCCTCTTCTTGCTGCCCCATGCTCCCCCACCAGCTCACATGGGTATTATTAAAAATACATGATGAACTCCAGCACTAAAATAAATGCATCAAAAAATTGTCATCTAACTTCCACTTCAAGCCAGAGGAGATCTGACTAGGTAGCTAGGTAGTGTTTTAACCCTGCCTGGTAGAAACACTACTTTCTACCTTTCTCAAACTAAAACCACAGTGCACAACAAAGTATCAGAAGATCCACAATTCAAGCTAACTGGAATGAAGCTTTGGTGACTTGATGACAACCAGAGAAAAGCTAAGAAGGAATTTTCCATCTTACAGGTCTCTCAAACTTGAGGAGGGACCTTAATGCATTATAAAAATACGAGTCAATTTTACTCAGTTTTTTCTCCCCCTTGTCTTTAAAGTCATGAAACCACAGAATGAAGCTGATCCTTCTGGGGTGGCATCCAAGCTTGGCATCCAAAAAGTTCTGAAATTTTAAGTCAGGCACTAACCATATTTAGTGGGATTTTGAGATCTAAATATTGTTGAAGCAGTACATGTTTACAGAATCTGAAAGAGGTTTAAGCTGGGTGTGAAAGGATAGCAGATGTGTGGTGGAATTTCTTTTGGGATGGGAAGGACTTCATAGGCATTATGTGGACAGAAGGGACAAGGATACAATACTTCACAAATAGGAGGAAAGACATTTTTTTGTTGTAGTGAATGGACTGTTGTGCATCATCTGCAGCTGACAGACTGTACTGGTCCTCTTTCTTCTCACCATCTACCGTCTACCATTGTAGTGGATAATAGCCCACAAAACACTTGTTGGACCTACACCAGCCTTAGCAATCTCTCTCAGGTGGTACCACTTAAGCTCTGCACTTCCATACAGACTGAAGGGGGGAGTGGGGGACTCCTGCTGATCTGTCAAATTCATCCATAGAAAAGGAGCTGTATGTTGTGGCACGAGTTATTTCCACTGGGGAAAAAAAAATAAAATAAAATAAAAAAAAAAAAAAAAAAATCAAATATTTCAAAGTTAACTTATCTCCTAGTTTTCCTTCCACGTTTTTCACCTGTGCAGTCCACGTTTTCTCAGTTTTTCTTGCTTGTATTTGAGACTGATGAAATAAATATTGCTTTACTGCTTGCTAGTTTTTCTTATAAAAGTGGGTTTTACTTTCCTTCATGGAGGGAGGAACTAATGGTTGTAAAGTTTAGGCATCAGTACACAGGGAATCTTGACAGTTTCAGGGTTTGTTTTGTTTTTCTTTGATACAGAAAAGCAGGCAAGCAGAGAGCACTGTCTATAATAAAGGCACTTGTGTTAAAAATGCATGATCTGTTAGCACACATACCAGAGAAATGCCACATGCTAATCCATTTTAATGAGTACCCAAATAGGAAAACCATTACTTACTCTCCATCATTTTATGGAAAGATAAAGGGTACAATTTTCTGAGCCAAAAATTTGTTTACATATCTTCATTATCATGATGGCAGGTGTAGGTTGTGGTTGTGTCTTGGCTGGTAATGTTGTTTGACAGTACTGCTAAATGCATGCAAACTGAAATATAAACTAGAAATATTTAGTTACATAAATTAAAAATAATATTTCTCCACCTATGAAGGAGTTCATATGAAGCAGGAGTTCAAAATTGCTTTGCAAATAAAGGAGTACAAAAAAATGAAAAATGGAAACCAGTTTGTAGGACAAGGAAAACATGAATAAAATTTAAATTAAATTATCAATATCTTATGAATACATTCATATCCATCTGTAAACTAAGACTGTATGAATGTCCTAACAATTTTCACATGAATTAACAAACTCAGAATTAAAGACAAAAATGCTACTTAAAATATCATACTGGTCATGAAAGAATAAAAAAAATACATCCATTTTCTTATAAATTGTATGAATTTTTACACTTAGCATTTGAAAAAAAACACACACACACACACAAAAAAAAGCACTTACAAACTATTATCTTTCATAAGTCACTGTAGTACAGAAATCGTGTTAGGCCATGGACTTAATCATTCCCAAAATACACGTATAAATAGACCACCTGAATAAATTGTCTGCCAGTAGCAGTTATGACTCTTTTGCTACATGTTCACTTCTATTGTTTACCCATTAGTCATACCAAATTCAACTTCTCCTCTTTGAGTTAGGGCTGAACTTTAAGCCATATTCTATAGACTTTAGAGTTCACTCATTCAGTCCAGCTTTTACTCTTTGCAGAATACCACTACAGTTACAAAATATTTTAAAGAAATTGAAGGGGTCTTGAACAAGTACTTGGAGGACAAATCATTAAATCAGACTATCATTAAATGGACAAGCAACATTAGTTTTATGAAATCTTCTGAGCTGCAGATCTTTGGAAGTTGCAAGTGAGTTAGAAGGAGATACTATATAGGCATTCCTTCCTTTTACTCTTCCCCACATGTTGGTTTGTGATCTTTCTCAAGAACAAGATATGGGGATAAATGGCCCTTTTCTATAAACCTGTATGATATTTCTTAGCATTCTCAAGAATAAGTATCAACCAGTTACCTCTAAAATAAGACTTCCACTGTTAAATGACAGCTGAAACTGTGTTTGAAGAGATCAGATTGATAAAATTAGTGTTGATGTTTTAAAAATTCTTAATCTACCATACTGTGAAGAAAATCATCTGAATAATTGAAAAAAATAGTCTGGTTAATATGAAGCGAAAACCTGCAGGTCATAGAAACATTTATTATATCATCAGAATTATTATCATAAACTGGCTTTCCAGTAAGGAGGGACATAGTTCAGAGGAGGGCTACTAAGATGATTAGAGGACTGGAGCACTTGTATGAGGACAGGCTGAGAGAACTGGGCTTGTTAAGCCTGGAAAAAGGCTGAGGGGAGACCTCATCAATGTGTATAAATATCTGAGGGGACAAGAGGATGGAGCTGGTCTCTTTTCAGTTGTGCTCAGTGACAGGACAAGAGGCAATGGGCACAAACTGAAGCACAGGAGGTTCCAGCTATATTTAAGAGGGCACTTCTTGACTGTGAGGGAGACAGAGCACTGGAACAGGTTGCTCAGAGAGATTTTTGGAGTCTCCTTACCTGGAGATAATCAAAACCTGCCTGGAGGCCATCCTGCGCAGCATGCTCTAGGTGATCCTGCTTAGCAGGGGGGTTGGACTACGTGATCTTCAGAGGTCCCTTGCATTGCCCATTCCATGATTCTGTGACTTTACATTTTCACCATTTTTGTTACTCTTAATTCATTCTGCAAAGTGTGTGGATCTACACATATATATTTTTTTCTAGATTTAAATATGGTGAGGCTGAGCTGGCACATCCTTGTTTAGATTCCTTGCTCTGTATCTTAGAACATTACTAAGCTGTACTCATCATCAGGGAGGAAATGCCACAACTGTATTTGAGGCATGCTCTATGTTTTTCTTTTTCCAGCTTGTCTGTCAGTCATTCCAGTTATTGGTTTCAATTAGCATTCAATTACTCCTCCTCAAGAGTGTCCGAGGTAGAATGTCTCACAGAGACTTCTGCACCAAGCATCTTCTGTTTCACAGTATGGATGATGAAGGGAAGAAGCTTGATACAATGGAAACTGCTACAATGGTCAGAGGCACACAAAAATTTGCCTATACTTAATAGTTGACTTTAACTCTGACCTTAGAGTATCTTAAAGTAGTTCAAAATCATGGCACATAATCATTATTTATTATGATTGAACCTGTAGATGAAGGCTGGGGAAGCAAAGTCTCCTACTCTAAGTGAAGAGCAGATTTGAGACCACCTGATTAAAATGAACAGGGGGCCTGATGACATGCAACCCTAAATCCTGAGGTGTGGTGGTTTTACTCGGATGGGCAGCCAAGCTCCACCACAACTGCTCTCTCACTCCCCGCCTCCTCAAAGAGGAGGGGGAGAAAAGTCAACACAAAGAGCTCGAGGTTTGAGATGAGAATGATTTAATTAAAGGGAAAGGGAATAGAGAAAAAAGTAACAATAGAAACAACAAGGCCGCGCGGAAGCACGGAGAGAAAGGAAAAAAGTTATTCTCTACTTCTACTGTTTGGCCACGTCCTGGAAAGCAGGGCCTCAAAACGCATACTGCTTGTTCAGGAGGACCGCCCTTCCCCACGAGAGCCCCCTTTATTGCTGAGTGTGACATCAGGTGTTATGGAATATTCCGTTGGTCAGTTTAGGTCAGCTGCCCTGGTGATGTCCCCTCCCCATCAATTGCCCACCCCCAGCCTGCTGGCTCCTGGGGGCTTGGAGGGAGTCCTGATGCTGTGCCAGCACTATGCAGCAATAGACACAACACTGGAGTGATACCAGTGCTGTTCCAGCTACAAGTGCAGCACTGTGTGGGCTGCTGCAGGGAAAGGTGACTCCATCCCAAACAGACCCGACACATGAGGGAACTGGTTGATGCAGATGCCAAGCCTCTCTCCATCATATATGAAAAGTCCCAACAGTCAGGTGAAGTCCCTGGTAACTGGAAAAAGAGAAACATCACTCCCATTTATAGAAAGGTTATAAAGGAGGACCCAGGGAACTACATACCGGAGACCCTCACCTCTGTGCCTGGGGAGATCAAGGAACAGATCTTCCTGGAAGCAATATCAAGGCAAGTGCAAAGAAGTGATCCAAAACAGCCAGCATGACTTCACCAAAGGCAAATCATGCCTGACCAATCTGGTGGCCTTCTATGATGGAGTAACTTCAACAGCTGGCAAGGGAAGACTGATATCCACCTGGACTTCTGCAAGGCATGAAGCCTTGACATGGCGCCACATGACATCCTGATCTCCAAATTGGAGAGAGATGGTTTTGATGGGTAGACCATTCAATGGATAAGGAATTGACTTGAAGGCTACACCCAGAGTCAATGGCTTTATGTCCAGGTGGAGGCAGGCGATGAGTGGTGTCCCTCAGGGGTCTGTCCTGGGACCAGTACTGCTTAATGTCTTTATCGATGGCATAGACAGTGGGATCAGGTGCACCCTCAGCAAGATTGCCAATGATACTAAGCTAGGTGGTGCTATCAATACAACAGAAGGCAGTGATGCCATCCAAAGGGACCTGGACAGGCTGGAAAAGTAGGCCCATGTGAACCTAATGAGGTTCAGCAAGGCCAAGTGCAAAGTGCTGCACCTGGGTCAGAGCAATCCCAGACAGGAGTACAGACTGGGAGAAGAACTCATTGAGAGCAGCCCTGAAGAGAAAGACTTGGGGGGTTATGGTGGATGAAAAGCTCAACATTAGCCAGCAGTGTGTGCTTGCAGCCCAGAAGGCCAGCTGCATCCTGGGCTGCTTCAACAGAAGCTGGAGCACCTTTCCGATGAATAAAGGCTGAAAGAGCTGGGGATTTTCAGCCTGGAGAAGAGGAGGCTCCAGGGAGACCTCATTGCAGCTTTTCATACTTAAAGAGGGCTTAAAAGAAGATGGAAAGTAGACAATTACAGAACAAGGGTGAATGGTTTTAAAGGGGAGATTTAGACTAGATATTAGGAGGAAATTATTTACTCAGAGGGTGGAGAGGTACTGGAACAGGTATCCCAGAGAAGCTGTGGATGCCTCATACCTGGGAGTGTTCAAGGACAGGTTGGATGGGGTCTTGACCAACCTGATCTAATGGGTAGCATCCCTGGCCAAGGCAGGGGTGTGAACTAGATGATCTTTAAGGTCCCTTCCAACCAAAGCTGTTTTTGGTTCTATGATTCTATGTAGACGCCCATGTTATATTGACCAAATGAAATTCTTTGTGATGGTTTATGTTAGGTATGGACATTCACATAGACTAAGGTTTTGAGTCAGTGTAGCCACCTCAACAATTAAGGATGGACATGGATAGATCAATAGATCCAAAAGCCTACAATTCGTTCAAAACAGAAGTTCATCTAAATACTATTCTGAAGGTAATACAATGTGTAAAAGTACTTACTGAGGTGGCATTCAATAACTTATTTTTGACAATCTTCTCACAAAAATTGGCTACTCTCCAACCATAGATGTGTTCAGATGTATATACATAAACATGTATATACATATTATATATATTATATATATATAATGTTATATATATTTCTGTTTAGACTGACATTAATTACAGTTGTTCTCCATACTGTGCATATTTACATTGTATCTTGTAAAAAAGTTTGTGTTTATGTAAGCGTACACTACAATGTACCTACCTATGCAAAGTGCTGTCTGCACTCCATCACATTTTACTGCTCATTAAAGCAGCAGTCAAAAATGCACATTTGTCAAAAGAGAAAAAAAAATCATGCCTCGAAGGACTGAAAATAAATTAAAGTGCTTCTGAATTACATGATGATGCTAGAACAAAGAAACAAAAGGCTCCATAATGGCCCACAAGTTGCATATCAACAAAGCTCAATGTACCTGTTTCCCTTTTCTCTCAAACATGTTGCACACTTCATCAAAAAAGAGAATACATTGTAAACAATAAACAACATTGCAAATCTCTTCTTTTTTTTTTTTTTTTCATACAAAATGTCTATTACGTGACATAGAACAGATTTTCTTTGAATTTCAGTAGAAGCAAACCATCTTTTATAAGGATACATACCTGAAGGCCTGTCCCTTCATTCAGCTAGTATACATACCACATATTGAAATAAAAATGTGTAAAAAAAATGATTTGTTACAAACAATGTTCATTCATGGAGTAGGCCCAAGGGTACCAAGCTCACTTCAGGTTAAAGATTTAATAATGTAACTCTTGTGAACAAATATTTATTCCAGGCTTAGAAATTGAAATGCTGAATAAACAGCTACTATAGCTTTGATATAAACAGTCAAGCATAGTTCATACAGTCATGCTTCATACCTAAGAGGCAAACAAACAAATGTTGGTAGATCATCCATCAGTACTAAGCAAATAAACTACAGTCTTAACATTCAATGTAACTTCAGTAATTGACAAGGCCAGTTATTTTATCAGGGATGACTTTCTTGCTGTTTTCCTTTGTCTCATTTTTATTCTTTATCCTCTGCATCCTCCTTTTTCATTCACATTACAGTTATAAAGCCACAGCAGTTGACAAAGGAAATTGCCTTGGACCATAATTCTTTTGAAGTAAGACACTCTCCAGAGGTTGGTAACACAGCAGAACTGAGCATGAACGAGATCTTAATCCTACTCAGTTCCATACTGCTGCTGTCAGTATGAGCAAAGTGTCACTTTGCAAGGATGCAATCTTTCTCAATTAGATATGAGACAAATAGCCAAATTAAGGTGTATCCCAGGTGATCAAAGACCCAATTACTTTTATTCTTGAAAATAGAGATCCACAGGGCATCTGCACTTGATTTAGTTTGACTTGTAGGAGTATCACTTATTTTAGTCAGATGAGAGAAAAAATAGCTTGAAAGATGTCCACTGAAATCTAGAATAATTCTGTAATATATACAGTATACAGTATACATATACAGTATAAATATACAGTTTGCCTTATAAAGCTGAATGGAAGCATGACAATCAGTGAGAGTGTCAAGAAAAAAAGAAGGCAGTGGTGGAAAATACAGCTCCATTTTCTGAAGATATGAAGGAGAGAAAACAAAATTCTTTATTAAAACTAGCATCTGAAAAGTGACCTCTGAAGTTCGCTCTCTTTATTAAAGCTTGTTTCTTTATTTACTTCATCATCTACAGGTGGTCTGAGTGTAGCTTTTTAGCCATTTAAAAATGCTGACAGACTTCCATTTTTTCCAAGCATCCTACTGAAAACAAAACTTCTTTTGCTATTACATAATAAAAACTTTATTATTCATGTCAATGAAGAGTCCAGAGAAAATCCATATTTGGTGATGCACATTAACAGGTGAAATGATGCAGCTGCAGTGTAAAGTGCAAGCATTATTTCATGAGCTCAGTAAGTGTACATTGTCTTCTGGCAAGAACAGAACTGGTTCACAGTGCATAATCCAATATAAAAGAGGCAAGATGCTTTGGCAATAAACTTCAGTGAAGCCATAGGACATAAATTAATTCTGTTCTGGTTGGAGACTCTTGTGTTGACAAAATATAGCTTTTCTTCCCAGGTGCCAATGCAAAATGCATGTTAGTATATCCTTGTTAAATCATATATCTATTATAGAGTCACAGAGTGGGCAGACAGTCCAATTTCTATGTATATTCCTTGAAGTATGGCAAATAAAAATACAAAGATGAGTATTTATTTTTTTGTTTGGTAATTCAGTCTCTGTGTAGGGTAACTTAAGCCCCTTGACCAAAAACAAAACCGAAACCTAACAAACACCCCCAATCGTACCCTATATAAAAATGCATTTCCAAGTTTTGTGGTACAATTATATAGAGAGTCAATTTTCTTTCATTGTATCTTCAGAAAAAGTGATAGCTCATCAAAATTTAAAATGCAGTTTACTTCAGCATTCTGAAATGACAGCAATGAGTAGCAAACTGTCATATGATACAATCATGAAAATATTTTCTGAGGTCCCTTGCAGAATATGTGTTCTAGATTTAGCACCAGTGCTAAGAAAAGGAGCAACATAATTTCCCTTCATCTCTGTGATTGTGGAGAATACAGCAAAGGCTTATGGATACTGAAGTCAATAGCTTTTCTTCCATGTACTATTTTTGTATTGTATTGATGTCCTATCTATAAAACAAAAATATGCGGGCAGAGAACATTCTTTGGTAATTGTAACAAAATAATACTTGCAGAAGGTAATAGTAATTTTACTACAAATACTAGAGTAAATAAGTCCTAAATAATTACTTTTAAATAAAATATTTATCATTAAAATGTTATGGTGGAAAGTCTTGGTCCCAACTATGTCCAAAAAACAAACAAACAAACAAACAAACAAACAACAAAAATCCTATTAATTTCAATGAAGATATCACCTTTTTATGATTTTTTGATTACAGTAATGCAATATCAACTGATGAGAGGTCTTACACCTAATTTGTCAGCTCTTCTGCACTGTACATCTGTTTGCATTACATTCTTATATTATTTGAGAATAATTTTTTCAAGTGTTATAAAATGTAAAATGCAGCCTAAGTCATCTATGAGTAACAGCTGGGGAAAGTACGTATCTCTTTTGGTTATTTTCAGTGTTATGCATGATGCATACCATATTGGCTCAATGGGATTGTCTTACAATGCATTTCTCTCAAAGTTACATGGATGTAACTTTGTCATATTTTCCATGATCATAATGGATGTATTGAAACTGATGGTACTTTCAATATATACAATAACCTCAGTCTCCAGAGTTCTTGCTGTTATTGACAAGTTCTGTCTCTAATCACAGGCTGAGATTTCCCTTTCAAAGGGAACTAAGGCACACTGATAAGTAGTATATATTGAGTTATTATCATCATCCGCCATCAAGACATGATAAGATTTTGTGCCTCAACTTGAGAGGTGTCTCAGGGTCCTCACTAGTAGTTGATGTCAGCATCCACCAAAGACTCTTTAAAAACAAACAAACAAACAAAAACCAAAACCCATAGTTTGTGCTTGGAAGTGAATTGCCACTTGGTTCACATGTTAAATTTATTTCAGGGTGAACAAAATATTTCGCTTCTTAAAAGTAGTATACACAGTCCTGTAAAAAACTCTTAATGATGTAGTCTATGTGCACAATTACTGAATATTTTACAAAGAAAGGAACAAGCTGTTTTTATTAACTAAAAGAAACCCTGTCAGAATGTATTATAAAGTGTTGAGCTCAGTAAAAACACACATTCAGACCAGTAAGTACTTCCATTACAAATGATTCATAAAAACTGATTTAAGAATAATTTATATGACACACGCTTCATTTCTTTGGTAATTTGTCAAAAAGCCAACATGTTTTACAAACGTACTTATTGCTCAAAAGTCAGTCTATACATAAATATATATATATTTGTACAAAATTAATTCAACCTAATTTAATTCTCTGAGGCAAGCGCTTAGCAAACAGTTCTGAAGAACTGTGATGCTCAAAAACATGGAAAAATCATTCAGTGGTATAGACCAGTATCCCCAGGGATGTATATTCCTTATGCAGGAGAATTAGCCTTTAAAATTAGTATTAAAAGCAGCCACAGCGAGCACTGTGACACTGAAATAAGACCATAGGAAACATGAAAGATAACAGAATGTGAAACTCTGCCTCTCATGTGTTTATGTCAGTAATGTAGCTGCACATCTCTGTGAAACTGGTCATTTAGGCATGTAGGTCTTGCTTCTTCTTTATAGTTTGTCACTATGAGGTAGTCACTGAAAAAGGATAGGTCTATTCCCTGTTCACTGCTTGTGCATTTTGCAGTAATGGAAAAAAAAACAAACAGGTCTTAAAAATGAACACATGAAACCACAAGAGAAAGTAACACAGAGTTCCCTAATGTACACATTTTAAGAGTGGTCTGACTGCTGGGTCACATCATTCTGCATCTTGTACATCTACTACACATGAAATGTGCAGTTCTGGCCATGCAGCACAGCATTTAGCTTCTCAGGAGTTACATGGGTCTTACGGGATATATGCTTAATTAATTCATCTCACTTTAGCTAGCTAGAATTTGGACATGTAGTTTAAGCTACTTTTTACACTTCTGATGTAACAAAGAGGTGCATACACATCCAGAGTGTATCAGGAGGAATCAGTATTCATCCCAGTTCAAACCAGGATGAAGGAATTGTCCTTCAGAAATTCTCTCTCTAGAACAAAAGAAATAGGCAAGATGACTAGTTTTAGTGTTAAAAATATGTTGTTTTCCTGACTTAATAACTTAAAAGTCACAGCATTTTCCCCAATCTCATTTTTACAAAAAGATGCCTCCTTCATGTGGATGTCTTTGGAAAAAAATGTGTGCAACTTGTTGAAGACCACTCAAAAGAAACAGATAGTTCTTTCATTTCTGAATAATTTCATGCATAGTCAATGGTCTTTTTAATCTTTACGCTTCAGATGAAGAGGGTTTAATAGTCTTTGCAAAGCATGCTGTTGAGATGTCCTTCTCGGAACTTGTTTTGATATCCCGAAGTAAGAAGTGCAATCTTGTTGGGAGTAGTCTCTAGAAGGATTTTGTCCTCTCCACATTACAAGCCTGATTTTGCAATGTTCTTAAAAGCCATTGCTAAGTAGGACTCTCAATACTCAAGTTATCCATAAACTGAAGTGTGTTCCTGAACCATGCCTGTGGTTTGGTATGACAATCATTCTCTGTCCTCTGAGTGGGAATGAAGTGAGTAGCAAAGCTACATGGGAAATGTAAAAGTGTGGCAGTTCTGCACATCCTTCATTTTCACTCAGACTTAATCTGATTTAGAATAAGACCAAGTAATCCAGGATTTTGACTGCCCAAGTGAGGACCCTTGTTACAACTGGACCTCTCTCCTGGCCTCCCAATACATCAGCAAAGAGAAAGGGATTAGTACATTGCTTTGTGGTTCTCCTGAGATAAAGAGATGATCGCTGACCTTTGTATTTCTCATTTAGGAAATTACATGTTTAAATAGGTTTGGTGTTCCTGTGGAAATGATGTAGTCTTGATTTTCTGACAAGATTTGTTGAGTAAAATAGGCCCGTAAAAATAGAGATTACTACGTAGGTAGGAAGTATAACCACCTGAGTGGTATACTGTTTGTTGTTGTTGTGGTGGTGGTGGTGGTGTTTGTTTATTTGATTGTTTTTTAAACTCATTGTCCACAGCACATAAATAAATGTCATTATTAAACCAGCTGAAAGGAATTACACACACTTAGAGATCAAGGAAGCTATTCTGTTCTCTGTAGCACAGAGTGGTTTGCTCAGGAGGACAGCAAATCAAACAAATATAGTTTCACATAAATTGCCAAATTTCTCTAGTTTATCTGAAACAGAATGTCTTTAACTCTGTTTATGGCAGATGAGAGCTCACCTGTCACATACATGTGAGAATGAAAGTGGTGCTGAGCTTGTTTTTTACAAGAAAGGGACAAATATAGAGAGAATTTTTGTTATATACAATTACAGACTTCAATTTCAACTACTGGAAAATAAATCTTGCATTGTGTACTGTACACAGTTAAGATGTTGTCCCTTTCCCCCCCTCCTCCATCTACTTATAAATGTAGCAAACTTTAACTTGGTGCATGTTGGAGATTTTTGCAGCTTATTAGCATAAAGAAATCAACACATCCTGAAGCAAAGGGACCTTCCTGTGCTCAGGAAAGTTGAGAGTTTGACCTCTCTCATATTCAGTTTAATATCAGCTATGTATTAAATCATTTAATACAATGGAAGGACAGAGATGGAAGTGTCGTGCTAAGCCACTGAAAGGAATTCATTTAATTAAAAAAAAAAAACAAACAAAAAAAAAAAAAAAAAAAAAAAAAAGTCCAATGCATGTGAAATTAATGTCTCCTAAAAGCAGGAGCACAATATGAGTGAGGATGACCTTACCATTATGTGAAATAATATTGAAATCACAATGAAAAATGCTACTACTTCAAAATACCTGTAGGAGAAAATATCTTTTAATGAGGCTGACAGTACTTATAATAAACAGCTCTTTTCCACTTCTAGACAAAATTTGAAAGTTTGAAATGCAGTTTGTCTATATAAATCCACATTAGATATAATAAACAGACATTTTTCTAGATATATATATATTTAAGTCTGTGTTTATTCTGTAGATAAATACTTTTTTCAACATGATGCAATGCAATTAATAATTTAAGGACTTGAATGGCCACTAATGCTTAGAATTTATTATCTGCTTAAATTTCTGATTAGAGATATCATAAGTAAATTCAAAATGTTTTCTCATTACAAGGTTTCCTTTTGTTATTTGTCATTTTAAATATGATATTTGTTTTTAATTTGATATATACTTTATGGAAATACAACTAGATTATTATTATTAATAACATTATTCCTGTGTAAAGAAAAATAGGAATTTTGAGACAGGTTATTGCTTCAGATGGCTCCAGATCCATCCACAGATCTTCACAGGAAAAATCTTCGGCTTCTGGTATGACAGATTTGGATTAAATATAGTTAAAGGTATTTCAGAGTACATTTCGCAAATGTAGTCTGACTGATCTCAATCAGACACTGCTAAAGTATGCTACATCCATATGTAATAATCAGTTGGTTTAATTATGTACCACTGGGAGGTTAAAAGCTCCCCTAGAAGGAGATCAGCTGTTTCTATTACAGTTTACCATAATAAGTACACTGACTTGCTTGTGCTTTTTTTTTTTTTTTTTTTTTTTTTTTTTTCTCTAGGCTGTACTTTGGAGGTACAAGTTTTCCCAGCTCAAAGGTTCTTCAGATGATGGGAAGAGCAAAATCAAATTCTTGTTTCAAAACACAGATACTAAACAAATTGAAGCAAAGGTAAAAACACGTTCTCTTTTATAAAGTCAATATACATTAAAACAGTTATCAAAGCAGATAGGAGACAGGAGGAGTAAATTAAACTAAATTACTTAAAAGTATTAGATCAATGTGTGCAGTCAATGAATTTAATGAAAAACAAAGAAATCTGAATGAATTGTTTGGATTTTTGGTAGATAAAGTCTTTTAAAGGGCTCCATTACATTAATAAAAGATATATGTATTTTATTGATATATATAGTTTTAGGCATGTTTGCAAAGGCTATTAATCATTTTGATAAAGATGGATGAGAGTTTGAATGCCCTCTCACCCTATACTTGTATCATAAAATGGTGCAAAATATATCCTTTAGTCAGCTTGGTCAGAAAATCCAGCCAGGGTCTAACATTGTTTTTTATTTCTCAGAGAAAAAAGTATGGATTAAGCATATAACCCATTACAAGAAGTTGTCATAAAATCTTTGTGTCTAATTCAAAATTAGAAAAGTTGCATTTTCAGTTGTGTTATTGATTCAACAGTTAATTTACAAAAAAAAAAAAAAATACAAACAGTCACCTGAGATATTTCTGCCTAGTTTTAAGTCTGTCTTTTGAGAATAGTGCATTTACTATCCCAATATATGTGAGGAAAAGTGATCTACAAGGATCATTGATGACTGGAATTGCCTTAGAGTCTAAATCAGAGGTCTTTTTGGCTAGAATCCCAATATTTTCATGATCCTAAATATTTTTGCTTGGATGTCTTTTACGCCTTGCTTTTGAAGCACTTAGTATACAGTTCTTCATGTTCTTGTTTGTGTCAGAGACAAAATAACTGAATATGTGCAGTAGCATTCTGTGAGGTAAAATGAAATGGTTAAATAAATAGTTCTCTAAAAGGGCTAAAAAAACACAGCATAATAAGGTATGCTAAGAAAAAGGGCATTGTATTTCTGGCAATCGTGAGTTTAAACACAAACAGTTAAGGAACATTAAGCAGCTATTCTTCCTTCCTTTCCTTTCTTCACCTAACAGCTACTTACTTGATTTTGAATGTTATACTTAATACAATAAAGTTGTGTGGTTTTTTTTTAAGCATAAAGTAAATGCTTCCATTAAATCAACAGCAATGAAGTATGGTGGACTGTGTCTTTCAATACAATCACATTTTGCTTCTTCTCAAGGATAAATATTTTCTTCCTATTTTATTTAGAAAATGTTTTAATACTAGAGTTTTTCTTCACTAACAAGAAACCATAAGTTAGCCTAAAGTTATAAGGATGATTTTCTGTTCAGCAAATAATTGGAAAGTTTTATCATGCTCCTGAGGACAGCTGAAGGATGAAACTTGTCATTTCTGTTCTGATATCTGTCTTGTATTGCTATTATTTTAACACAAGATTTTAGGAGTAGCTAAGTTAATGATGCAATGATATTTCTCAGAATATTCTTTGGAATCCAAGAATCAAATAGTGTTCTTCCCTTCCCTTCCCTTCCCTTCCCTTCCCTTCCCTTCCCTTCCCT